>CM065657.1:6942500-7440000 GCA_033220385.1 Triplophysa yarkandensis | reverse complement strand
CGTGCGTGTGTGTGTGTGTGTGTCCCTCAACATGCACTGAAGGCTGATGATTGTCCTGCTTTATTGTTCTTAGACTTGATGTATTGATTTGATTTGTCAATTAAAACTTCTAAATGTCCTTGTGGCTGTCAGATACACTGAGCAGCTTGTGACTCATGTTCCCAGCTCTGTAATTCATGTCAACTCATTTATAGAATACATGAACACTTACTAAAAGTAAAACTTGGACCATTTTAACTTTAACATTTTAACTGGTTCTGTTTTGTTTATGCAAGGGATATAAGTGCCAAATTCACAAATTTCAATTGGTCTATGATTCATTTCACGGCTTTTCGTTTCTAGTAATTTCTGTAGAATTTTAAGTTGAACTTATAAGAAACAGTATATATATATGTATATATATGTATATATATATATATATATATATATATATATATATATATATATATATATATATATATATATATATAAATAACATATAAAGTCATCACACCACTTGCAGGCAGTTTAAGTTTAAACAGAAGGGGGCACCGTGGTTCCACCACACTGTGATCCGAGATAATCTCTCTGTGGGGAAAAATTATTCGCCTTTCTTTGACAAAAGTTTAGGAAAATCGACATAGGGTTTTGTAATATCCGTAAAATTTTTAACCAAACGTTGGTTAAAATAGCATAATTTATCATTTTGATACGGTAAATAAATAAAATAAATAACAAATAAACACCAATTAACACTTAAACATGTTTAAAGGGTTATTTATAATATTAAAATGAAGTATAACAAGATAATTATTAAAATGTTTTTGGCTTGTGTAGATTTAGTCTTTTTATTAACACATTAGTTGAACACCATCGTGTTTAAATAATTAATCTACTCAAATATATTTTCATAATAGAATATAATCCAAAAATAAATTAACTGTTAAATGTATAATGCTTGAAAAAAAACTGAAATGGAATCCCTCTTTAGATACAGTATTTGTTTTCTGTATGATACCTTGGGTATATGCTAAAGACACTCTGGGTCTTTTGTGAAGTCACAGACAGGGTGTGAGACATGACACAAATCCGACAGGTGAAAAATACAAGGCATTGTGTGAAAATCTCTCTATATATTCGTAAGGACTATACACTTATGGATCACTTAGTAGGTTTCACAAAGGAACGGTCTTTACATCAGGCTCCTCTATTTCTTTCTTTGTCTTTGAACTTTACAACACATACATACACATAGAACCAACGCTACCCCCAAACCCTTAACCTGTGCCCCTTCCTGTTCCATTTCTCTCTGTCTCAGACACACACCTCTAACCCTGGTTTTTGCTTAACAACCGTGGACTGTGGTGCTGGTCAGCATATTGTCACCTGGGTCCCATTAAGAACACATTTCTGAAATCCCAGATTAGTTTGTACTTTTTCGGCCCCATGTACCCTATCATGTCCCTCTCCACTAATTTTCCATACGAATTAACTATAAAACTGTTTTTGCTGAAAGAGTTCTTAAATGTAGCCTCTCCAAGGCTAAAGGAAGCTCAAAGGAAAGAATATATTCATTTGAATAAGCAGGTTTTGGGTTTAGATTGTTCCTTCTCTCTAGGGTTTTGTAGTGTAAAGCTTTCAGGCTCCAGAGATGAATGCTGAATGGCACAGTAACAATCTGGTCTGGGTTAAAACCAAATGGGAGGCATTATTTTTGATTCTTCATGGCGATGCACATTCAGAGGATTGGAAGGTCACAGACAGTACATGGTCAAAGAAGTTTTGATGAATTTTGCAGTGAGATTTGTTTCAGCCCTCGAGTTTAATGATGTGTAGAAACGAGGGCATGTACTTAGTTTAAAATTAAACCATTTTTAGTAAAGTTCCATGCTGTGACATATTATCATTCGTGTAAATGTCATTGAACCACATTTCGTCAGTCCTTCTATAATTACCAGATATCTAGTTCTATGACACATATTGGTTGAGAGACTAAATGGAATAATATTGTTTTTTTAAACCATATTAGTGTTAAGAATTAAGAGTTAATTTCCTGTTCATTTTGATAGAATTTGTTTTACAAATCTGCATTAGGATTTCTAATGAGCATCTGTGAACACTTAAATTACAATTTAAAATGCATTTACAGTATTTTAAAATATACTTAATTGTATTGTTGTGTTTAAAAGACAATATTTTTGGTAGAAATAATGGAATACTACGGATTGCAGATTGATGATTAAAAATCATTATAACTTTTCCCCACCCTATTTTAAATGCAACTGGCGTAGCTGGACATGGTGTGAGTGTGCGTCAGCTGTTGTGTGAATCAAAAACTCGACAGCACTGTTTCATTGTCATGACCCTTACACCTCCCAGCCTGCTTCACTTCGCCAAAGACTGCAGACCTCGCCAGGGATGTCAAACAACAAAACACTGGTCTAGAGGAGCCAATATCCTGTCTTCTTATAGCGGCACTCTGGACTCAATCCACTTCTAGTAATCCTGGTGAAGTATTTATTTTTGATTCCATATTAGTTCACATCTAAAGAAGACAACGTTTTGCTATAGTCTTTTGTTTATGTGTTTATGCTCACATCATTGACGGCACCCCAGGTGTGAATTCTCAGGAGAGTATTTTGTTTTAGATTCTGGAATGGAAAACTTTCATGAGATGACAAAACGCATTCCAGGTGACAGTTGTGCAGCTGGTGGAATTTCCGGCGTCTGTCACTCATTCCGTTCTCGGCAAAGCAAATGATCGCGCTATTGTAAAGTCAGTCACTTCTTATTAAGCCTCGCCGAATTGAAACACTGCTAGACGATGATTTCTCCGTCAGGAGATACGTACGGTTTGTCTGAATCCATTAAGTACTCTCTCTTGCTCACCAGATCTCAGTGTCATTGTTCTGAGAGGGAGCAGGGCCTGCCGCCTCCACCCCCGCTTCCCCCCAAATATGACACGCGCACTGTGGGACATGGCAGCTTCCTTAGAAAAGGCCTCTGTGCGATTCTCTACATGCTGTAACCTTACGCCTGCCATTGTCCGTGTATCAGTCGACATTCACTTGTGTCCCCCAGCAGCTTTGACCAGTGAACAATCCAACGGCCCAGGCAGGAGGAAAAATGGGTCGACATTTCAGTGATTATAAAGATGGGTTGTCAACGCTCACTTGCTGTCAGCAATAGAGACTAGCGCTTACGTGTGATAAAGCACGCAAGCTACGCTAATTAACGTTAAGTTAGTCATGTCATCTGAGCTATAAAGCCTCAAGTATGTTTGTTGATAATTCGGCATACCCAAATGTAATGTTTGTAATGTTTACCCACTAACAAATTGCAATTGCATGGTTTAGTGCAAAGTTGTACGGATTTTTTAATTCCTTATGATTTATTAATCCACATGGCACTCAATAATTGCTACTTGTCTTGAAATGCTTTGGTGAAATAATAATAAAAACTAATGAATTTCGTATGAACTATTTATTGTATGTAAAAACTATTTTTTGGTCAGAGTTTGTAAAAAATGCCTCCTAACACATTCTTTTTAGGTCTGCAAATCACTACTCTCATACTTAAGAGGATGTTCAATATGTTTTTCTACAGCAGTGATAAATGTAGAATTCATGAAGGAAGAAACTATTTTAAATTCCTTTATTGGTGTACATTTTTATTAACAGTTGTTTTGATTATTTTCATTAACATCTTTAGTTTTTCTATTGAAAAGAAAGACAAGGCAAGTTATTATTTTACAATAAGGTGCTTTTACTTAATAATTACTTAATGCAGTAGAATTAATGAGCAGCAATTATTAATGTTAGATTACACTAATTTTCATTTACTTATTTGTTTTGAGATTAAATGTTTTCCCTGTTAAGATTAGTTAATGCACCATGAACTAACATGAACATGAAAAGGATTAAAGAATGCTGAAAAACTTAATTGCTCATTGGTTGCTAACGTTTGTTAATGCAGTTAATAATGTTAACAAATAGCACCTTACCAACTGAAAATATTAAAACGTATATGTGTGATGTTACTCTACTAGCATACAGACAGGTTCTGATAGACTGGAACTAACAGCCACAAAGTCCAAAATTCATTTAATGTCTCTTTTACCATCTTAAATGTGCTACGAAAAATTCTGTAAATAGACAAAATTCTGAAATAAACTTTCAAAATCACAGAAGACTTACAAATTCAACTAAGCATGTTAATCCTGAGAATGGAGTAAAAGACCATTACTTTTATAAAAGCTATAATACCTGGTAAACCAGTCATATAAAAAAAGCAATCCCTTCAGTAACGTCAGGTTAAAACTGATGTAATTTCACAAAATTGGACAGGAAATTAAAACCTACATCTAAGAGGCTCTTAGCCGCGTCGACAACAAATGCACAGCACTTTGATGCAGCATGTGAGTAAGTGTGTTATCATGCTAATGCGATGAAGGATCTAGTATCGCTTGCCTTGACCTCTTTTACATTCTCCTAGCCCGGCACTCAGCAGGTTCGCTCATCTGATTGTCTTCCAGAGAAATATGCTGCTCTAGCCGTGCTGGGGTTCACAACCTCTGTAATGGCAAGCAACAAATTCAAGACATTCCCCGTGAACACTTTGTCATTCTTGTTCACCTTTTCTCATTCCCCCTCTCGTCTGTTTTTAATAGCAGGCTGTATTGTGTAGCTCCTTAGTTACAACAAAAGGCTAAATACAAAGCGTACTGTAGGTACTGTGCTTAAGGCCTTGGACATGACATGTGACAACCGATGATAAATTGGCCCGGTGTCTGTTCAATTTCAAATGCAAAGCTCTGGAGAGAGGGTGAGGTGAAATGAAACATTTCTGGAACGGGGTGAGTGGGAAGTTTTAGATGATGTGTGGGTGTGTGTGGAACAGATAAGGCTCTGCTCAAGTGGTGCACGTTACTTACTTCCTGCCGTGGAGAAGAGCATCTTGGCATCCAGTCAGGTAAGAAAAGAGAGAGAAAGTGGTGTGTAGATGAATAGCCTTCCACAATTGGAGATGACAGCAGTCCTAAGTCCTTACAAAGTCTAACCGATACACATAGACGCTCACATGCTGTGGTCTTTTCTGCGTCTGACATGTTTATTATTTTCACTTTTGAGTGGAAATTAATGAATGGAGCTCTTTGTAATACTTTGTAATATAGGTGTATAAAATGTAATATTTTTGCTTGTGTTATTTTTTGTGTTAAAAAAAGGTTTATTCTATTATTAGTATTTTTATTTCTCCTTGCCACATTCAGAACTGAGATTGAATCAACTAAAACAAAAGTACACAGTCTGATAGTTTGTCTATATGATCATACCTATTTTATTGGTTTTTTTTTATTTGTCCTTGCCACATTCATAACAGAACTAAGATGGAATAAGGTAAAACAAAATCACACAGTCTAATAGTGTGTCTACATGGTCATTGTACTCAACAATATCAACAAAGGACTGCAATGTATACAGTACAAAGACCGTGACTATACTGTTGATCCTAAAAGAGTACTGTTAATATTTATTTATTTAAAGATTCTGTTTAAGAAAGCAATTTTCAAAATTGTTATGTGCTAATTGTAAAGGTTGAGGAGCCAGTTTTAGATAAAGTATTTAGAATGCCTAACATTAATTCATTGTTAAAGTTTTACACACACTGTATCATAGACATCCTGTGCTTAAAATTACGTATGTAATGTTGTTTATATATGTGTGATGTTAAACATGCATTAAGACAACCCCGATCACTTTACTCCAGTGTCAGCTCTCAGTTTCACTTTAGTTTTAGCAGTGTCTATAACTGCTAAGTGTGATCGAGAGGAGGTGGGGCTAATTTGCATATTAATGTTTGCGGATTCCCTTATGAGTTACATTCAAGCTATATTAAGGTAGGGAAATGTATTTTCACAGGAAAAAGAAAATGTAAATATGTTTTTTCATGGACAAAGAGTTAAAATAAAAATGATATTTAACTACTTAACGACTTCAATACTAAACAGCAAAAAGCAAGATTGCTTCACACAGCATTTTTTTTAACAAAAAATCACGTTACATCTCGAAAGTGACAACGGCTATTCTAAAACCATAGAATGGAATAGAAGAAAATTGAATCAAACTATTCTGTAAAGTTGAACCAGATTTAAACATTTACATTTACAAAAGCTATTCATTTGGAGTGTGACATGGCAATGCCTTATGCACATGCAGATACTTTACATGAAACTATTAAACAGAAAAGAACTGAGCAGCGTTCACCTAAGACTATTGGCAACAATGTGAATTAAATTAATATAGAACTGGCTGCTTGACATACATCTATATAATCCAGAAAACATGCCAAATTCAGTTGTGTGTGTGTGTGTGTGTGTGTGTGTGTGTCTGTGTGTTTGTGCTTGCGTGCGTGCGTGCGTGCGTGCGTGTGTGTGTGTGTGTACTAGAGAGAGCAAGAGAGCGAGAGGGAGAAAGCCAAGGAAAAAAATATGAGACAGAGAAAAAAGTATTAAGAAGCCGGAAAACTGTCTGCCCGTAAAGAAAAGGAAAACATCTACTTAATTGTCTCATAAAGGTTTGATTTATATCTTACTGAATTCCTTATCATGTCTTTAAACAGCAAACGCTAATAATTTAATTAATTTTTTAGCATTTTTCATTGTTTTATTACCAGCATATCGTTGTGTAAAAGGCAGCATTGTCTTTTGCCATTCCTTATCAGCACACACACACATCCACTTGAATTCCCAAATTCACTTAGGCGCACATGCTTCCAAATATCCATGGCTGAACCTCTTGACATCTCATCTATAGGCCCACATTGCTTGCCTGGGCATTAATTGAAGATAGTTTGTCTCTGCTGTGTAGCATCATCTCTTCTATCCGCCCCACTCCTCCATGGGTCACTGAGATCCAGAGGATTCCTCCACTCCAGCTTCGGCCCAATGCCTTATTGCTATTTGCCTCCTGCCGTCCTGGGAGAATATGTTAGATTGAAGTTATTTTATGCTTGGCTTAACACTCTCACTTTCACTCTTCTGTATCATGTCTCTTTGGCTTTTCCCTGTTTTTCCTATTCTTGTCTCGCCTGTTTGGGTATTTCCCCATTCAGGAAACACTTGAAGCAGAAAAAGAAGGAGAAAGAGAGTGAGGGTTCTCAGTAGTGGGATTCAAGTTGAGTGTAATTGAGCAATTTGATATAATCCCAAATTTCTCAGTTTGTAAATAGTTATTTCTGTTGCACCAATTAATTGTTTCTTCTGTATGTGGATCAAATTTTATTTCATGTAGTGTAAGAGGCCTGTAGAGTTATTATAACTAATTTTTAACTGCATGATTATCTTTTACAGGGGAATATATAAAACTTTTATAAAAAATGTACCACATTACTTATTTTTGTAATGAAAGTAGGCTTTCAATTAATAATAACAAAAAATATTCCAAATGTTATGACATTCATCACAGATACAATGCTGTAAATTATTAAAATTAAAGTTTGACACATTGAGGTACTTTTATACAGTTAAGGAATGATTTTACAAACATATTTTAGATCCTATGTGATTTGGCTACGCACTCCCACACATTATCCAACAACGGCATGTTTTGCATTATTAACATTTATGCATTTGACAGAAAATGTTACTCACAAGACTGTCAGTGAATGATAAAACCATGAAATCAACTTTTCACATTTAAGCTTACAATTAATCGTTACCCCACTTTGTTAGTCCAGTGCTACGTTAAAAACTTCTGACTTTTTTACTTTACATATTTTTAGGGCAGACTGCATAGACAAAAAATTATTTTTTAAACACTACAAAAGAAAAAGCAAGACGCAGGACAGTGGGGTTTTTCATTATTCACATCTGTGTTTAGTTGTTGCTAATTGGTGTATGATAATGTTTAGAGTTACTGTGCGAACATTTTATTATTAGAGGATTTTTGAATAATTCAACAATAGTTTTGATGTGTTTGCTTTTGCTAGATATGTGACACTTTGCAGAGTGTGTGGTGGTGGAATTGTGTGTAAAGTTTTACAGAGTTATAGAGCCATTGTTTCAGAAACATTGTATAAGCAATGAAATTGTTAAAACTAAGGCACTTGTGTTATCGTTGAGAAAATTCTGACATCCAAAATCCTGCTCTAATTAACAGACACCAAGTGTTTTAAAATCACCTTGTACTTATGTATTTACTTTGTTCATGTAGAACAAAGACAATGGAGAGGGGTTTGTAGACAAAATACACAATATTTTTTTTTTCACAGAAACAAGCATATTTGTTTCAAGTTTCTTAAAATGTACCGTATATAAATGTAAAACTAAAGGCATCACCAGTACAGAGAAAAACGAGAGAAATGAAATTCAATGTTTTTAGAGTACCCCCTTTTGTTTAATGTGAACATCTGTACTCTACAAGACAATTGTGTTTTACATTGTTGGTGTTTTTGACTAATTATCTTATGTTTCTGTGTAGACTTACAACTCAGAAATTACATTTAATAATAGTTTATTTATTTGTTTGCCTGTGCAAGATGTGTTTGGTGTTTGTGTGTGTGTTTGGTGTATTGTGTTTGGTGTTTTGAGAGCAACAAAAAAGTAAAATTCATCTTTGAACATCAACATCCCATATTTACTTTAATGACAATAGTTAGTTATGTTTTACAATAGTTTTAATGCAACTGTACACCCTTACCATTTTGTATACATGGATTAATGAATATGTAAATTTGTACCCGCCTCCACTCAAAAACACCAGCTTAGACAACTGATATGAATATGCGAATTAGCTCTCGCCTCCACTCAGCCGCCAGATCGGTCAGTTCAACAGTTGAACTCTATTAAACAGTTACAGACACCTGTGTTGATGTGATGTGGTTTAACCAGTTAAATATTCCATTTCTAAATTTATATTATAATATTAAATAAAACCTCATACAACTAGAAATGATTTCAGAAATAATGAGAAATATATATATTATTGGTTGGTTAGTCTTTTAGTAGATTTAAAATGACAGGAGGATAAATAATTGAACTCAAAAAAGGGAACAACAGATGAGCCTCTCTTTGTGTTGCTGAGCAGACGTGTGCTGTTTTATTTGATGTTTTATTTCCTAGCGTGAGCTTGTTTTACTTAGTGTGATTTGCAATAGGACGATGAGGGTAATGAACTGAAAGACTGTTTTGTGTGTGTGTGTGTGTGTGTGTGTGTGTGTGTGTGTGTGTGTGTGTGTGTGTGTGTGTGTGTGTGTGTGTGTGTGTGTGTGTGTGTGTGTGTGTGTGTGTCTGGTGCGAGCACATTTGTGTGCGTGTGTTTAAGTGTCTGTACTTACCCTGCAGATAACGCTCATTGCTCGTAAGGTATTCCTGATTCTTTTCATTCCCACAATCTTATCCCAGTATGATATTTGTCAGCTTGTGTGAGTAGCTATGCACTCTGTTTGCTCATGCAAGTACACACAGAAACAGACAGGAAGCCTGTTAAAAATGAAGTTAAACACCGCATGTGCCCTCTTGAAAATTAAACACTGAGGTCTGGTAACCTCTGACATGTGACCCGTAAAAAACCCCATTGGGGTAAAAACACTAGACATGATCTGGCATCTGGATTTGTTTTCTACATTGTAAAGCGTCAACTCTGAAAGCTTTGTGCATGCCCTGTAAAAAAACAAAACAATTCTGAAATGTGTTTGTAAAAAGCAAACCACACACTGCCACAGAATAAAGACCAGTAATGAGCTTTAGGGTTAATTTTATACTTTAAATAGCACGGTGATGGTTCCTGGAGATACATTGAGTGTGCCATGTTAAAGTCAAAGATATGTTAAAGAATAGAAAAGTTCTGGTGAGATTTGATGAATGGACAGACAAATGCATCCCGAGTTGGACCTAAATTGCTTGGCTTTTTTTAACCTTCTTAATTTATGCATTTCCTTGTTTCCTATGCAAGTACTCTGGAAAGCAGAGGACATTCTTGGTAATGTATGGTAAATAATGCATGTAAAACTACACCTGTCCTCAAAGACCTCACAGTGTTCGCAGGTTCTCCACGCCTCCCTCCCCAGCCATCATCATATATACTTCTCTATACATTAGCTAGCGGGTAGAGGCTTTACCGAGGCGTGCATATATTTTTATTGCAGCATACATCAAGTGTGTTGAGACATCCAAAAGAGACTGTGCAATCCACGCTGATCCATTAATCATCATTCATTGTATGTTAATAAATTCTGAAATTTTCACATTTACCATGCGGGGCCATTCACAGATGCTAGTAACGCAACCTTTTCAGGGGCCATAAATCACAGAATCTGACTCATCTGACAGAGAGACCTAAACACAGGCACACAGTCAGTCCTGCGGGCACAAACACACAATCTAATGTACTCGTGTCAGAACTGGGAATCAACGGCATAGTCTGGCATGTGGCAGAGCTGCTGGAGACGGCTGTGCTGCATGGTGGCAGCAATGGGATGTTTTTAAGCCAGAGGCCTCATTTCTTTCACTGTGCCGTAGCAGTGGAAACCACATTCTGAACAAACAAGTTTTGGCAGGCAAATAATTCTTAGTGGAAACCAAAGTAGTCATATTTACCCCACAATGCCTTCTTCAACAAGAGTTGTTACCTGTCCAATTGATAGAAGGATGATAATGAAATACTGTATATGGAACTACTGTTATGGGGCCATCCAAAAATCCAAAGAACACACATTGAGTTTGAACATGCGTAGTTCTCTGAGAGAACTATCCCAAAGCTAGTTATAAATCCTACATTGCAGGGTAATATTGAATCCTAAACCTTTCTGTTAAGTATACCTTGATACAATAGATAATTAACACTTCAATTATGTCTGTACATTGAGTTTTGATTAGGTCAGGGGAACTTTTGGGAAGTCAATTAAAATGTATCTCTGAATATTTCTATAAATATATGTACTGTAACCTGGTATTGGCATTACCTTTTTTACTCACCTGCAACAGTGTGTAATTTTTTTCTTAAAGTTACTGGCCACTGGACAGAATTTTGTTGTTAGGAAAATACATTTCATATGATCAAACTTGATATTGGCATACACAACTTAATTGACCTTGACCCATGCTTTTAATCAATTGTCTTTTTATGTAACATTCACATCTGTAAACATTTGGCTTCCAAAATCTGGTTGAGCCTTTTTGCAATCGCAATTCTGGAGTGAGTAGCAAACGGAGTGTTGACAGGCATCCGATTTTGCAAGGACCAACCAGAGACTGGGCGCAGGGAGTACTCAATGTTGCATTGCACAATGTTTGTTTTTTCATATGCTTTTAAAAAAAGATAATAAAAAATGTATATTTAATAAAATAAATGGCTAGTAGGAGTACCTGCCTTACTCCCCACAGCCGAAATCTACCTGCTTTGGATGAGTGATAATGACAAGCCCTGAGTAAATCTGTTTAGCAATATTATAATTCCACATGCACATTATAGATTAAGGCAAGTAAACGTCAGTCTCAGCGGAAAATAATGTTTAAAAATGGCAACTAATTACTTTACACATAAGTAGCATTGAAGTTTGTTCTTGGCTGATACATCAGCTGTCAATACGTCAAACAATAACACATTTTATTTCAGAACACTTAAAGTTGATTCCATGATGGGCATACAGACACTATCACCACTAACAGTTCAGAATAGTTTTTTTTTAATTAAGTTTTTATGTGCTCACAGGTAGGTGACAAACCGATAGCATCCATGGGTAGGTAACATAGTTTGAAGCCTTACCTTAAACCATGATCAAATTCTGACGCTCTGAAAGTGGCTTTGTGTGCAGAAACCATTTTATCGTCATCAGGACCACAGATAATTTTTGAGACATGTGTTGTATAAATTACAGCTGCAGTTCTCAATCCTGGAGATTCACCATCCTGGAGAGTTTGGTTACAATTCGAATGAAATTATGATTTTGGGGCACATATTATAAACAGGTGTGTAAATGTATTAGATAAGAGTAGATTAGATTAGATTAGATTAGATTAGATTAAACTTTTGTGTCATTGCACATGTAAGGTACAAGGCAATGAAACGCTGTTTGCATCTAACCAGAAGTGCAATAAGAAGTATGTACAAAATATACGGGTCTGTAATATGTAGAATAATTATACAGAATAGAAAAATGTATAACTCACATTATGGTTTTTACAGAGCTATTAAAAGGATAACACCTTTTTTGTTAATCCATGGCAAAATATGTTCTACAAAAGTATGGCAGTACCTTATTGTAAGAAAACAACTATCTACTATCTATTATTGTCTCCATCTCTTTGCTTTCTTGTGAGAAAATTAGTGTGACATGACAGGTGTCCTCTCTTTTATTGATTCAGAAATTAACTGCTCATTAGGCCTGTCATTATTGTCAGGATAAAAGTGTTTAATTATTATTCATTACATGAAATAACAGGCATTTCTAAGCCATAATACATTCTGAGTCCATTCTTAGACCTAACCTGTTTTGTGTAAATGTTATAATTATTTGTTATAAATGTCCTTGTTATAATCAAGTTTTTGTTCTCTCATTATAAACTAGTTGTAAAAACTCTTTGCGGCCTGTTTCTATAATATAATGTAAAATGCACAAACATTGTTTTCCTTAATTTTGATGTAATGTGTGTCAGATGCTTATAATAAAAATCATATTAGCTTACTTATGTGGAGTAGTCATCTTATGTAGAGTAAGTCATCCCCTGGTGAAGTTTCTTCTCTTTGGAGTAGTGGACTTGGTCTGCGTCCAGTAGACTAATGAGATGCTTTGATTGGCCTAGTCCCATTGGATCCGGAATCTCTCACTCTCTCCATTTCTCATACACAGACTAACAAACACACCTCTATACTTCACAGAGGCCCTTTCTAAATTACTTAATTGATCTAATCACTCACTCGATTGGTCAGAGCCATGCATTGTCAGGCCTCTAGACAATGACAGTATCTTCTGTTTCTTTGTGTCCAGACTTCTGCAGTATTATGCTTAAAGTGGACTAGGGGCTTGGCTCTTGTCTCAGGCTTTTAACCTTGAAAGTAGGAACATGCTTTTGCTCATTTAAAGCTCACAAAAAAATTTTCTTTTCTTTTAGATCCTCTAGTAAATTAAAACATTAGACATTTACCACAGAGAAAGAAGCTGTAAAATTATTATTGCAAGATGACTGTTATTCAATTCCTTTAAAACTTTTTTTATTTTGTAATCCTTGAAAGTTTTGTATTTCTTTACATTAAAATATTTTTTATATTTTTTTTTGGTGTTTTTATGTGTGCAGTTGCTTTAAAAAAAAAAAATGACACAATTGCAATCATGCACAATACCACTTTATTACTGCTAATTGAGATAAACTGAAACATAATATCAATCATCAAAACACAAGCTTTTTGTATTCGGATTTGATCCAAGTTAACCAAATAATTTCCAAACCTATGAATCCTCTTTCACGCTGCTGAACTCCCCTGAAAGATGCATGAATATGTACCTAAATGCCACTGAAAAAATGATCAACTACTTTCACCCTCTGCATCTTTGGCTCATTATCCCACCATACCATCAGCTTTTGTTAAACTTGGTCTTCCTAAAGAGCAGGTAATGGCAGAGTGGAGTAAAGGGATACAGAATTAAGCCGTTTTACACCAAAGGGTAATTTGGTTTGATAAATGTTCCGTCATGGCTAACTAATAATACATATTTTAAAGGGGGGGGGGGGGTGGGATTGGGTGGTGGAGGGGATTTGTCGCATTAGGAAAAAGGTGGGGATGTTATTAATGGGAACGACTGCACTTTGTCTCATGCAGGGTTACGGCACAAGGTCAAAGAATGTTTCACTGAATTAAAAGCCATTTTGAGCTATGGCACTTCTAATCAGCTCAGACCTAAAGGTGCATAGCTCAGGTATAATGAGGCACCAATGAATTTAAATAAACAGGGTGAATATGGTGATTTATAAAGGCAATGTGCTATCCTTATAGCTCATTAGCAATGACGGATACTTCTTAGTCTTTCAAGCTCTTTTTCCCATAGGACTTGAGCTTTTAACCAAGTAATATCCGCCTCTATTGTCAAGAGTGTGCATTCCAGGCAAGACATTTATCCTAGTCATTATGAAGAGTGGGGACACAATGCAAGAGTAATGGTAATGTATGCCATCTAAATAAACGACGTTCCCTCTTTTTCTTTTCCTTTTTTCTTTTGGTAGGACTAAGGATTCCACCAGAGGTTTTTTTACAGCATGTGAATTCATCTTCATATTTTATCCAAGTTCCTTTAACCCATTGAAAAGAGGAATAATCCTTGATTCAGAAAACGTTTTGCATTTCAAGGAACATTTTCCAACTCGTCATGATAATGGTGGGGGTCCTCAACGTTACAGGATGATCACTTATATAAATTCTAATATTTTTGACAAAAAAAGTTCAGGCGTAATTTATATATTGATAGAAAGTACATTCAGCAGAGTGTTAACATGCTGATTAGTAACTTCCCAGGAATAATGATGTTTGATGCTCTCACAGTCTCTCGCTGAGAAGGGGAATTAATTCTAACATTCAAACCCTCGTCTGACAGCAAGGGTAGGGGCTTTTTCGCCCCTCTTAACTTTCTCCCTCCTTTAACAAGTATTGATCTAGCTGAGTGCAATTACCAAGGTCTTTTTAGCTCTCTGTGTTAAATAGCGTAGCTTAGGCTAATGACCCTGCTAGCTTAGCTGCGGGCATTAGTGATGTCGTGCACTGAGGCGTGCCAGCGGTCGCGACCACCCACTGCTACAGTTGGGACAAGCCAGCGTATTAGTGACTTCATCAGGTCTTTTGTTAGGTACTCTGCTTTTTGTGTTGCCCTTGAAGAAGAGACAGGCAGAATGTGGCAGCACGTCTTGATGTTATTATTCACAGGGCTGGCTGTGTATCAGTGGTTGGCATTTTAATGTGTCCTCCCGGTTCAAATCAGAACACAAAAGGTAAATACTAAACGATCGAAAAATTAAAAAAGCAGTGAGTACAAATAATATAACTGTGATGAATAATATGCAAACTAAGTTATAAAGAACTGTTTAAAGTTATAGTTGTTGTGTGCTTGAAAATATAACTTAGATGTCTATGTAATTTTTTAATTTTTTACTTTATTTTAGGGTTCTTTTTCATTTCCATTATGACACCATCTACAAAGTATACTGCAGTGGACAAAGATTTAAAATTCTTTGGTTTTCTGTATATTTAGTATTCACCCTTTTACAGAATTAACTAAGGTCATGAAAACAGTCATATGTCACAGCATGATGTCTGTGGTGGTACTGAGACAGCCAATTCAGCCAATTAATTATCTCTTCTCTGCACTTTCATCTACAGTAAAAAAGGACCAAACATATTTATTGCTAAACTGCTGTTTATCTGTTTCCTTCAACCAGTTATATTAAGGGGGTGTCAGTTTGATGGTATCATGACTTATAGAATATTTTAAAAAGCTGGAGAAATGATTTGCACTGGAAAGATCCTTTAACAGGTCCTTTAACATACCCTATTTCGGTCCTCTGTAAAATGTCAGTGGGCGTCAAATCCTACATATCGCCTTTTGCAAATCCATCCTTTAAGTGCTTCAAACCTATAATTTATCAAGGCAGTGTAGGACACACATTCATTTCAGACAGACACTTGACAGCACTCTGTTGAGACATTCAAGTTCTCACCAAGAGTGAGTGTCAAAATGAGCAGCATATCATCTCTAATTACTCTACGTCAAGAAGTTTTATCATTCTTTTAAAGAAAAATGACGACTAAAGAGCACTAAAGCATTTACAGCCATGTAGTGTCCCTATGTAGTGGGTATATTTCAGTGCATGCCCTGAAGGGTTTACATCCCTAAGGATTTAGGACAAAGAAATCTTGACAGTGGTTTGTCAAACAGCAATGAAGAGTACCTCAAAGTTCCCCATTCCTTCATATAAACCCTTTTATGCGTTAATCCTTAACAAGAGAGGATTTTATGATACCTTAAGGGGTTGGAAGATCATCCTGTGTTTTGAGCTGGTCATCAGATCATGTCATTAGCAGATATGCAATAGCAACAAACCAGCCTTTGGTAGACCAGCTGTCTAAAGATTGGTAGATTGGCACCAAATTCCAAAATGTAGTTTAATGCAGATTTTAAAAACAAAAATCATAAGACCGTGTCTGGCAAGACAAACAACTTTATTACCTCGTTTTGCTGGAGAACAGCATAGTTTAGCTGGTCCACTATTTAGACCAGCCTGCATGGGCTTTTCAGCTCTACAATTTTGCCCAAACAAATTAATTTTGTTCATTCATTAAATTGTTGAAGTAAATTCTTTGGCCCCATGTAAAACACACAAAAACAAGTTTCTGACCTTGTATATTTACTTGCTTCCCAGATCTTATAGACCATAAACAAAAAGTGGCTATTTTGAGCTAGAGGTCATAGTTTCTTTTCTTGCTTTCAGCAGGTCACGTGCTCCCGAAACAAGGCTTTCCCCTCCCTTCTCCGCCTGCGTCCAGCGCTACTTGCTGGCTATCTATGATTAATGTCAATGTCGTCCAGCCTCAACCCTTCCTGCAGCAGATAATGCCAGACAGCAAGCACACTTGACACTTTTAATGTATAATTAAGTAGAAAAAGTCAGCACTGGCTATGCAAATTTTTCAAATGATAAATGAGACCGGGTGGCGGCAGGGATTGATTTTGTTTAAATGAAACTAATTATGGAAATGTCAAACATAATTAATAAAACAGGTTTAAGCTGCAAAACACTGTCAATTGAATGAATGAGGAGGCATTGGCGTCTATTGTTTGGGCTTTATTTAGGCCACGGTGTTGTGCTTGTACGGCGCTCCCAAACGCGCACTCCCCACCCTCACACCCTCTGCCTCCCTGTCCCCGAGAGAGGGGGAAATAAATTTGCTTGTCTCTCGGTTGACTGTAGAAATTAATTGCTGGAATCTTGTCCCATCCAAGTGTTACATTCCCGTGCAGGACATTAACATAACTAATTTAAAAGAACCCAAATGACTGCATAATGGAGCACTGTCAGCGTGTATGACACTCGCTGGTCATACCAAATTAGCTCGGTTTCATAATTGAAAAATGTTCCTAGTTCCAATTTTCACCACTTTTTTTCTCACTCGAGTACGCTGCATGTCTTTTCTTTTTGCGTTTTAACAAAAGAACATGTGATGTACAAAAAGATGTGCTTGACCTATAATTAGTGCAATGGAGATAGGGCGGGACGATCGGGCACACATGAGAGAAGTCATCTCCTTATTCGCAGTAATGATGCCGGAGACCTTGCAGCCTCTGGGGAAGAGCAAGAGTAATGGAGTCTGCTATTTTTATGGGACCTGGATAGTAGGGGGCTAGAGAGGCCGATGGAGTTGCACTGCAGGGTGAATCAGCGGGGCACTCACCTAGAATGGCAGCCTCAACCCCAGTCATCAGTCCAGTGTGTCAACACAACATACACACACATCTGCTGCCACCCTTTTTTTAACATCAGTAACTGAACATAGTGTTTTTACAAATACATATGCACATAGTGTTGTCTCTGACCATAAGACCAACCACTGTTAATTGTACTTTTTGGCAGGGAATGCATTTTTGTCTGTGTGCTGTAAATATAAACAGTATACTCAAACACTGATTAATTATTGTTCCACAACCATGTAAAAGAATGTACGACTGTTCCAAATATAAAAATTGCACATAAGGTGTGTATTTTTTCCAAACCCCTGAAAAAGAACATGCAAAGATAAAATAGCTGTTGTCACTTGTTAAGTCACTTGTTAAGTCTTTTCTAATTTTGAGAAAGTTTTTAGTGTACTATATCAGCTGGATGCTAGAATTGTAACCATTGCATGTAGAATATAAAACACAGCAAGCATCTTTTGTCTTGCAACATATTGTGCAAAATTATTGTGCGCTGATTTTTTAAATTCTTGCTACATCATGAACCAGTACAGAAGTGAACAGCAATTAGTGGTAATTCATAATGAGTGTGGTCAAATGAGTTATGTTTTGTGTTAGGCTTAGGGATATAATTTTATGTGAATTATTACCATACGCAATTCTCCATGAGCACTTAAAAACTCATCTTGCGCACATTAGAGGTGCCCTATCTCACTTTAGCACATACTCCTGCCATTTAAACTTTATTGCCTGGTCTTGTTCAGTGGTAAAGGAGTCGTAAGTGTTTTAAGTTTAGTTGCATGTTTTTCACAGCTTCTTATTGTATAGGATTTTAGCAACATAAAATATTTTTAAGAACGTATAAATGTACATAGAGGTCAAGTTAAGCACCTGCAATGCCTAGTTGCTTAATTGCACTTGCAATCCCGATGATGAGCCGATGTAAATATTTTACAATTGCTCACTGTCAAAACTTTTCTGAAAGCAGTTCATCTTATTGACATTTTTAAAACCTGTTTGAGTCAAATGTTTTCTTTACATGTTTTAACACACTCATAGCATCTTACAATTATTTTAGAACCCTGATTGCAATGGATACAAATCATTTAAATAAAATGTAAAAAAATTAAGAAAAGCATTTGAATTTCAAGGAAGAACTGGTTTAACATAACAATATATAGTACTTGTATAATACTACATATTATATCATACTTGTCATGTTAATCGTGGTATAAACCTCTAACTGTTTAAAATTTTCAAAATTGTGGACATAAAACAACGGTCAGGTTATAATTGACTGGTAATGCATGTGTCTGGGTTTCTCTGTGTTGTTCTCTTGTTCTCTTATTTTTCTTTTCTTCCCTAGTATTTTTCCCTGTTTCAATTGCCATTTATTTCAGAGGATTTCTTAAGCTCAGAGCTGCCTCCAAATGCCGAAGGTCATGGGCCATGCAGCATGTGATATAATTTATTACTATGCATTTTTTCTCTACTGACATTTTTAAGTTAATGATGCTCTGCTCTTAAAAAAAGATTGGGCTTACCTTGTCTCTGTAGGGACGCTCTTAAGTCCACCCTGACTGACTGTTATAACCCCAGAGATTATTACATTTCCAGAAGGCTTTATCATCAGTGCAAGGGACATGACATCAAATCTGCTATTTCTGTATTTATTGGAAACACATGCTAAAGGGCTGGTGTCACCTATGAATTTGGGAGGGAGATTTTGACAGTTAAATAGGATTTGAGTGCATAATGGCTTGAAAAAGAACATCTTTAATCAAGGTATTACTTCCTCTTTTTATTTGAATATTGTCGATGGCAACATCAAAATATGTACGTTTACCTCTTCCAAGCATTTTCTTTATTCTTGAAGGCTCATTATTTCTTCGGTTTTACAGTAGGGACCTTAGGCCCTGGACTCCAAACCCAGCTGGTATTAATCAAAATTGAAACGTCTTAAGCTGGAATTCTGCTTATGTAGGGCCAGTACGGCACAGACGACACAGAAATTATGAACAAATAACAGTCTTAATAAAATATTGTTGGTAATAAAATATACTTTTTTATCTGTAAAGGACAAAACAATTACAGTTTCAAGGGCAAGAAATATGACAGCTAGTGCCTTTGGTTGCTAGGTGCAACGGTCAAACAGTACAAAAAACATTTGAATATAGTTTGAGATTTCACTTCACTAACCATATATAAAACATTTAAATCCATAGATTTATCTAACTGATTAAAATATATCACTTTGTTCCCACATTCTGAGCTTCATTTGTTCCTGCAAGACAGCCATGCCCCAAGATTTAATGAATGACACTCAGACAGTTTCTTCGTCAAGTAAGATTTTTCCCTCGCCATAGAGTAGTCTATATAATGGCCTCATAAAGCACCATGAAATGTGATTCACAGGGCCTTAGGCACTTGAAGACATATGCAAACACATACACATGCGCACACAGAAGTAGATCTTCCATCCTGCGGTGCCACTTTGACCCAGTTATGCAGGTTAACATTCTCTAGTGGCGCATTAGATCTCTGACTCCTGTAGGCACTACAACACCCACTTACAAAGCCAAGGGTGAGTGGTTTTAGTTGCACAACACACCCTCAGACATCAAAAATACTCAGTGTTCATCGGCTGCATAGGATGGCTAGGGGAGGGGGGTTAGGGGTGCTCTACCGTAAGGAAAGACAGCGAAAGGAAGAAAACACAGTGAATTGAAACTTGCAAACTTTGTAATGGAAATGGTGTTGACCTCTCGGCGGAATTGTTGGGGCTGAGGCATTGTTGCAATCAATATGCGCTCAGGGGAGAGAGTGCGGGGCAAGGACCTTTCGTTCCTGAAAATAATGTGAGACGCTGATTTGTTATTTTCCAGACACGAAGAAAACAAGCAGACGGGTGGCAGTGCACACAGGTGCCTCATTTTGGGAATACTTCTGAGATATGAAATAAATAGTGAGAGGAAAGAAATGTATCTGCGGACGAGGTATAAACAATCTTCTACAGTTAGCGCTGGTCTCCTTTAGGCAGTGACTGCGTGGACAAATGGCGTTCATTAGTATTTCATAAATCATTATTGCAAAGTTATGTTTAAGCTCATTTTTGGGCGAAAATAATCTGCATGATTACATTCGCAGAGAAATGAATATAATGCACATCTGCAAAATCCCCCAAAAACAACCATGTTTTAGCATCTCTTCTCTAGGCATGGGGCTTGTCCTTTTGGCTGCTGTGAGACTGGTATCATAAGCTTGTTAATAAAGAAGCTATCATGACTCATTCATTTATCAGCGTTGAAATTAATGGGGACAGTTCGAGTGACGGGTTAATCTAAATCACATTTCTCCAGACTGTGTGTGTGCGCACACATGGATATTGCCACCTCAAACGGCCCCGGCAGTCAGATGGCAAAAAATAAAGCCAAAATGGAATGAGGAGAAGATGAGGGTGCCCTCATGTGAAGTGCCCTACTTGCTTCAAGCTCGGTATTGCCCACTAATTTTATTGGAAACCCTTTATACTCAAACACACATACACCTGGTTGAAGTATCCATTTAAAAAAGCCTCTTGTGGTGTATAGATGCTGCTGCTAAAATGACTCCACTGTGTGTAAGGACCTCTTGACTACTCTGTCTTTCTGAATTGTATTTTACACAATACAATGCATGCACACAAAGCTTAAAAGCTCCTGAATTTTGGTGAGTAGGGCCTCAGAAAACACAGTTTACATTTTTACATTTATAGCAAACATGATTTTTATTTTCACTTGTGCGAGTATCACACTTAAGCTATAATTTCTGCATTTATTCCCATATGGCTCATACATACATGAGACCTGGAGAACTTCAAAACAGTTAGCTCCTCAGTCTCATTGATAGCATAGTACACATATCTAAACATTAATGGGAAATTACAAAATGTAAGAAATGTAGATACGGCTGATACAAAATGCGAGTTCGAAAAATAGCATGCTATAAACTCAACCCCACTAGTGTTCTGTTGAAGCTTTGCAAAAATACACTTTGCAAAGCATTACAATTAATCAAACTGTTTTCAGCTCGGCAATACAGCATGTAATACTTCTCTTCCTTCATTCCAATAGTATCTATGATACTTTTATTACTCCATATGACCACCTGGAAAACCACCCTGTTTTAAAACAAATGACTTCAGCATGGGAAAGGACCCATGTGACTGTCTGTACGTGCGTGTATGTGTAATATGTAGCTTCTTTCATCTTTACTGACATTGACAAGTTTTCCTGTGTGATCCACAGAGTGTGTGTGCATGTGTCTTCTCCTCCCCCCACGTCCATCATTCTGTCACACTTTCACACATCTGGCCGTTTGCCCAGATATGTGTGTTACTATGAGTATGTTTGGGTGGGTTTGGGTGTCTTGTTGATCCTAGCTCACCCCTCTCCTGTCAATCTAGCATTACCCAAAGCCTCTACCCCTGACCTGCCTCTGACAAGCATCAAGCTCCTTTCCACGGCCCTCTTTGTTTCTTTCGTCTACACTCAATTTCCTCAGGCTGTCCCTCAGGCTCAATACATGATACTGTTGCTTGTTGTGAGAATGCTTGTTAGTTCTGAGGACTGGCTTTCTGTACTACAGTAACCGGCCAGTGAGACTTGAGTAATTCTAGCCTCTATAACTGTATCCTCTTTATCTTAAGTCTGATAAGGTGTAACCTTGAGTTTCGGTTTTCTCTCACACCTGTTTGGCCATTGTTTGGCATTGCCGCTAGTGTTTCAAGTTGCCACAGTAGCCCATTATTAACCTTACTATTAAATGCATTGATCGACATTATTTTGATGTCATACTCAAGATCCACGTTAGTTTGTGAATGGACATGAAAGTTTATCTAGTGGCCAGAACAATGGCTCTGGGGATTCATTCCTTCTGGTCTCAGGTGGGGCGATATAGGAAAAGAGGCAGACAAGGGGCTACTTCTCACATGGGCCATCTGAAGGTATTTGATAGGGACCTTTATATAGAGAGGCTTTGATAGGGGCATCATGAAGGTGCAGAAGGGTATGAGAAGGAAGTACACTCATAGGACTCATTTGTGGGGGTGTGTTTGTGCATTTTATATGATAATGTATGTGTATGCTATTGGAAAGAGAAATAGGAAGGCACCTTCTTTACTTTCTTTACTTTCCAGAAACGCGCCTCCTACACTTTGTGAAGCGATCTCATGTCAACGACAAACTGCATTTATTGTCATTTTCCAGTCCTCTCCTTCTCCCCTTTTCCATCGTGAAAAATGCCGAAAGGCTGAAAATGCAAAAATAAAAGTAAAAGCTAAACAAAAATGCAGGAAATTCATCCACATAACATATAAGCACAATCAGATTCACACATTCTCTCTCACACACACACACGCACGCACGCACGCACGCACGCACGCACACACACACACACACACACACACACACACACACACACACACACACACTCTCTTAGCGTTTCTTCAGCCTCTGAGTGGCTTGCTTGGTTCTGGCTGAATAGGCACACTTGTTTGAATGTCATATTTACACCGACGCTTTGTCAAAAAGCGAACTTCCTCGGGCGTGAGCGGCGGAGCTCGAGCATATGGCCGTCAGACTCTGGGGAGACATGACAGCCTATCGGAGCGAGTGTGCAACGCTGGCCGGGCAGATGCTCTGGGCTTGGCGGCGATTAAGTGGAGATCATCACTGTTTTCTTTGAGCACCACTGTGCCTTGTACTCAGAAGTGTTTGGTTAATCACTGTCTGCATTCGACAGAAGCTGCCAAAACGCTCATTAAGTCGGAATTGTCTCTGACATGTCATGCTTGGATGACGGAATTTTTTACATTTTTTTAAGCAATGTGTTTTCTAAGTAAGACGACCAATCACAAATGAGTGTGTGGGGTTTGTTGCGTACATGACATTGATATACTAAAAACGTCTGTTTAGAGTTTATGTAGTGTGTGATGTGTGCTTGTGTTGAAGCTCTTTCATTCTTTGTCTCTTGTGTGCTGTTGTTTGGTTCTGGTGTGAGTGTGTGTGTGTGCCCGTGTACGTGTGTGTGTTTCCGTTTGTGTGTGTGACTGAATGCGACTGACTGTGTGTGTGTCTGGTCTGGCCTCTAAGGAAGGGTGCTCTTTCTTTTCTCATCTGTTCAACTGAGGAGCTTCTGGTTTCTGCATGTTATTAGCAAAACGCTCCAAGTCACACTTATCCAGCGTCAAAAAGCACACACTGTGTGTGTGTGTGTGTGTTGCTGCAAGCAATGGGAGCAACCCTTTCTCCTCCTGTGTGTGAAGTGTGTGTATCACACATTTGCTTGTATGTTCATGTAATAGGCTATTTTTCCACAACTTCCACTTGTTCTTTACCACGCTTGTCTCTTTAAGGCGACAGCCTCCCCTGATCACATCCCACAGTGACACTTTTTTTCCTAAATGCTGCTTTTTCTGTGCATGAAACATTCTTTGAAGTGTGGAAAATCCAGGCATTGTAAAACATGCTACCTCTGCAGGCATTATGTCTGGTTAATCACAACATAAATACAAATAATAATATGATTACTGCATCTCTGTTGTCGTGTAGTGCTGGAAAATAATATTTACCATTCCCTTTTCATGTTAATCATCTTGTTAGCAAATAACAGACTGCTTCTAGTGCCGGGCTAATGCTGCTATTCTTCCGTCTGTATAGTGAAAAAAATATATAAATAAATTTCTAAAAGCCAAAATAACCTATTTGTAACACACCCACACATGAATGTTGCATCATGCGATTGGAGGTGCTGTTTTCTGAAATCTAAAGCCTGTGCAAGCTCGGTACCGTTTGCTCTACAATAACTGAATGGTATTAGAGCGACTTTGAATGCATTTGCATGGCAAAGCAGTCATGCTCACCTTATAAAAAGACTGGAATCCCCATTTTTGCTGTTTGGAGATTCCTTTAGAAGCTTTTTTTGCCCCAGTTTGAACTATGCTCTTTATCTTTCTCCTATTTTTTCCTGGTTTAAAGCATCAGAGTGCAGATATAATTTACTGGATGTTTTTCATGTGGCAAGAAGTAAATCCCAGAAAGCAATATATGTTACTGTATATGCCATTCTTCATTTTTCACATCCACACTCAACCACAAAATGTTGCCATCTTTTCAGTATGTTTGTAAGAGTATTATTTTTTTTAACTTTTAACAGAAAAATGTTGAATACTGAAAAAGCAAGAACAGCAAATTTTGTTCTGTAATCAAGTGTAACCAAAGTGTTCAATCAATAAATATCACAACAAAAAATACATTAATTGTTATTCACTATTTATATTTTATTCACTTTTTATATTTACCCTTTCACTTTACAGCATGGGTGAAACAATAATCAAATTCGTACAGCCGACTATTCATCAGGCTCAAAAACAATGTCGCATAAATGAACGTTTATTTGTAGAACCTGTCATGTCTGTATTTTTATCCTGGATTATCAAATCAGATTTAACATTTCCATCAAACTGTTCTCTATCAACATTTCAATTTTCCTATACATTGCAGGGGATGAATAATCTCCCACAATGATTTTTGTTTTTCTCTGAGTGTCCTTACATTTTTGCATCAAGGGGATCTTAATCAGATGTGTCAGTAGGGATGACAGCATGAGTAGCATTCTGGTGTTTCGGCGATCGCAAACAGGATATGAGGCCTTGATTGAGTAGCGCTGCATACAAGTAAAAGACAGTCTGTCATAGTGTCCTTACAGCGATGTTGAATCCCACTGTGAACACCCTTCAATCATGAGGCCTGTTTGGTTAACGCTTCATTAGCATGGACCTCCACGTACAACATGATGGGCAAAAATCAACACTTTTACTCAGCTGCAAACCAATATCACAGTTTTCGAGAGGCTGCCACAGATATCCTTGTGAATGTCCACCATGGTGATAAATCCCTCTCCATCCCATGTCAAACTGCACTGTTTGAACCTTACTTGCAAGTGGAGAGGTAGAGTGAGAGAGAGAGAGAGAGAGAGAGAGAGAGAGAGAGAGAGAGAGAGAGAGAGAGAGAGAGAGAGAGAGAGAAAGAGAAAGAGAGAGACCTAGGATGCTGAGCAAAAGACGGAAAGCACAGCAGATGCTGCGCCGATTAGCTGGATTAGTTCCACTGCATTTTCAGCAATAAAGTTGCAAGTCATTTGGCTGAGAGCGAACGAGAGGCACAGATGAAACTCTGTCAAAGTGTTAGCAACAGAATTAGCATGTTTTGTTAACTCTCCTGACATGCAGCTACATTGTGACCTAAATGTAAATCAAGCAGTCTAAATGTAGCCAGCTGTCCGGACCACTTTCACTTTTTTATGCGTAAATAAGAGGTGCTGATATTTTAATATTTATTGTGAGATTTGATGAGCATGTATTTGTTAATGTCTATAACGGCTGATATTCTCTTGGCTCTGCTTAACAAAGACCTTTATCTGGAATGGGTTCCTGTGCTAACTAGCCATGAAAGTGTGCAGCTTAGACGTCTCTGAATCTGCAAATTGCAATGAGGAAGGAAATAATTGCGCTAATAGGATTTGGTCTATGTGATTTTGTTAATGGTCTGAAAATATCCTATTTCAGTTCATTTAGTGGAGTAGAATGTGTCTTATTGGAGTGCTTATCTATGCTTGTTTTCCTGATTATTCTGTATTTTTTAGCTACAGCCAATTTTCTACCAATTAAAGCATGATATTAGTGCTCTGAGGATAAATGAATACGAAAACATTACATTACACTTCAATATTTTCTGCCTATGATACGAATGATAATTGTTTAGTGTACAGTCTTATTTCTTAACTTGCTCGAGCAGGTGTATGCTAATGCTTCAGTCAATCTTAGTGTACGCTACTGTTGTTGTGTACTTATGTGCTATCTAGGACAAAGTGGTTGACATATAATGCATGCACAAGGACAATGTATGTATGCTTACATCATATTGACAGTACATGCATGTTCATGAGCCACCCATAAAGTGCTTTCTAACTAGATTTACTTTTATACACAAAAAACTCCAGTTCTGCCAGTTGGCCCAAAGTTAGCGGGGAGCTGTCGGAGTAAATGGCAGCAGCTGCTCGCAGTTCTAAAGAGCATGTCCCAGTCAGCGCGGGAAAAGTCATGGCATCTACATTAATACTACCTTAATGGCCCATCTGCCGCTCCGTAGGGTCCCCGCACCACTCTATGGAGTCATAGGCGTTTGACAGGCAGTCTTCAGCATGCCAGACGCCCACCGCATGCCAAATGGCCCAGAGACGGCCTGACGTCGCCTGGATCTGTCAAACTCTTTCCTCACCGCTCGTCAAAAATGTCCCCGGTGAAAGTTACGGCGGCTTTTCACACGTGAGCGCTTCTGGATGTGCAGGGAGGACATCGGATAAGTTGACGGTTAGCAATTGACACCTCTTTCCCGCTCTCTATCTGTTTTCTATCTCTTCACTCTTTGTTAAGGCACACTTTTGCATTAGTGATGGTGTTGATATAATGGGTTTAAGGAGAATGCTCTAATTTAATTTGCAGGTTAAGGAAGATATACAATAATATTTGAATAATAAAACAGTATCCAACATACAAGATACAAGAACAGTATATAAAACCAATTCTTCTTAACAGAACATTAATGTAATTTTATCTTTAATACACTTTATCAAAATGACTGCACTGTTAAGTAGTATACAAACGATCTGAGAAACTGTCTTAAACCATTTTTCCACTTCATTGTTAGACTTTCTTTGAATCACAGCTTGATATTGTTAAGCTCTACGTTTCCTATTACTAATGCTGTTTTTTGACCTATCTGTGCACTAGACAGTGTGTGTGGGCGACACAAAGTTTAGTGCTGTTCTGCTTTTGAACGTGGTGAGCCTTTCTATTTTTTCAATATTTAATATTATGTAGATAGGCAGGATAAGGCATGGTATCATTTATTATTTAAAACCAAACAAGCCAAAAAATAAATTATGTGATCTCTTCCAGAGGGGAGAGAGAGTCATGGAAAGGCCATTGAGGAAACAGTTGGTTAGTTATCTGGAGGGGAAAATATGCATGTGTGTGTATTTTGCCACCAGCTCTTCAAAGGCTAGCACTCTGCTGAAACACAGCTGGGAACAGCAGGGAAAGTTGAAGAGTGTCTTCCTCTTCTCCTCCTCCTCCTTTCTGCTGATGTGTAATGTTTTCTCTCTGTCTCTCGCTCTCTCTTTATCAAAGTTTCGTCTTGCCTTTCGCCCCCTCACTCCCTTACTCTTCCGTGTCTCTCTGGGCATCTCTGCTCGTCTGTGGCAGTCCCAGCCGGAGGGAGAAAGGGGAGGAAGAAGAGAATAGAGATGAAGAGGAGAAGGTGGGTTTTTAATGATACTGCCTGTGAACTCCACAACATTCTGTTCCCATCACATTACTCCCAAAAAGGCCTCCATTTACCCTTACTACCTTTTTTTTAAACACAGTCTAAATTAAAAGCTTATCAGCCTAACATAAAAATGCTTGTGCTAAAATATTACCAGTGCTCAAAATAATGATCCCAGGCAATTTATTTTTACTTTGCAAAATCCATACTTTCTTTGTAGATTAAGAAATTAGTTACATCTCAAATCAACTAGTTATGCTTCACAGGCACACAAATAATCTTCAATGACTGTTGCACTCAGATTCACCCTCAACTTTTCATCTATCCAGTCTTTTTTCCTTAGATTGAGAAATCTGTAAATCCCTTTGCTGCTCTTATCAGGGGGTCAAAAGTTAAGATGTTTAGCACTGTAAAAATGATCCAAAGCTCAGTGTAGGTTTGAATGTTGCTTATGTTAGTGCAACATGGGTTGACATGAGTGATTTTAAATCAAACAGGGATGTTCTTCATGTTATTAACCCTGAAGCCTGCCCCCACCCATATTTTAATTTAAGTTCTGTGCTTCACTGTGGGGTTTTCCCCTCTCTCTTTTCTTTCATTCTATTGCTATCGTAAAATTTTTTGCTGACATAGATCACAGTGTTCTCGACCTTAACTGGCACCCCCAGGTTGAAGGATAAACTTGCAGGCATGCAGACCGCACTCCAACATGTGCATTGTGATACTTTGAAGATTGTGTGTAGATGGAGCTGCTGTGCTGGTTTTGGTCTTTTTAACAATAAAAGAAAGAAAAACACACATAACTATCTAGTAAATATGCTGCTCTCACTCTGTAGAGTGATCATTTGCACCTTACATTTCACAAAAAATGTAATTTAGTTTTTCTTTCAGATGCTAAGGATCATTAGGTCTGTCTTCAACTTTCCTTTTCACCAAATTGTTCTGATTTTATATGTAGAAATTAATGTCTCTCCAGCAGAGGGAGTGTGCAATTTACAGAACCATCAGAACAACACAGTTTTCAAATCCAACACAAAATCCCTCTTAAATACAATGTGTATTATTTTTGAAACAACTAAAATTTATTGTGTATGTTCTGCCATTTGGATGTTTCAAGCTGCTATACTTGTACTTTGCAGAACTGATTTCCACACAAAGCCATTGGACATTTTAAGTCAATTACTACAGAAAATGAAATAAAAACATTTCCCATTGCGATGACATGAGCACTAAAGATGGCGAGTACAGCTTTGATTCAGATTAACTGGGGAGGTGATAATTCTGCATAGATGAGATGTAGTGGTATAGTGTTAATCACATTGAACAAGCACAGACTTGTTCTTAATAACACAGTCCCTTTCTCAGATTCCTATAAAAAAGTGTGAAATGAATAACTATTGTTCATTGCTCACTGCTTAGGAAAACTACCCTTCAGTCTCTGGATGTCTTGATAGATCTTTTCATAGCTGTCAATGAACTGCATGCAATACAGCATGCAGTGTTTTGCATATTACATATTTCACCTGAGTTCTTCTTCATTATTCTTGAAGTCGCTATCTTCTATTTTTTCACATTATATTGAGCCTTTTAAATTATGAGACACTCTGTGTTCTGGACTTCCAGATCATTTAACATGTAGGAAATAAGGATGGGTTATTTAAAGTAGTGTGATGTATTTAACATCTTTTTCCATAATGAGCTTGCTTATTTCATTGGTTTACTTCTGGATATTACTGGTTAGTATCAGTGTCTTTGATTTGATAATCTTGATGCTTTCGAAATCTTAGAAAGCAGATGGGAGCTGTGTTGATTTGTTTCAAATGAATGTGACAACAAACTATTTCACAAGTACATTTTCAGACAACAAACAGATATAATTGCGGGCGGTTAGACGCGATAATCACAGCCCTTTTATTGTACCTGCAGCTACATTTTCTGAACTGAGATCAGTTTTTCTTCTTATTGTGGCTTTATGCATTGTCTCACTTGGTCCAAAGTTGTTTGATTGATCCAGAGAGAGATGCAACGCGGCAGATGCCGCTCTAATTATACAGTTGTTTTAAGGTTGTCAGGTTGCAACAAGGAGGAAATCATCAAGGGAGGGTTTTTGATGGACGGAGGGTGTATTTCAAGCATCTGGCAACCGTGGCAGCTGCACTACCATATCCCTGCTGCCAGCTTTCTGGCTAAATAAATATCGCCTCAATCCATCTTGTAATGGCAAGTGTAAATTACTGCAGCATGTCAATAACTGGTTTACTATGATGTTTTTGTCCGCCATTTCTAGTTGTATATCGATTTCACATAGCTGTTAAATGGCAGCAGTACTATATCTCCGGAGTGGGATTCGTTTGTTTTTTTGGTGATTTTAAGGGTCTTTTGTTGGTTTGAGGACAAGAGGGAAATATAATCTCTTTATTGACCAGCTATTATCTCACATTGTTTATGGTGGGAAATGAAAATATGTTTTTGTTCACCTTTGTGTGCATCACACATCTTTTACAAGTTAGTCAGTTTACTGGTTTGATGGTCAACAGCATTGTACGGTGAAGTGCAAAACAAATGACAAAATTAAAACAAATTAACAAAATCAGAACACAATATCAAATCTGAAAACAAAACAGCAAACCATTAAACACAACAACAGCTCCGGAAACAAAACAGAAAGAAGGAAACCACAATAACAAGCTAGAAAACAAAACAACAAATCAGAAAACACAACTACAATTTCAAAAAACAAAACAAAATTCAGTCAAACTGGTTTAGGTATGTATTTTGTTATCCTCTTTATCTATTTAAAATCTACATAGTAAACAACTTAAACAATTTGTATTTCTTCTATGTGCGAACCCCACTGTAAAGTGATGGCTTAGCAATACTTTGTTTGTACAATAGTATGAAAGACAACGAATATAAATAAAACGGTCACACAATAACGCATTGTGTTGTGTGTAGTTTAGGAAAACTCACAGGTAATGCACAACTGTCTTGTATACACAAACTCAGGTTAAAATCTGCTTCTAATGCAAGAAGTTCAAGTTTTATATTAATGAAACAAAATGTGGCCATTGTACATTAATCTAAATTGCGTTTACACTACATTGCATTGAATTGTCCTTTCTCATAGTAGAAAATGCAAGTTTTGGATATTTTGATTGACAAGCGTTCTGTCCAATCAGCAGCTAAAAGGCCGGTCAACAAAAGTATCACTAAGTTATCACTTTGCAGTGGGTCTCATGCATATGAGAAATTCATGTTTTTTTATGTTGTTTCCTGTTTAGATCTTAAATACATAAAGAGGAAATAATTAAATGACATTGTTAATTCTTCCTGCACAGAGTTAGTCCTCTCGTCTCTTCATTACATTCATAGAAACAGATACAACTACAAATATATTTCAGCTGCACACTAAGAAAATCTATTTTATATATCCAGTCTGAAACCAAAGCACATCAGACACAAATCCTCTTCTATTTGCAATAAGGTCAAATTTTATATTTATGCAACAAATAGTTTCCATTGCACATTAATCAAAGAATAAACCACGTTGAATCGTCCTTACTCCTTAGAAGTTAATGTACGTTTTGGTTATTTTCATTTTGCTTCACTGAATTGTTGTTGTGTTTTCTGATTTGTTGTTTTTTTATGTAGTTTGTTGTTGAGGTTTCCGTCTTGCAGTTTTGTTTCCGTAGTTGTTGTGTTTTCTAAATTGTCGTTGTGTTTTCTGAATTGTCGTTGTGTTTTCTGATTTGTAGTTTTGTTTTCTAGCTTGTCGTTGTGGTTTTCATAGTGGTTGTTGTGTTTTATGTTTTGCTGTTTTGTTTTTAGATTCAATATTGCAATTTCTGATTTGTAATTTTGGTTTTGGTTTTTTATTTGTTTCCATTTTTGTTATTTGTGTTCCGATTTCTTCTTTTGTTTTGCACTTCTCAGCAACCTGCCATAAGTTTGAATGGTGCAAATGTACAAATACAAGGAAAGAAAAAATAACATTGCAGCTTCTTGTCACCTCACCTCTTTTTACATATTGTAGTGTTTCTTTCTTTCTTTCTTTCTTTCTTTCTTTCTTTCTTTCTTTCTTTCTTTCTTTATTTCTTTCTTTTCCAGCCCTGTGATGTGCCTGTAAAGCAGATCCTCTGTATGGGTTCTTACTCTGACAGCCAGGGGCTGTTCTTGGCTGTTAAGGGCCATGTGGGCCTGACTCCAGCTGCTTCACTTTCCTTGGCCACTCAGCAGGCACACTGTGGCTTTTGAGCCCACCTGCCATTCAGCCTAGCACCAGTTAGCACACTCACACATGTGCTTTCATAAGCTTAAAACTGAAAACATAAAAAACTTTTAAATACACATTTTATTATACAATAACAAAAAATTACTTTTACTATTGTTTTCATGAGCTTTATTATTTTTTAACAGTCCCAGTTCAAAAATGTAAAGTAGGACTTCAATATAAATATCATATCACTCCCTTCTCGTTTGCAAATTTGTTGGACTTTTATAGTGTGTGTCGTGAGAACATGCATGCGTGCATGTTTCCCCGATAACAATTGTAGTCTAGAATCTTATTTTATCTTGTGAATACAGGTAGGGCCAGCAGTAAAATTCAGTGAGCAAACCCCACACTATTCAATGTAATTTTAATCAGTGTCTCTCTTTCTGACCCATTTTATTTCTGCTTGGATCTGATTGCATTGTCTTACGCTGACATGCCTGACCCCCGACATACCATAATTACCCATCACATCATATATGTCCTTCAACGATCACAGAGCTACTCATAATCTCAAAATGACTGTACTTTGGGTAAAGAGGATGGCTCTTTCAGTCAAATCAAACTTTTTAGGGCTGTTATTGTCAGATTTTCCATCCCTGGTGTATCATCAGCAGGACCTGTTTTATTCACCGCTGCCAGCAGCTGTCATTTTCTTAGGGTCCATGGTGTCTGAAGTGGGAATCAATATGCAGATATGCATGAAAAATGTTATCGGTCTGGTTGATAATGAGATTTTACAGTAAAGACAAAGCCCCTGGGTTCAGTGATTGGTATATGTTAGAGTCCATACTGTCCCTGAGCTCTTACTCTTTTGAGACCACCTCCGTGTAAACTTGTCTTCTATTTTAACTCCATAAGGCTGCACTAGTGCAGGTTAACACCTTTTATACTTACGTGGATTTTAATATGTCTTTATTATAATAAGGTAGAATTGAAAAACATGTATTAATATTAGTAACAAACAATACTAAAAATTTAAAACCAAACAAAATTCTAATATTTAAAGAAAATTCTAATCTAATGTTTAAAACCGATACCAAAGCAGTTATTTATTGTCCTATAGAAAGTTGCCTGTATTTTAAAAGAGTGAAAAATTCTACATCTGCTCCGTGATGTTTGTATTTGTAATGATTATTTTATTTAAAATTTATATAATGACATGATTTCCCAGCCAGGGACTAGATTGGTCCCAGATTAAAATCTTAATATCCTCATTAAATTAGGAGCTGTCCTAACTGAAAGCTGCTTGCACCGACAGATTTTAAAATATATCAGTGCCAATGTTTTGTCTCATGATGAACAGCATTAATGTTTTTATGCAAGGCTTGTTTATAAAAACTACCTAAATATCATAATTTAAAGATAATCCTTCCCTAAGAATAGCCCCAATATTACATTTTAAATTAGGCTTTTAGAAGACGCTTTTTTCCAAGTCAAGACAAAATCTGTTAGGAAAGAAAAAGGATCACATTTTCTTAGAGTAAAAAGACTGATGGTATTTCTGATTTTGCATTACTGTTGAATTAATTGATTGAAATTGTCATTTTAAAAGATCAGAAATTTCAAAATTGATTTCAGCTCTTTAATTGGACTACAGCAACAGCTCAGCGGGGCATCAGGCCGGCCGTCCATACTCGCCCCAGAACAGGGGGTAAGAAGGGTCTGTCTCATCCTGGATGATCCAGATTCAACATGTCCAGGCTAGAACTGTTCTTAGTTCAGATGCCATAGTCACTAGTGTGCACCAGTTTCAGCTAACAGAAAGCAAACACTTACTTTAAATTTTAGCATCCACATTTTATGTGTAGCTGGAACTTCTTCATGCTTTTTATAACCTGGTATGTGTTTTGTAATGTAGAACTAATGTATTAATTAAGGGTTGGTATTATTGGTTATAATCAAAGTATATTTGATTATACATCTATGCATATGTGCAAAGGAGGGTTGCAAGGGTTTTCTTTAATATTAGTCAAATATGTTTGCTAAAAATTTCCAATCATGCATTTGAAATAATTGTCATTTAAAGTACTTTAAAATGAAAATAATTGTAAATAGAATTCTGACTGATTGTTCAATTTTTAACGTTTTATTGACTTTCATGCTTTCTAGCAAAAAGGGACACTTTTCTACAATAAAACATTTAGATTCTTTGCTTTTTGGCAGACCAATACCTATGACTGCATGTACTGGTCTAAAGGTTCTAGTCAGAGTGCTGTTTTCTGCTTTTCTCTCACTAGATGTGCCCTCAGCTGTTCGAGGTGCCATTACTGCTCCCCGCACTTTTTATCGTGCACCTCTGAGACCCCAAACTGCCAAACGAGGTGAATTATGGCCAGTTATATGGAGTGGACTCTGAGCCATGGGGGATAGGACATAGTCAGAAGAACTAACCACATATCTGACCATTAAAAGCAAGCCTGACACTGGCCCTTCATCTTGTTTCCTCCATGAGACGAGTGCTCCCAACCTTTGGTTCCCCTGAGAAGAGGCAGAACTGAGAGAAGAGAGCCCCTTCAGCCCAGAAATGCATTCTCCTATCATTATGAGTTAAGCTTTTCACCTCTACTTCTCTCTCGCTCTCCCTCTCTCTCTACCTTTCTTTATCATGGTGTGTCTGGTTCTGGTTCACACACTCTATTTTAATTTTGCTGCTATTTTTCATCTCTTTCTCCCAACAAGGTTAATTGCATTAGCTAAAATAAGCCTGTGTTGCAGGTTACTTATGAAGGGCACAGTTAGGCATATGACCCTCACAAATCTGCTCTGGCCACCCACCACCACAGCTGAGATGATAGTGCCGCTGATGAGGCTTAAGTTGATGTCCTGGTCAGCTGGGCATCCCAAAATAACAATGAAAAAGTGATTGGATGTGTGAGACTACAATCTCTAAAGTGCAAATAGATGACTATCCCTGATGAATTTGCATTTGGATATATATTAAAAATCATATGTTTATATGAATATCAATATGCAGACTAAGCAGAAAAACATGTTTAGGAATGAAATTGGTCAGGTTACCACCAGACAGTGACATATTGATACAACATCTTAACATAATAAATAGAATTTTTCCCCCAGCAGGAAATCTGTTAAAAACTGTAGTTTTTTATCCCCTCTCATGTCAATAGGTTTCCCAAACTACCGTCTTAAGGCTTTAACGGCCTCTCCTCAATGAAAAAATGAACAGTTTATATCTTCTGCTATTAAGCTTTTGTTAAGTTTTTCAATAAAAGAATCTTGTAGTTCACATGTAAAAAATATTGATATACTTTAAGAACTGGTTAACTTATTATATATGTTAATAATAAATGTTTATATTTCCAAGTTTAACTGTCCTTAATGACATACCCATCTAATTTATCGTCTGCTGGTTTGTATGCTCTGCATTAATCTGGTCAGTAAGTTTTAGTCTTTAGTCTGCTTTAATTGAGGTCAGTGAAAAAGTGTATGGGCTTTGGTCCTGACACGTGCAGTAGACGCTTACTCCTTGCCCTGGACTTTTTGCTGCTCTGCTTCTTATGGGAATTAAAAAGTGCTGGTCTGAGAACCTCTAGATCCATTCAGGTCAGGCTAGCAAGCACAGTAAGACTGTATTCAGCCGCTGCACTCCAGCAGGGCCACAGCTGGACAACCTGGGCCATTGTGTCGAGGTCAGACTAAGCACAGACCAGATTGTTATAGCGACCAATAGTCATTTATTATGTTAGTCTGAAGAGTCAGCCGTTGTCTTTTGGCCATTATCTGGCCTAGCAAGTTCCTAATATATAAGACCTAGATTCTATTTTCCAATTGTGCCACAGATGTATCAATACGAATAAATAGGGCAACGATTTTCAAAAAGAACTTTGGTTTATTATTTTAGAGTACAGGCAGCATAGTGGCATGGTATTAATCAAGTCTAAAGCACCCTTTTATAAATCATATACCTCTGTCATTTATGAAAGTTTTAAACCAAATTACTTTTGCCCAAACTGTGATCAATATTTTACCGTCAGTTTTTTACTCTTATCATGATACATTCTCTAATATATGTGTAAAAGTCAGAAGTCTACACTTTTGTACATTTAATTGTGTGCACTGACATCTGATTTAAAAGACCCATCACACAAAGATGTAACACATACAAAGAAGAATGGCTATTTTTCCAGCAAATGTAAACATCTGGCAGGATCTCATGCTTGCAAAATTAATGGGCATGTAATTGGCAATAATCCTTTTTAGCTCAACCCAGAGTACATGGTTTTCCTTGAACAGCCAGCTGTTTTGAATGTTTGTGTTTTCACATAGAAGTTATCGCGGAGAAAATAATGTATAAGTTATAGTGTTTAAATAGTGTCCTGTTAAGCTAGATATTATTATATATATCAAATATTGCTTCTGTGGTATAATCTGGTATTTGGACCTGAGGTATCTATGCTGGATACACGTTGGTAGTTTATAATTTGTCCAAATACGATAACACAATGCTCAAATTGTATGCATCCTTGCAAAGACAGTGTCTTGCAAGATTAGTGAATGGGCTTCATGCCAAACAGAAGGAAAAAAAATCCCTTATTTGCAAAATTTTATCAAATGTCAACTGACACAAACTCCATACTGCAGTGATCATTTGCATGAGTTCCCTTTCTTCCAGTCCATGCTCATTTGCTATAGCTCTTTATTAAACTGACTTTGAAATGTGAAAATTGTGTGGGCTGCACTAGAACAATGTCAAATAGGCCTTGAGAAGGGGTGGAATGGATTTAAAGCCATTGTTCAGTCAGACTTTTTTCCCTGCATAAAACGCAGGGTTGAGAAGGTTCGTGACAGTCAGACGCCTGTGTGGTTATCTTCCCTGCAATAGTGTTTTAATCTTTTTGGACAGCGCATGCCTGTAAACAATTTGTCAGTTGCACAATGGGAATGCCAAGTTAGTGGATTACTACATTTTTTTAACAGTATCAGAATGAAAACCCTCTACCATGCACATTACCAGAAAAGATTTGATTAAATATCCATGGATAAATAATTAGTAAATATAATGATTTTTTTGTAATATCAGCATGAAAAAGGCATGTCTTTACACCTTCAGATGGAAGTCTTTATGTGGTATTGTGGATGTCTGTAATTCTTGATATGGAATTTAAACCGTATTTTACCCTAATCCCGGGTTTTCAGCTTGAGAAAGCCTTTTATGTAGGTGGTTTCAATTAGTTTCCCTTACCCCATAAACATTTCACGACATTAAATAACTACACTAGCTTTCAGGGGATATGTTATTTTCCCTGCCTCAGTCCATGTCTTGTATTTTATCTACATTAAAAAAAAGTAGAATAAAAATTTACTCTAAAATTAGTGGAAGTATACACTACTAAATAGGACTATTTCTCTTGCACAGATGTCTTGCTGAGTTAATCAGCGTTTATGTAACTGTAACACTTGTGTTGACTACTAAATTACATGTTTAAGGGATCTTGTTTTAACCACTTGGAAGTATACAGATTTCTTTGTCTGCAACACTCATCCCAAAACTGCCGTTTGAACGACAGAGGATTAAACCTGATGTTCATCTGCAATGACCTTCATGTGCTGACCTGGACTCGTTTACTCTTCCGAGTGATTCTGTGCTGTTGTCAAACTGTCAAGATATCCCACCTTTGATGGGCGCTACAAACAAAAAGGAGTATCCTGGGCTCTTTACTTTTCACTGTGTAACCGTAACAACACAAACAGAACTAATCCATTATTAACTTAAGCTGTTTTCTAACAACAATAAAGGCTTTATTATCTAATCAGTGGTGCATGCTAGGTCTACTTGCAAGTGAGGAAAGATGTTTGGAATACAGTTTCGAGACAGATAATTCAGCAAAGTCAAAGAAGGAAAAGACATTATTGACCTGCACCGGCAGCCCTGTGTTTCAGTTCTTAAATGACCGCCATTTGAAAGACGCCAAGCAGGTATAGAGGGAACATAAGGTTCATGCACGAATTAGGGTCGTCCTTCAGCAGTTTTTATGTGTCTGTGCAGGACACTTAATTGAATTACCAAAATATTTCTTGCCCTATACATAGCCTGTGACAAGCCTTCCCTAAATAAGTAAAAAATATGCATCTTTAATCGTGTGATGCTAAATTTGCAATTACTTAAATTGTGGACATGTGGGGCATGTGCAACTTCAATTCAGTCATTTGAATATTTCCAAAAAACATTTGATATGATAACCTTAATACTTTACAGTATGTTACATCAAAAAAAGTCTAAGCGTCAGATAAGTAGAAATAGCTCACAGTGTGCCTGTAGCAAACACCTCGGATCTGAGCAGTATTTTGCATTGTTTTGTTATACAAATGCTGTAGATACAACTAAACGTCTGTTAACACATTGTTAAACAAACTGTTCAGATAACACGTCTGCTTCTAGATACCTTATGACAGATGTCTTCCTGCCTTTATATGTAAATTATGATCAAGCAAAGGCTATTAATTCTAATGGAGTCCAATTTATGCTAAATTTGAGCAGCTGGAAGAGACTGTGGTGTCGTGGCCATTCACTCATGCGTTTAGACTCTTGCCTTTCCTCCAGGTGTTACCAAACTATTTGTCAAATAAAAGCAAGGCCACTTGACCTTTGACCTTTCTGCACCTGGACTCTCTGCAGCCCATTGCTAGCTGATCTGCTTTAAAATTCTGCAGCACTCTTGCCGTAGTCCTCCTTATCTCGATCACAGTTCGATATCTGAAGGAGAAATATCAGTAAAACTGTTCTTTATATTAAGCATGTAATGTACACCAATTATGTTAATTGCAGATGCACAGATGACTGAGTGTTGATTACAGCATAGCCATGGAGTCATTTGGGGGGGGGGTGATAGGATCACAATACTGGTATTTTATTATATGTTCACTTCCATTGAGAAATTTCAAACAGTTGCTTGACAGACTACTGTGTTAATGATAACAGAAGCAATTAAAATAGCATCTAAGTTGCAACACATTTAACGAGAGCAGACCAGTTTTCATTCAAACTTATTTATTCATACAATTTCTTGTATCTTTAATCAGTATAAGTTAGCCAAAAATGACAAAGTTTTAATTAGCCTCTGAGCTTATGCAAAAGAGAGGGCGGGTCTGTATACGCATTAGCATAACAATTCACCCATAACCGACATCATTTTACAAATGGGGGAGTTAACATCTGTTCCAGATGTCCTATTATCCAGTCAGGCTGCTTAGCTCAGAGACTTCTTGCTTCAATCAAGGCCTTTGTCAGCCTAAAAATCAGACACTTAAAGGCCTGGGAGCACAGCGCTTTACTTTGAAAGCCCCACTGGCATGGACATACTTAACAGACCTTGAAACAAGCTGTCCTTTTTGCTTTTGAGTGATGTGGGTCTGTGGCATTCGTTCTCTGGTGCTATCATCTGATGTTCCTCACAGACAGATTTCCGTCTTTCATGCTCTTTGGATACACAGAGGCTGTTCTGCCTTGAGCAATCTGGCCGCAGGGTCTACAAAACCCACTTCAAATGCCATTCCTCACAGGGAAGGGTGACATTCTGAGCTAGCCAAAACATAAAGTGCATTAGGAAAAAGCAGCCTTGTGGAATACACAGCTACATGAGGGTTTCACCCCACAGATCGGACAGCACAGTATTCACTTTATTTCTGCTGAGTTTGGATATAGTTAATTAATGTACTACACTACATTAAAAGTCACTGTAGGGCCTTCAACGCAACCTGGGGTGATGCCCCACATAAGAGAGAAGGATGAGGCTACAGGAATAAGGTGATTACATTGAGAATTAACAGCATTTTCAGAGTTCAGTTGCAAATGTCAGGCACATATTAAAAGAAGATGTAAATTTAATATTCCTGATCTGCAGGTCATTTTTAAAGTAGTTAGGACGCAAAGAGCAGACATTCTGTGAAACAAGAATATATGGCTTTTTATTAAATCACAAGGTCTGGATTTGAGGAATAGAATGGAGCTGAATCGTTATTGTCATTGTCTAAACTGTACCAAGGGCATACCAGACATAGAACATGACAGACATGGAAAATATAAATACAAATACATCAATGAAAAACTGCAAAGACAGAAATTGCAAACTAATTAAAAAAGAAGACAAGCATAAGTCATTAAATACATTAAATGATAAACACTTTGAGGAACATACATGGTGATGTAGTGCAAGGTAAAATATTAGTGGAGCATAGTAATTGTATAAAATTCAGTATAATTTGTAGAATTAAAAGGAATTGATATCATGTTCTTAAATAAAAAGCAAATAGTTTGACTCGTTTTATCAGTCGTTTCACAGCTGTGGTCAATATGAGGACTTTATAGTATTTTTCTTACTGGGAATACTATAGGGAACACTTTATTATGTCTATTCACTCTAAATTATGCTTAATGACATGTAACTTACAATAAACCACATCCCAACACTAAGTACATGCAGTTTATTATTATTTCTCAGTACTTAAATGTATAACTAAACTGTAACAAAGCCTCCTTAAAATAAAGTGTAATCACACTGGCTACTTCACATCATATTTTAAATATTTTAGAACCATACTTTTATCCTGAAAGAAAAAGGTTTAACATTTATATGGTCTTGAAAATGTGTTATGAAAGTGTTTTGTTATTCAACTTATACATCCTAATAAATGCAACTAGAAGGAAATAACATACTGGTACTTTGTATATATAATTACTCTTCGATTGCCCGCAACATTACTGAGCTGCTCTTGGCACTGCAAGTCCTGTCCCACATTTACCTTGGTAGCCAGATGCATTAACTTTCTCCCCAATCAGCCAGCTTGGGAACAACAATAATTTCAAGTGCTGCTAATTGACTTGAACCTTTTCAATATGAGAAAGAAGGAGCTTTCTCCTTTTATCTGTCCTTTTAATAATTACATTATCATTTTACGCCTTCCATTCCTTCAGAGTAGCTGACCATTTGCGTGCCACTGAAGGCTCATTATTAGCTTTGAATTATGTGAAGTTTATTGATCCCTGTGGTGGATTATGGGGCTCTAAGTTGGTCTAGACAGAGCGGTTAGCAAGATGACAAAGCCGGGAAAACATATCGGACCCGGGGGAGAGATTAGCTCAACTCGCTAAGCAATAATGCCTGCTAGGTAATGGAATTTAAGTTTACACTAAATCTACAAATGCACTGACATTTGAAGTGCCTAGTAAAATAGCATTAGGCTAATTAGTTGAGCTGAAGAGGTGACTTCCCAAATGTTCGTGTATAGGCCAGATCTTAGTTTAACAGGTTAGTGCTGAAAGAAGGTTCTTGGTGCATTTTAAAAATTGGTCCTGATTTACAAGCCAGCAAAATAGCTCTTAAGTAGGTTGATAGAGTCTGAATTTAGTTTTTACTGCAGGTTGCACAGAGTGTTGAAAGTTGCACTCTGTGCATGAGGTGGAATTGGTCTTTGTGTTGTGGTGGTGGCCATAGTTACAGGCTATACATCATTATTTTGATGAGCAGGCTAATTGCACAGCCCGCTTGTTACTGGGGGCCTGGAAACGTCCTTGAGTGGATGCATGAAGGGTTGTTGGTGGGATTACACACAACATGAAGTGGGTTTAGTCCGTGTGTGTTTGCATATGGTTTCTCTTTATATCCGCGGACTTCTCCGTGGGCCGTTTGCCAACTGTGGGACCTCTTTTAAAGGCTGAATTTAATCAGCAGATTGCATGATTAACACAAACACACACAGTTGCACCTGGCTTTACAGGGCCAATCTTTTCACCTCCTTTTCCCTGTTTATTTCATATTAACAACATTATAAATTATCTCCTTGTTTGTTTTTTGTCTCGTTGAGTTTAAATAATATTTGAGATGTTATGATTACTAAAATATATAAGGATTTCAGTGGCACTTTAAAAATCTTCCAAATATAATGCACAGTACCCTCAAGTCTTGTTGTATCCTTTAATTGTATTTAATTCCAGTTTTAATGAAGCAAATGGTTACATGGGGCAAGGATGTTCAGATCGTCTAACTAAGCAAAACTTTATCTCAGTACATTCTTTTTATTAAATTATTAAATTAACAAATTTCTACTTTCTTTACTTAGTCAATAAACACTTTTACGTTATACCTCATAGACTGTAAGTATAAGATGACCATGACATTGTTCGTAGTAAAAGATCACTTTTTAAGTTTTCCTTTTAAAGATGAAAATTTGAAAGCAGAGTTAAGCGTGTGAAGCTATCCTGCACACAACAAAAAATGTTCATGACCTTGCAATCCAATGTTCCTTAATGTCCAGTGATCTCTCCGAGTAGCAATGATACAATGCTTTCTCATATTCTCCATCCACTCTCTCTTTTGCTCTCTCTCTATATATAAAAGTCTAAAAGACTCAGTCAGCAGTTCAGTTCACAGTATGGCAAATGAGCTGTCCTATTGAAATAGAAAGGAGAGTGTTCGGTGTTGCAGAAAATGCTGCTACGGCAAGCCACACTGGAGAAGGGGAGTGGGGAAATTACTTGCTTGGACAAAGAAACACGAGAAGGGCCTTTCACCAAAAATGAACCAATTTAGACTCATGTTGGTTAGATTACAACCTTTTATTCTTTCCATCTGCACTCATTATCATCTTTAGATTACCTCACTCTCCTCACCTGTGCAGAAAAAAAACAAGCAAGAGAAGTACAAAATGTTGCATACTGTAAAATGTTCAGAGTTTTGCAAGTGTAGCTCAGCTGTTCTACGGCATTTATTCCTGTACTGTAAATATTTTTTAATAGATCTTATATATGTATAAACTGTTATAATTACAGTCTACTCTATATTAAATGACATGAAATAACTTAAAATACTTACTTGAACTGTGTTTTAACCACATTTTTTTATATTTGTTTATAACTTATGTTATTGTTAATATTTTAATACTTTTAAGTATTGACTTAATTTTGTGTTAAAACTCTTTTTTATATTGACTAAATTGGTTAAACTTACTTAAATCTAAGCATTGTTATTTTTTACAGTTTACAGTTACAGTTTGAGCTAGAATATTCATCAATATTATAAATTTCAAATGCAAAAAATAGACAAAACCGATACAATGTGTTAATTTTTAGTAAGTTTCCCCATAGATAAATTTTGCCCACAGCTGTTGCCATATAGGTCCACAAGTCCTGAAGCACACATTAACTTTTTTAGCACTAATTTTATTGTTATTAATTTCTTAAATTTGATGTAAGAATTCAACTATATTATAAGCATCAGAATCTAAGTATAACAACTAATATAAGAATTTAAGAACTGAATACGTTTGGTATGTACTTGGTATGCAGCTGGGTAACATGTTCAAGCCTATTCATTTAAGTCATAGTTCAAAACATTTCAATTTTTTCTTTTTCTTTAATGTTAACTGATGGAGTTTTCCCTGGATATTGATGATGAATGCAACAACTAACTTGATCCCTCTGGTGGTTGAGGGCCCGGGGCTGTTCAGCCGATGCTCTTATTGTGTGGTCCTGCTTAAAATCCTAATTAAAAGGTCTTGTCATGTGAGAGGTGTGCTACATGAGAGAATATGAATCGGCTTTATTTAAATTCATAATTGTGCATAGTTGAAGGGGAGTTTTGTGAACCAAGTCAGGGTTCATTGTTCGAGCTGTGTGAGTCCAGTGGAGGGTGTAAGGAAGCTCAACGCTAATGTAATATAGCTGTAAGAGAGAATTAATTGGAAAGGGTTAGGGAAAGAGGGAGAGGAGAAGTGGTCTTTTAAGAGCCTTAACAACTTTTTGAGTAAGGTTGCAATTAAAGTCCGGACTACAGTTTTATAAAGAAGTCATCCAAGAGACAGCTTACAGAATGTAAATGTGTCTTGGGACCATAAGTTGCAAGTAATATGTAAGGACTCTGTTTTCATTAAGCACGTTCCATCAACCGTCAGATATGTTCACTTGTTTTCAAGCTTCTAAACTTTCAATAACCATCTACAACTTAACATCCAGGGAATAGCTGGTCAAAATTTTTTTTAACATGTTAGCTTATGACTGGATGTCTGAACAAAGCCTTTTCACATTGATCGTCTTTCAGGGCAGTTTCATTAAAATATTCAACACAGATGTTGCTGTAATAAGATGAAAAAAAAAAATACATGACTACATTGTGCACTTCAATGTTATTGTATTTGCAATTGACGTTTAAGGTATTAACTTTACATTTACATTTACATTTAGGCAATTAGCAGACGCTTTTATCCAAAGCGACTTACAAATAGTCGAGGAGACAATGAAGCGGTAAATTGATACAGTAATAGGGGTACAAGTGCTACAACAATGTTACCAAGTTACACAAAGCGAGATAAAAACCTGTAGGTAGAAAGGTTAAAATTTATTTTTTTTATTTATTTTTTAGATAGAGTGAGTAGGTTAGAAAAGAAGGTACTCCTAGCGAATTTAACTGTGAATTAAAACTATGAATAACTTCCTCCAATTTAAAATTGTGTCATCGTTTATTCATTCTAATTGTCATTTAAAACCTGTATGACTTACATTCTTCCTCAGATTAAAAAATACATTTTGTAGAAATGTGATAACCCAATCACGGTTACCAACATTCTTTAGCACATATTTTGTCTTCTGTGATAGTAAGATGGTTATATAGGTTTGAAATGACAAGAGGGTCAACAGAATGTCAAAATAGCAATTTCAGCTTTTGTTGAACTAACACTAAGCAACGCTTGATCAATAGTCACACTTTATTTTGTATGTTTCGTGTACCTCAATTATTATTTTAATTATCAATAAACTGATATGATTTAAATAACCTATATCATATATATTTTGCTTAGTTTTAATAGTGCTTAGATTTTCTACTGACCCTGGAGCCTGGAAGTTGTTAGAAGAAACCCCACAAGCCCCAAAGACTTATTCTCTCAATTTAACGGCAGACTGAGGTGTTTCTCCAGCATCATCGGATCAATGAAAAGTAAATAGCCTCCACTTCTTGTTTCACTGTGCTGTATTGATCTTTCCTCAGCTTTGGCTTTCCCTGCTTCCCTGCCGTCTTATGTCTTTCAGCCCCAGGGACGATGCTGATTGCCAAAGATCGGACAAGCTAACAAGCTCATGATGAGGAACCAGTTGGTTCTACTTGCTCTCTCTCAGTTTTTCTGAGGTCTTTCGGACAAACACACGCACAACAGAGGCTGATATGTGGATATATGTTTTCATTCCTCCTGGAAGCTGCTCTTTCTTCCCAGTCTTGATTAGGTTTTGAGTCAGTGCTGACAGGGTGCATCCGAGGATTTTATTGAGTCCAAAAATGAATGGAATACTGAGAAATCAATGGAAGAATATATTATTTGACCGGAGCTGGTGGAGCAGATTCCACCTGTTATCATGAGCATTTGCTTAAGTCTTTCCTCTCTGAAAATTTGCCAGGAGGCCTGTGGAGATCAACACAATCTGTTCTCAAACTTAACATGTGGGTGAGTCTAAAATTTTCATCCTTTTCTATATTTAATGGTCTATTGTCAAGAAACACAAAGAGGAAGGGAAAAACTTTTTCACACACAACCGTAGAATGAAAATCATAGGCATGTCAATTTGAAACTTAAAGCATTAAAAAAACTTAACACATGACAAAAAGTTTCGGTATCTTGTAAATGTTCTGTCTTTGATGCTGTATACCTATAATATGCCATTAATCACCAATTAAATAATTTCTTTTTAGATTGTTTTATTTGTTATATTATTTATCTATAGTTGTATAGTACAAATTTAATTAATCATTTTAGTGTCACAAAAGAAATTTCAGTACCTTTTTGTACTATTGTAAACCCCCTGTGTGAAGAAGCATTTTTTTTCTGCATTTTATATTTAAGGGTTCTCGTGCCAGAGGATAGTTTTGAGTATCCCTATTAGATAACCCTCAGGGTGCCCTTAGTCTTGATTTGAGCATGATTAATTTTCTATTATAGAGTGCTAAAGATGTTCTCAACTGCTCTGGCTCACCTAAAATATTGAGAAGCCAGCCAGTTGTGGACTTAGTCAGGCCTTGTAGTGGGGTTTGGAGCTTCCCTCTGGGATCTCATTTATTATTTGCAGATATTGATTTGACAGAAAGGGCAAGGCAAACTACTCTGGTGTTGACTTAGTCCTGGCCTTTGGCTGTTAACATTGCTCTCTGCTGACCAATGCTGGGACTATGGTGTTTGCCTTTTTGATCCATGGTTCTTTTGAGGTTCTTTTTTTAACAGTTTGGAACACGACTCATTTTATCTGGGAATACCTGATTATGCTATATTTCATTTTAAATTGTTGGAAGTTGCTAAAGAAAGCATGATAGTAATAATTTTGTACATGCTGCTTTTCTTTGGAAATCAAAGAATAGGGTTACAAATCAAAGAACAGACAACTGTCATATTGATCTTATATGACATCTGTTTCACTTTAGCACACTGTGTGTGTGTATAGAGGGGGCAGGCAGTATGTTTCTTGACCTCATGAATCTTTGGCCTATAGTCCTGGGACCAATAAGCACCTTCCCATAGGCCTGCTCTGAGCATTGGCTCAACACCAGCTTCTGTTAGAGCCATCCAACCCTAATTGGTATTTAATGGGATGTTTGGGCCTGGTGTGGAGGAGGGCAGGAGGAAGGAAAGAACCCAAATAAGCGCTCAGGTTGAAACATTCCTGATTTATAACAGTTAGGACCTGGAACTGTGCTTATGATGTCTCAGAGAATAAAACTCCCATGTAATATGTTTATCTGTTGGTTATTTTACTACTGCAGCACGGTTTGTTTAAGTGTGCTGCCTTATTTTGTCTTTTTATCCTCATTGATTGTATTCTATCATATTTCTTTATTCTTAACATGATTTTTAACAGCAAGTTTGGTTGTTGTTTGTTGTTTCTCTGCAAAATGAGTGGAAACTGTTTTCCCAAATATATCTAACACACTAAAGTGACACACATTTCTTTGTGTTCTTACATCTTCCTTCATTTTTGAGCTGTCAATCTCAGAATCTGTTGTAATAGAACTGAAGGTTGGTGTTTAAGTACACAGCTTTGCCTAAAAATAAACAAAAATTGATTGATTGGTTTTGAGTCTCTTCTGTCTTTTATCTCTTTTCTTATGTGCTTAACAGAAATATGATTAATGTGACACATAGCAATATTAACAATTGGTCTCCTAACTTTGCTATGACTCACACATGTACTGTATTATTTATTATTCTTCTACCAATATTTTGTTTAAAAGTTTAATACAAATAATAATACTGTAAATATAATTAAGAACTTCGAAAAGTACCAAATTACAAATAAAACCACTTAACTCTTGACGTAAGCACATCAGCATGCATTTGAGTATAAAAGTTAGTTAGAACAAAACAAAACAAAAGTAATACTTCTTTGCTCTCTCTAGAGTATCTTTGTTCTTTTTATAAAAACTGCTGACATATCATCACTAATATAGATATGCAGAAGGTTGCACACTATACTTTTGGCCGAAATATAATTCTCCCCCTCAGTTTTGTCTGAATTTCTTGCCAAAACGGCAAGGAGATGTAACTATACACCGAAACATTGTTTAAATTGAAATTTGGCACATCATGTTGTTATAACACCTACTGTCTGAGTCTCCAATAACTTGCTTTTTCCTTTCAGCAAAGTTTAAATCCTACTCCATACCACAGACAATTCTGACAATTTGATACACCTCGCAAATAAGATTATTTTTGGTGTTTTAGGCCACATAGCCGTCAAGTGTCAGCCAGTCACCATAACATTTGCTCATTCTCATCAATGCCGGAGCCAAGCTGTTTTGCCCGTTAGCATCAATGCATGCCTCGAAATGTCTCATTTCAACTTTCACGCTGGTTTTGAAAGGGAAAACAAATCAGGATGTGTTAGCAGATTTGATGGAGGATGTGTGTAACTGCGGTGACAACTGTTTGGACGCTCAGTGCCAGTTACCAGCAGTACGCATTAAGTTACGCAAACACTAATTGGAGAGTACCTGGCTTCACTTCACTGAGTGTTTTTTGGCAGCGTCTCAACAGCGAGCTCACTGCTGTTTCACTTGATTAGCCCCAAATGGGAAAAAAACTGCCTAATTTAGAAAATGTCAGAAAAAGAGAAGAACCTTCAACTCAGACATGCATATGGCCTGCTGGCTCTGTGTTTGCTTTTGATTTACGGATGTCCCTGAAAATTGATTTTCAGCTGTGATTGCGTACATTGAGGCTAATCAAAGGTTTTGAATAATTGCTGCGGTATGATCTTCCAACATGAATTTACAGTTTAGACCTTAGAGCTTTATGCCAGAAACATTTGCTGAAGATGACCTCACAACATGCCTTTCAAATGATTCCCAGTTGTTACCATGATGCCATATTTCCTTATGATGAACTTCTTAATTAGCATGCACTGAATTTCCAGTCCATGAGGACTGAAGGGTTTTGAATAAAACACGCACTTCATTTGTCTATACTTCTTCATCTGTCCGTGCTCGACGTCTATTTAACACATCCTTACTTTACACCTTCACACCACATTTTTCTCACTTCATATTCTGACGTTCTTCTGTGAACAGGAGCTGTGCCGTGAGAGACAGCGTTTTTACCCTGTTACAGTGTAATAAAACGAGTGCACCATTACCACCACAGTGCTTCCTACTCCATTTGGCAGGAGGAAGAAAATAATAAATTGGAATGAATTACAGTGCATACTTATTCCTCTGAGTCAAATTGTTCAGTAATGTTCATAACAACCAGAAGAAGCTTTTTAGGCATAATGCATGGCTGCTTTTTGCAAGGAAGACATCTCCTCCTGAGCCTCGCCTTTGTGCACCGGTGAAATGTGGTCTTTCGTTTAGCACTGTAATGCATTACACTGTTTGTGGAGGAAGAAGCAGATTGATTGTGGAGGGCTGGGAGATTAATAACATACACCTTTCGGTTATGACACCCATTGTTTCATAGATGCCCTGCAGAAGTATGATCCAGAAAATGCATCAGTGTGTAAAATATTGAGCCCACAGCTTTTCATTACTCTCAGTGCCTTGCATGGATACAGCTTAACAGTAATAAACTGTTTTCCCCTTTTTTCATCGGAAAATGCTAGTGAGGAGAAAATGGCACATCAAATTTGCCCCAAAAACAACTATCTTGTTTGGCGGCACGGTTGACAGGGAGGTTGCGTTGCTTAATAAAAGTGTCAGGTCCCAGACAGAGCTAAGGAGTCTTATGTCCTGACAGCTAACGCAGAAAAATGAGCGACCCACGGACGCGTACGCAGCAGGGAAGCCCTGCAGGCTGTAACCTTGAAAGGAGGAAGCCCCCTCCCATCAAGTTTGCAAGTGTACTGGGTGTGTATGGACTTCGATGAAGCCCGCACTGCTGCACCCTCAACAGGTTAACTACCCAGGAATAATTGGAAGGAATTTGTGGATGCCAAACATATGTTTCCGGGAATTTTTTATGTATGTTTAGGTTACATAAAAATGTTAATGACAAACACAACAGCAATACAGAACTATTAAAAAGTTATCCTGCCCGAAGTAAAATAAAGCTGAGCGCATGAGTGGTGCAACAGTTATAAGAAAGCATTGTATTGAAACATAATACCGTAATAACACAACATTTGGGACAGGGCCTTACCTGTTTGCACAAAGTCCTCAATGATTGAACATGGAAAAGTATGCCATTCCTGCTTCATGCTTTGTTTTGTTTTAAGCTGTCAAATGCCTTGTGAATTCCATTACCATGATATTTTTAGTCGACTCATTCGCATCAACTGTATCTATGAAATTATGCTTTAAAGACACTGCACCATGATGCTCATATAAACATCCATGTATGAGTGCCCCGTTTTTATGATTTTAATGAGGGCATAGGAAATCTCTTTGATATATCCACGTGCAGGGAGTTCACACTTTGCTTCACACACACTAAGAGGGCACCTAAAAGTGCCTCTCTAGCATTATGCCCTGACAGTGATAGAGTGAGTTCAGACCTTTTGTTATATTACTTGTATTTGTATATGCTGTGTCCTAGGTTCTAGCATAAGACCAATTTAAATGGCCTAACAGCTGTTGTCCCTCTGATCCACTCTCTAAGACAAATGACACAAACAATAAAACATGTTTCTAATGTCACATGATAACTGTTGTTGAGGTCCAAGAACACAAATATTTCAGGAAAGATAAATGTGTTTTTGGTTGTGTTTTATTTTGTAAATTCCCTGAAAAATGTATATGCAACTATTGTACTGTTCTTCATATTGCTGTTATTTGGGAGTTAAAAGAATACACTGGCACTCTCTAATGGAAATAATTAGTTAGTTAAGAACTGAAATACTTGTGATTGTGTATCACAAGTTTCTTTGCAGTTTGGAGTTGAAGTTGCAGAGAAGGTGTTGTTGTACTCTATCTTACTTTATGTCCTTACATTGTGGAGAAGGGACCTCTTAGTCTTAGTCTCATTGAGATAATAGCTCTCCTCCCATTTGGTCTGACACAGTAATTTCTATAATGACCTCATGAAACATCCTCCTGATGATAAGGTGACACCCAACCCATCTACACCCCCTCTTACCTATAATTTCACAGCTCTTTCCCTTGTGGTAGTACGAGTCCAGTTGCTGTCAAATGTGTAGGTAATGATCTTTAAAGAGGAGGAAATAGTGGTGTTCTCACCTCTAGGCCACTCTGTACAATTTGGGCTTGGTCAGACACCGAAATCATTTTCTCTAATAGTTTTATGGCAAATAAGAAAAATGCTGTATGGGTGTATGCAACATACCAAATAAACTATAATGTAAAGTGAAAACCTTGTCTCTGTATTTTAAACAGTAATCAGTAATTTATTTTAGCTACACCCATTTGACCTTCATTTATATATATATATATATATATATATATATATATATATATATATAAGAGAGAGAGAGAGAGAGAGAGAGAGAGAGAGAGAGAGAGAGAGAGAGAGAGAGAGAGAGCGAGAGAGAGAGCGAGAGAGAGAGAGAGAGCGAGAGAGAGAGAGAGAGAGAGAGAGAGAGAGAGAGAGAGAGAGAGAGAGAGAGAGAGAGAGAGAGCGAGAGATGAAAGAAAGAGAGAGAGAGAGAGAGAGAGAGAGAGAGAGAGATGATAGAGAGAGAGAGATGATAGAGAGAGAGAGAGAGAGAGAGAGAGAGAGAGAGAGAGAGAGAGAGAGAGAGAGAGAGATAGAGATAGAGATAGATAGATAGATAGATAGATAGATAGATAGATAGATAGATAGATAGATAGATAGATAGATAGATAGATAGATAGATCGATAGATGCATATATATATATACACACACACACACACACACACACACACACACACATACACACAACATAATTGCCCCTTAAACAGCCCCTGCTGTCAAAAAAAAGCCCCTTTTAAATTATATAACCTTTGTGTGTCTGCTCTATATGTCTGTCTTTGTATATGCTCCAAGAGCAGCTTTCAGATAACAGCATGTCTCAGTCCACTTATGCCGTCAAAATGCACAGTTTACCCTCTGTGTAGCTTGTGACATGTTTTTCAATTACATTGTGATCACACAACACATATAGTCTAGCGACACTGTTAAACCTGTGTTGTTTCTTCATAGCCTCATAACAGGTCCATAACGTTTCATCATATCTCCACAATACTAACACTTTTACCTTTGAGTTGAGTTTTAAAATCTGTTGACCAAAAAAAAGCTGCCAATTGGATTATGGCTCGGGCTGTCATGTCACATTAAACACAAAGGAAAGATTTGTGCTGTTTCCAAATGCTGTTTTGCTAAGTGACAGGTCTGATTCGATAGATTGCCCTCACAGTGTGCAACTGAGAGCATTTCCAAAAGTCCTGCAATGATTTTCTAGCTATTATTAATTTGACATGTTAACAAAGTCATGTCAGTACGGTCCTGCTTAAAATGCTTTTTTAATCAGGATACTAATCTGGTTGGGGTCATGAGTAACCACAACTCAGAAAAAACAGGCACCAAGTTATTAGGTTACAGCAAGTTATTAGGTAACCCTCTGAGTATCCCAGTTTAAACATGTAGTTTTTCACATCCCTAGTCAAGAGGCTAAATAGGATACATTTTTAGACTCTTTTCCAATTAGACATATTTCAGTCGTGGCAATATAGTGTGATTTTTAAAGGAGAACGAAAAAGAACAATAGAAAGATAGTGGAGAAGGATTAGAATCGGGGGACTGCTTTCCAGCAGGGTGGCGTGAGGTGAAAATAAGGAAAGAAGAATTTCATTTGCATACCCAGCATGCCACCCGGACCTTTCCAGAGAGTCGTGTGTATCCACCACTGAGCCTGGCAAGTACGTGCTCATTTTACAGGACTAGATTTATGAAACTGATTTGGGGGTGGGGGTAAAATTGGTAGGAGCTTTGTGGAGGGTGTCTGTAGGGCAAAAGGGTGGCATCAGACCCCATTTACATGTTTGCGCTATGCCAGAGGTGCTGTGTAAAAAGAGATTGCAATCCTTGACACAACATGCACCCCCAGGAATTAGCCCAATTCACAATCTAGACAAGATGGCTGCTTTGCCGAGCAAGGTCTTGCGGGGTAATTTTCACTGAACAAACAAGCGATCTCATTATCCTCCTGCACCTGAGATGTCCATGCTCCCCCACTCCCTCCTATCCCCTTGTTCATACACTTTTCCATCCATCCCCCTCTTTGCGCTGTCCTTGCCCATTCCAGGCTTTATTAGAGCGCATCTTTTCCATTGGCTGCGCTTGCCCTATTGTCAGGGTCAAGACAAGGTCATGCAGCCTAGATTGGAATCATTTGTCACATGGTGCAGCTGCAGAGCTGATATCAGCACAGTGGCATAGCCCGTTCCGCCATCCACGTTAACACCTCTGACATTTGGTACCTCTGGATTACGTGTATGGCTACTTTGGTAGATTATGGTGGCCAAGCTGGCTGGCCAACAGCCAAGCCCCCTCCCCCCAAACACAAGAACAGCACATCAGCCACTGAGAGAAAAGGGTTGGCTGGTGCAGGCAGCATAAATTCTGAAGGGTTGCGAGCTGTTCCCAGTCTTGCTTTGACAATGGGAAAATTGCCCATCGAGTGACCGCAATAATCGGTGTGTTTTCCACAGCAAAAAAATGACAAAACCAAACAAAGTTAGAAATGTGTTAAAGTGACTGCTTGATTTTAAGCTGTTTTAATGGTGTAAAGTGCTGCAATTTAGCTGAAAGCATTTATTTTCTCCCTTATCTTCCCATCTCTTTGTCTAGCTTTTTTCCTATGGTCAGCAAGAGCTTGCATGAACAATGGGAGGTGCTGAGGAAGCATGTTAAATATTAATTTTTTTGCTTTGGTCAGTTCGCTGGAGATTGGATGGCACCTGAGGTCACAAGGGAAAGCTAGTGCTGTCAACTTAATAACTGACAGATATAAGCAGACGTTATGAGCCCAGTAAGAGAACAACTATAAAGATAATAAAAAGTTACATGTGATATCTATGGCTACAATATTAGTCGGCCCAATGCAATGTAACACATATTTTAGCCAAATTTAAGCTTAGCAAACCAAAATTATGGAAAAGGTAATGTCAGATTTTATTATCAATTGGAAATATACTATTTAATTATACTTGTGCTGCTGCGTGGTGTCAGAAAAATGACTGATCCTACTTCCGTAAATAGACTTAGTACTGAACACAAAATGCCAAGGTTCTGATGTGAATGAATTAGTATCCATACATCACAGAGTATTAACCCATCCAAGATGTGTCACAGACATACAGAAACATTATAACAGTTTTCATCAAATCTTTGTCCCTTATATATATAATTTCTCTATGTATAAATTTGCCATGGTAGGGTAGGATGAGGTCACAAGTAAGCTATAGGTGCAAGGTGCACAACGGTGGAGTAGTGATTAAGGGCAACTTCAAAAAGACAAAAACACAGGATTGTTAAGAACACGTAACCAAAACAATACTTGACAGGGACAAAACACAAAGTAAGGGGATTTCTTAGCAAAGAAGATCACAAAAAAAAAACACAACCGAACTGAACAATAGTAACAAGTCAACTGTTAGTATCAACAATAATTATGATTATTTTTATCATGTATTATTATTATTATTATTATTATTATTATTATTATTATAATCATTATCATTAATAATGCTTTATTACTACACCATGCTGCCTTGCAACAACGAAAATAAAAATAAACAATTAAATAAAATAATTCATATTTATTTATTTTAAATGTAGCACCTCCTATATGTTTGTATACTTTAACTGTTTTGTTCCGTATTTGCAAACCAATGGTCTTGATTGTCAGAATTTACATTATCTCAATAACCAAAACATTATGTCTGCCACTCTCAACCATTCCCTTAAGACTTAGACATGAGGACAATAATTCAGGCAAACACTGGCCAGAACAAGCTCTGTTTCACACAGGCTGGCTATAATTGCCTCAGACACTGCTCTCCCAGGCCAAGTCCGGCTGCTATGCTTGTTATAACTGCTGACCTTATCAACCAGCTGGTTGTGACTGGGTCAGCTGAACCCGACCGTACCATAACCTCAGGGTCACATTCAACAGCTGCAGAGGTCACAGTGTCGATCATGTTGACTGTGCTCACCCCGCTCAGTTCAACTCTTCTACAGTAATAACGAGAAAGGGCAAGGTTGGTGACTCAGGGAAAAATCAGGATTCTCCTCATTAGCCTTGGTTTACTCTTTTATCAGTCAACAGGGGAACAGGATTTGTTTTTTGGTCCTCGAAAAGTTTAGAGCATGCATTTAAGGACAGCAGTTTGTAGGTTTTGATATTAGCTCAAGAATTGAAAACACCTATATTATCCAAAATTAACAGGTATTAACATTTAAGTCATTGGCGTTAGAACAAAACTCCTTGTATAGCGTCTAATGATATTTTTGTGCTTGTAATTTTATTTTTTATTGTGCAGTGCTCTTATTTATTCAAACATTTCAATGTCTCTGGATAAGGCAAGCATTATGGAGAAATGTAATTTTTTGTGGAAGAACTTTCCCGGTATGCATGAAATCCAGGCTGACCACTTTTGATATAACTTGCAGGCATTTAGCCAAACACTCTTTACCCAAACCAATCAATGACTGGAACACAGAAATACAATCATTTCAGAACAGAAAAAAAGGCCTTCCAAAACTACTGCAACAAAGATAGAAACAGAATTATTAAGTGTGCTATTGGGTATTGCTTATTGCATATTACATAATTCATATGTTTTATTGGAATAACTTGAATAAATAAACATTATATGGTGTAGTTGTAGTACATACTATGTATAAATGCATATAAATGCATTTGTATAAACTTTACATCAATATCTTTTTTTTACTGTATGATTGACATAAACCTCTTAAACTGTGAATATTGGATAGTTTCTGATGCAACATCAGAAGAAGCAGATTAAGAACAGAATTTCCTGTCTAACCGTTTCTACCGATTATCAGATTTCTTCACTTACCCTCCTTAAAGTCAGTTAGATTGTATCTCTCTCTGCTTGTTAAACCAGGAACAAACTTGTCTTGTTCATTGACACCAAACTCCAGCCGCTTACAAATCTACCTCACAGTCGGGCCACGTCTTCACAGTGGTTTTGGATTTCTTTTCATATTGAATCAAGTGTTATTGAGTTAACACATGCACACCTATACAATCTACTTCTATTCAAATCTACCCTGTCATTTGTTTTTTTCCTCCAACAGCCACAGAGTGGGTCTATAATGAACAGAGGATTACCTGCTGTCCAACCTGTAAACTGACCCCATTAAACTCATGACATGCTCAGTGGGGTCACCTCTCAATGACCAAGCTGTATTCTAATGAAAAGACTTCTTTTTAGATGTCCTTCTTTTTAGACCTCCCAAGCAGCATACAACATTAAAAATATTTAAAATGCAGGCTATTAAAACATTAAGTCACACAGAGGAATTTGGTGATCACCAGAATAAAGGCTTAAGCTCACCCTTTTAGCTTTGTTTGAACACTCATTTTTCAAAGAAAAAGGTCAGACCACTCTTGGATCTGCCCCATGAATGAGGTTTGGTATTTAAAACTATGAATGGGCCCTCAATGCATCTCTTGGTGGGGTAATTTCATTGGTGGTTGATTTCAAACAATTGTCTGATGTGTAATGGCTAATTTTGTGAGTTTTAGGGCGTAACTAATCTTAATTCCCATTATATAAGAAAGCTCTTAGATAGTTTTGGTCAGGGTTTTGTTAAATTTTAATTTGTTGATATGATGTTATGCAATTTTTTTACATTTGCCGGAATGACTTACATTGCCAGACTTCCAAAGGCCAGACACCTGGTGCATTAACACTTGGCTGAGTTATATCTCGTATGCACCTCAAATCACCCCCAGAGCAATTATTATTTGCTATTGCTTCTCAAAGCATACTGTATCGAAGTGAATTTATAGTTGATGTGAATTTATAATGATGTTATAGTGTTTTAATATTATATTTGTTAAAAACTTAAAAAAAAAATTAATAGAAATGAATTCATGTATGAAATATGAATGCAATTTCAAGTTTAACTTCACTTTTGCCATATTCTTTAAATAAACACAATAGAGTTATTCACAGTCTGACCATTATACCTGTATGTATCCCTTACTTTATGCTGTGAAGCAAGCCGATGACAACCCACAGTTATGGGTGCCATGGAGCAATGCTGGAAAAAACAGAGGTTTGGGGAAGGGGCCATGACATCACTCCCATCAGATCTAATTGGACTGCCTTAGAGGGGTGGCCCAGATGCCTTTAATATAATTCCAGATGTCGAGAGTAACAGGGCTCTCATCTCTTCTTCTCCATTTTCTGCCCTCTCATCTGCTTCCTACACCCTCCTTCCCTCTCACTGCCAATTGTATTATCCCAAGTTATGCTTGTTGCCCACGAGCAAGGAACAAAAATGTCGGATGCGTCAAACACTGTAATTCTCAGATGATTTGTATTTCAGATGGCTTTATTCCAGGACCTGAGTGTGTAGAGGGGGAAAAGGTGGGAGCACAGGCCTGGCAGAAGGATCCATAAACTGTACCCAAAGCCCTGGCAATCAGATAAATGTGTAAAGTTCATCCTTATTGAAAGCCTATAATTTATAAATAAAGTTTTTGCAGTTCATCTGCTGGCTCAAAAACCACACAGCTGGTGCCTGATTTTCCATGAAGAGATCAAGGATGAAGTACCATTAACCTGCATTTTTGTATAGAAGCCTCTAAAGCCACTTTGGTCATGCCAGAACTGTTTCTGGGAAGATTTGAGGTCTACAATCTGTTTTATTAATTTCAGTGCTGATTTTGTCCAGGAGAATGTTCACAAAGGAACTCGATACGCTTGAACTATAGATGTACTATAGATGTAAATCTGGATTCAGTGCCTCTGGAATCTGCTATGGCACCTATTTTAGTGTGTCAACATATAATATCTGTTTTTGTAAGAAATGTTTGCAATGAATGACAAATTAACAAATAAAAACATTTTTCTTAATTTTACTTAATTCTTTGCCAAAAGTGTATTAACATTTCATGCAACATCTCAAGATGGCTGACACTGTAAAACCTCCAAGTCCAGTGTGTGCCCAATTACACTGAACAGAGGGATGTTTACTGGCAGCCTACTAGTTTTTGTGCGTTGTGGCTTGGAATGACTCCATCACTGCCAACACATTTTGTCCAAAAATCAACTGAGCTGCAGCACAAACTGTAGCTTTGTACTTTTTTCCTTGTGGATTACGAGTTACCCCTATTGCGTCGGACAAGACCTCACAGTCTGACATCAAGAAAATCTAGGCTTGGATGTTCTCACTCTGTGTGTGTGTGGGAAGAAGGTTAATATACAGTCATCATGCATCTGCTCCAGTGTTGCCTTCCAATATTCTTTTTCTGCGATCTGTTGCCAGCAATTTATTAAAAGATTTTTCCTCTTCCTCTTGCTTCATTTTTTGCCTTACTCCCTTACTCCCCATTCTCTCTCAGCTCCCGCTACTCATTGCAGAGTATTTCAATTTGGGTTGCCATTCATGCTGGACTTTGTTGACCGATTTCACCAGTCTAGTGTTACTCTGTAAGGCTAGAGTAATCAGAATTGGGCCTAGTTGAACAATTGGCCACTGTAAACCCTGTTTAGAACATGGAATAGAGCCTGGATCTTGCGTTGTTCTTCATGCTTGGTTTGACAAAAGTGTAAGACCCTGTGACTGTCTCTATTAGTGCTTCATACATTGGATTTTGTTGTACCGATTGCTTCATTGATCGATGAGCTATAACCTTTAATATACTCCTTTATCTTCCATTGGTGCTTTTACCTTCATCAATATCTCATTCACTCTAGTTTATAAGCTGGTTTTATATTTAAAGATGTGTAATTTCATAATGGAAAAAATCTATAGTAGGAGCATATTGTGTCACAGAGAAATACATTTTTAATTTTAAATAGTTCTTAATAATAACATTTATTAATTACATTTATAATTATTTTGTTAAATGCAATTTGCATTATTATTTTGTTAAATGCAAAACATTTAATGTTTAGCATCCATTTGACTTTTTATATTTAAATAGAACATATGTACTACATCACTCAACCATCAAACTAGCCCTCTCTGTGGAGTCCATTGCTTCTTCAAAACACCCATCAGTCTTACCTTCAACATTCCCTGTGAGCCTGTCCACACACAAATTTCCCAATGTGGTAACCATTATCAGTTTCACTTTCAAAATATAAATTAGGTTCAATCGTTTCCACATTTCTTAAGATAACATTATGAAAGGCAAAGAGCTTGGAGTGGTGTAGCAATCAGACAGGGTTTGTTTGGAGCATGCAATTGAGATTGAAGTAATGGGGTCAAAGGAGAAAGAGTATGATGTTTAAGTGCAAAATTTGGGGTCAAATATGGGACAGTGCCACTGCTGTGTGAATAAGCAGGTCTGGAACAGTGGTTGAATTGGCAATTTTTGGGCAATTCCTCAAAGGCCCCAAATAAAGGTGAAAATTACAGGAATAACACTTTCTAACATAAAAAGCCATTTAAAGTTACACAAATAAAGTCTTTATGTTGACAGGAATTCAGAATCCGTAAACTTTTAAATGTTATTTGAATCTATTTTAAATTCTCATTTTAAGAACTAATCTGTCATGGAACAAGGGTCACTAGATGTGTAGTTATTGTTCCTTTGGATAGACTACATTTTCCTAATCCTTAAAACACCTGATGATGAATAAATATTGTTAATATGTTACCCCACTTTTAACTAGTTATACAGTAATTATAATAACTTAACATGTTATTGAGGGTCCTTTTTATATCCTGTATGTATTCATCTTATCTACAAAGAGACAATCATTTATCATCTGAATACTTAAAAGAATTTGTTAAAGTCCAAAGGTCTATAACCAATTTTTGTCTTTCTTTAAAAAGCGTATTTTAGAACAAAAGGCTGCTAGTTAATCAAAATAATTAGATGGTAGACCAACTACACTAATCAACACTGCCAAGTAACTAGAAATCCAAATGAACCAGCTTAAACACTTTTAAGTTACTATGTGTCAAGACAAAGCTATCAACTTTAGCTGGTTATCAAGCAAACTATTCCAGGTCTTGCTTTTTCATATTTTTTGATAATTTAGAGTTACCACTGACAATCCAGAATTGCAGGCATTCATGACCACACCGATACATCTAGATTCTGAAACAGTTTTGATTTTCTACTCTGTTTTCTCACAAAACACTCAACCACCTGACGAAGCAACACCTGTCAAACTTGTGAAATTGTGTTCTGGTGTCTCCTGCCACACATTCCATGTGAAAGATATGTTCTGTCAGGAGATAAGTGGGAAGATAAGAGAGTCTAGCAACCCATATCAGCGTTTTTTTTACTGATGTGCACGTATATGTGTGCCTAGATTGTGCTGAGGGACCTGCTGACTTCCGAGTGTCCAATGCCAGGGACTGCAGAATGTACAAAGCCAGGTTGAATATACTCCTGAGCTCAGCTCAGTCAAGCTGAACGCCAGCTCTCATCTCCAAATGTCTACTGTACATCCAAAGTTTAATGGAGTAGGGATCATAAGGATCAGAGCTCTAATAAGTGGATAATGGCCCTCTGTTAGGTCCAACCTCATGTCTACTCATTAACATGTAAGATGTTAAAGTGACATTAAGAAACGAGGAGGCTGGATTGCTTAGACACTTAAATTGAATTGAGAACGGTCCCTTCATTCTCTTTGTGATTGAATTAATCATTTATTTCTGGTCCAAGGTGTTTCATTGGCATGTGGTTTGACATTATAAATTTAACTCTTTAGTATAAGGCCTAACTCACCTAAAGTGCATGAATAGAAACATATATTTTGTAATTCAACTCTATTATTAGGCAGAACTATGTAACCAGGTAAAGATGTTTAGTGCTTCAACAATAAATTGACATATTTTACTCGATATAGTGACTAAAACCTTTTAACCCTTACTTTCCCAATTTATATCTTCCCAAATCATTTGTCTTAGTAATTTAATTAAGTTTAAGAATTAACTTGTGAAATATGCATCAACACTTCAAAATTTTCACACAATCAACTGTGTCCTTCAAGCAGGACTGGAAGCAAGTGCGTTTGGTCAGCAAGGAAGAGTCCAGCTGTAGTGGGGATCAGCCAGATGGAAGAAGACTTTCAGGCCGTGGGGCTCAACGCACATCACAACTCGGTTACGCTATCTCCCTAAACCTTCTCAAGCCTCGCCTGACTGATTTGATGCTGGCAATTTAGTTTTGTTCACTTCTTCTGCAATAGATCCTGCATACTCATAGGGATTGCACACACACCTACACCCAGATCTGGCTTATTTCGGACGCTGATCCAGGCATAAAGATCGAATGCATACAGATGGATTTTTTGTCATCGGTGTGAATGGAGTCTTTCTTTCAAAACTGCCTTTTGTACACAGTAATTCCCCCTTCACAAAACCTCAAAGGGGATATCAAGAATCTCATCTGCATTCCAAAAATATCCTTGGCAAATGTAATAGTAATTCCTAGAAATTTTGATGTTATTTAAAATCTCTATTAACAATTGCTGATCCTAGAATAATTCGGGAAAGCATGAAATGTTTAAAATTTTTCCATTATGAATTTTTCATGAATTAATAATATTTTTAAATCATTCAAACATGTAATTGGATATCTGTATATACATCAGTTGTAATCGTAAATCATAAATTAAACATTTTATGTAGTTCTCTTAATTTAAGAAAAAATATAAAACTTTTTAATAATTAAAGATAATTTCCATATGACAATATTTAATTTCTCCTTTTATGAAATGTTTCTCTAAAACAAGTTACTTTCTTTACTTCCTCTAATGCCAAAGAGTAAATATTCTTTGTTCATGAGGCTGGCAGAAGCCCACTACTCCTACTGCTATAAGTACTACTCAGGTCATTATCCCAGACAGACAGAAACATTATCAGACACGACACACAGCTAACACTGTGATGTATTGATCCACTGTTAGGACTCTAGGCAGGAAGAAGTACTATTTGCTTTAAAGTTCAATGGCTCTCCACTACTGTTAGTGTTGTAACCACAGGAGCAATCGATATCTGGAGAAACCCAGTGTTACCAGACATATTCACCCACTCACAGACATCATAATGCTGTCTATGCAGAGACGGCTGTGTTCTATGCTGTGTTTAAGCTTCTTTGCTCATTCTCAAGATAATTGTCTTTATATGTCCATATCAGTCAGACATGTAGCTTTTTTTCTATTAAAGTATTAAGTATTGAATTGTTTTCTGTCTAAATATAAAACAAAATTAGTCTTTGTTGTTTCTAGATAGGGAATATCATTGTTTGTTTTTGTGAAAATGTTATTTCCACATCTTTATGAAGGGTGCTATTTCATTGTCCATGGAAACAACAAGGGCAAGCTGTCCTTCTTGGGAGTCTTGACAAGAGGTCAACTGAAATTTATCACTCGACCCCAAGCCCTGTCAAGTGACATGAGACAATTATCGAGTCATGCATCTCCCACTTTCTCTTGTTGGTTGGGGCTGCAAATATGGACAGGTATTTCTTTATTGTCTGAAACCACATCATGGATGTTAGTTGACATTTATGCTGTATTTTTTTTTAACACAAATGTAAAATCTGACTCTGAGGGATAGATAATGTTGTATTAGATGCATTTCTTTTTTTAATGTTTTTCTTATTTTTTTCATGATCATTTAGCACAGTCATTAACAATCAACATCGTGGTATTGAACACGATCACACATTGAACAAGATGTTACTTTACATTATCTTTTGATTCTACAGTGTGTACAATCCAATTAACCTTTTATCCCGATGCCTTGCTGTATCTTAATTTGGATATTGCTGGACTGTGTGTACAGACTTTGACGCTTTTGACAAAGATACATTGCTTAGCTGTGGAGTTAAGATTGTATTTCCCCACTAGCTTCTCATTTCAGCACTCTGTTCTTTCAGAAAATATTTTGAAGCATGATCCAACAATGTTCTACTTGCATTGCTGAAACATTGTCCAAATGTTTGCCCCTCTTTGAACCCTTCTCAGTAGCTGAAGCCAGCCAAGCAGTAATCCCTCCCTCCCTTTATACATATGCATACTTTATGTCTGTGCATGCATTTGCATCCCAATTCCTTGCTATCTGCAGCATGCTGACTTGAGGAACCCTCCCTGTAGCCTCAGAATGAACCTGTTTACATTCATACATTTCCACTGGCATTTGAACTTGGCCTATCGATTTGTTTATGGTAAGGGTTTACGCACAGTTCTTTCGAGGGCTTCATGAAAGAACGTCTAAATATTTAAGTAAGAGGTCATTTGTGAGCTAGAGTAACAGCCTGTAAATGCAGATGGGACCGGTAGAAGCGGAGAGCGCCTTAGTACCTTCATATTTCTGGCAGGAATAGGGCAACAGAAGAAAAATAAAGACAGCATCTTCCGGAGTGTGTGTGTGTGTGTGTGTGTGTGTGTGTGTGTGTGTGTGTGTGTGTCACAAGGATATTGCATAGTGCAGAGCAACAAAAGGTTTTTACTTTGCTCACAAGAGGGAGCTACTAGTCAATCCATTTACGTGTATGCCTGGGCAAATAACAGTCCTAATCATATTGTAGCCAAAAAAAAAATTGCAAGTTTAAATTTTGTTTAGCAATTTAAAATAAATATACGTTTCTGTCATTATGACTTCACTTTGTTTCCAAAAATGTAACAAATTTTCATTATTTGGATGCAATGTATACTGAAGATAAATATTGATTTACATATCAAGGGTATATTTTAATGAAAAAGGTCATTGATAATTGTTTAAGTGAAATAAAGAACATTTATTCAATCATAAAGTGTAGATTGAATATTATTAAAATCTTTGCACATTTTGATGTCATATTTATAAAGATTTGAAAAAACAAGTTTGTAAACAAAAATCTATTACTAAATTATGATTCTGAGATCTGAAACACTCTCCTGCTTCAGTGACATTTAAGAAGCACTTTAGTCTGGCGGAGCAATACCCACTTATCATTTGATGCTGGATAAATAACAGTCTTTACTAAACCTTTTACACTTTGTGCTTTCTCTGAAAATACTATGTCGTCTGCCTATTTCTCTGTGTCCAGCTTGCTTTAGTGTTACATTGTTTTACGTCAAACATGAAGACATATGCTATAGTCAAGTTTGTGAATGGAAGAAAAAAGCATGCTTGAGGCATTTTTGTCTTTATAAAATACTTATTCATATTCCATGTGCTTTATTTATATAACTTTTTTGTATATATACAAGCAGAACATATTTTGTCTATACACATCACATTCAGTAACATTAATATGCTACTATTTAAAGAGACCGGCCTTCCTGTATTACCAGAATGTATATCAAGATGTCAGAAATATTCTTCCCGGGGGAATAATGCATTTCATAATATGGCTTAATATAGGGGCTACTAAATAATACATTTCCTAGAAACATGAACAGTCCTAAAGACATCCATACAAGAATATTCAACCTTTCCACTTAATGACAGAGTTTATATCACACGGTTTATAATAGGAAAGCTACTTTTCCTCATTGTATCTGATGTGAATAATCACATATCCACCTCACTAAATTAAATGCTGTGGAGAAATTCACCGAGCTATAGAGACCAGAAGTATACATTCAGAGCCAGTTAATTTAAAGGTTGTTCCTGAAATTTCCCTTGTATTAACCCGCACCCACAGCTATATTGGTTTAAAATAATAAATACATAGGTTCTATTTACATGTATTATATTTTGTTATCAGAGATTTAGAATTAATAATTATTTAGACAAGAAAGATTATTTTAAATTATCTTATTTTTAATATCATTTTAATTTTGTAATTCCCCATAATAAATAAATTCCCCAGTAATAAATATACTGTTGGTAGACAAATGTATGTTTATCTTACATTTTTTTTTTAATTAGTTAAATGCTCAATTACTTTCATCTGCACTTTCAATCATTTGTGCCATGGTAAGACAAGACAGATTTATGTGATACACTATTTTGACTCGTTTTCTTGTTTCAAGAAATTTACACAGATGTTGAATTCAAAATTGTTTCATTCAGTATGAATCGGTTCAACAACAAGACAAATATACACATGCTTTTTATTTAATGAAACATTGCTTGACTTAAAAATTCCCTCTTGGGATTGTGACTGGATATTCTGCTTTATTCTGCTCTTCACCAAGCATATTACAATAATCTAAAGAGAAACGCAAAGAAAAAGAAAATAAAGAAATATTTTTCATCATGTTTACAACCATATAAATATATTATTATTATTATTATTATTATTATTATTATTATTATTATTATTATTATTACAGAATTATCCTATAATATTGTTTATGATTTTCTGGATGAGAGATTTTACCAAATATTAATTGGTACTTTATATTTTAGGTCATATTTCATCAAGTACCTTCTTTTGGTTTAATTTATGGATAAACAATTTACATGACCAAGCTGCACAATAAACACCGTTTATCAAAATACATAATAATAATTTAGCTGTTTAAAAAGTGCATGAAAGGGTCTAAAATGGGTTAACCCAGCTAGCTGGGATTGTGTCATCGCTTAGATAATTAATGGCTAAATAGTGGCTTTCTTGGCAAACACAAATGAGAAATGGGGACAGGGCCTATAAAAGTGTATACTATAAATACAACAATAGGTAAGATTAACCTTCTGTGATGAACAAACGCACTGAATTGCCTTACACAATAAAGCAGAGGACAATTAAATCTAAAATGAAATTTGTGCAGAAAAAAAAACTGGAGCCAAGTAAATGACACAAAGCAGTATTTCTTTTTGTATTTTTGTCTATTTATACTTGTTTGATTTGGCAAATGGTTAGCAACAAAAGATAACAAGTCCCAATGAGCCATTTGTGTGTTTATTATTTATTAAATAATTAAAAACAAACAAACAAACAAAATGTAGAAAAGTCAGAACCAGTGTAATTTAACTGTTTTACATTTACTTTTTCTATTTGATAATGAAATGCAGTTATGGTTACAAACTAATTAAAAACTAATGCTTTAGTGTACTACAATGTTTTGAATTATTTTTATCATCCAAACAATGTGACAAGCCCCATAAATCTTTTGCTTCTGTTATACACTCAACACATATTTGAAGTACCCTAATCTCTGTTTTGAGCAAAGCCTAGTCAGCCCCATCAGCAATAAAGAATCAAGCCTGAGTGTGTTGAGTGCCATTTGTTCATCAAAGTGACAGATTATAAACAAAATAGAACAAAAATAAAACATGTAAGTAATCTCATTTTAAAGCATTCCATTTGAATGTATCTGAGTATTTAGAGGGGTCATGATTCTAGGGTGGTGGTTACGTCATGCAAATGAGAAACATATATGGCAAAGGTTTCTGTCTAAGGTTTTATTTAATTTTCTTAAAAGATGCTAGATACTATCTGCTATTTGAATCATAGGAGGCTATATCCCGGTGCCAGCAGAGCATGTAACTTGCAATTGCTCTTGCAACTCCTCCCCAGCCCTTCAGTATAGCTAAATGGAACTACTTGTTTCACTAGCACACACCATCATGATGTCAGAATGTTTTTTAGCTGTGTACTTTCTTATGGTTTAAGTTCAATAATAACAATGTGTTGCTTAACTACTCACAACTTTAAATGTATATTCACATTAAACAAACTACTATGGGATAGTCTTTTTACCACATAAAGGCACAAAAAAATTTACATTCAACAGATTTAGATGTTTAGATGCTGAAAGTCTGTATAGCCCTGTATCTCTTCGAAAAAAGTAAAATCATATTTAATTTAGAAGAAAAAGTGTGACCTGGGTGAAAAAATTACTTCTTAAAGCATGCACCTTTTCATAAGTGGTTAACAATGTGGATGCAAGTTTTTGCATATGTAACAACAGATAAGCTGTATTATGTTTACCTTGATTTTCACAATAAGGGACACTACAAAGCAACATGCTTTAAACAGACTGACACACTTTGGATGCTGTAAAAAAGATATATTCAAATCATTTGTTGCCTCTGCTTTATCTTTTAGCAACAGATCGCCCTGTTTTTTTGTCAATGGATGTTGACAGAAAATCAAAAGCACCACAGTGGCAACAGCCCATAATGTCAAAAACCAGCCCTAGCTCTGATTTACACGTCTCTTGTAAACATCAACAATTTGCTTAACAATCAATTCTATCACAAGAGCTTGTTATTTTGCTTCATAATATCTGTGACAGCTTTACAATGTTCCCTCCCTGGACAAGATTGTAGGAGATCGGGTCTTATTTTTGGAATGAATAAATGTTGAATTATATCGCAGTGATCATGTTTTGAATTGTCTTACTGCATGTTTGTATTGCTGTCAGTTGCTAGAGAGTATGGATGTCTTCAATGTGTCGAATGAATCTTCGAAAGCTCTGCTCTACGTTTCTATCCGCTTTATAATTTGGGAAAGCTGCTTGCCGGGGATTTACTAAAGAATATGTACGGATTCTCACCTGAAAATTTTGGGGTATGCCCAACACTTTTTTTTCTTATATTGAATTTTGTCCTGATGTAAAATCCCGGAAGGACCTGATATGTCGGGCCTTCAACATTTGGCAGACTCTAGATGACACATTTAGAAGATTGTCAAAGTTTTCACAATCCAAAAATGGCCAGACCGAAATTGGAGGCAGAATGGCTCACCCTACATGACTATGGAAGGAAAGCTCCACCAACAGAAAGTAAAAATTTTAGAGGTGGGTAGGACTTATGTTTAATTGTGCAGAGCCTAGCCAAGCGCTTAGCCTCTGACAGTCCTGTTATGCATTTTTTGCCAGACAATTGACCATTTAACCATCTTTTACTCTCTTTTAAGGTCCTTGACGCCTCGGCTGTTATTACACCATTGTTTCGCTTCCCACCACGGTGATGTGTGAGTCGCTCTCACACACGTGCAGTGCTTTTCCGTGGGCTGTTCATCTGTGAGGGCGATTACTCTTTTCCCCCCTTTCATCTGCTGCAGAATACCAGCTTTGCCTTGCTGGAAAGTCAAACATATACCCAGGTTGCCATGGCAAATCTAAGAATATATATTATATGGGAATTTTTTCTTCTTTTGCCCTCGATTGCTATATCTCAACAGTGTAGAGTCTGTTGCCCTCAGGGCCAGATTTAGATGTGTGTGGGTCTTCAAGGGTTTTACCACAGAATAGCTGTTTGGATTGGGGCTGCTACGCCATACAAGTGCGACCGAAATGTGTCATTTCTGGTTTTCTACTTTATGCTGGAACCAAAGGAAAGTCCAAAGGAAGAGCAAAAAATACAAGACAAAAGCTGATGAAAACAGGCTTGATTGGATTATGTTAAATCTGGCATGTTTCTAGTTTTGAAGAAATTTTTGGATTCTGTCTTATCAACTCCTGCCTACAAGCTATATGAATTTAACAAACAGAGCCAAATGATTGTCTTTGAGTCTTAACTGTCATGTTAAAATAATTTAAAAGAAGGCAAAGAACATTTTATATATATTAATTGATTTCACATTTCAGGTATCCGAGATTATCGCAAGATAATAACACACAATTTCATAAACATATTTGCAGATGCTAAGAAAAATGTATCCATTTTCACAAAACGACTGTTAACATCATAGAAGGATTTTTACTACATTGGATTACAATTATTAGTTAGAAATACGTATTAATGGGAAAAATTAAAATACCATATTTGAAAAACAAAGAAATTGAACATTATTAATATAATTACATGCACCTGAATAAAACTTCTAATATATTTAGAGTAATATTTTTTCTTTGTGTTTCAGTAAACCTCAAGGATTGTGTTGTGACAAAAAGGTATGCATTTAATTGTTACAAATGTTGCTTTACTCATTGTAAGTAGAATAGTTGTTTTTTATGTGAGCCATGTTTATAGTTCTTGTAGTTCTTAAACTAATAACTCTACATGCCATTAGGTCTACAATATATTAAGACATTTTAAAGTAATTAAAGTAAATACTGACAAGCAAACTAGACTCTAAAAGTAAGATTTATCATGGTCATAGTATTGTGGTCTAAAATAGTCCAATTTAAGGATTCCTTAAATCTCACTCAAAGACACATTTTACCCTGACGGTGCTCACATTCATAAATTATTTGCACTTATGAACATGAGTTGATATTTATAAACACAACTTCAAAAGATGTCAGCACCTGTTATCAGGTTTGAAAGCTTCTCTGCTTGTAAATTAATACGAATGTGTCTTGTTTATAGACACTAGCCATTAAATATATTGGAACTAACAGAATTTAACAGACACATCAATATTTTATGTGACATTGAATATTACTAGGTTGGAGCTGAAGGTTTTAATGTCTATCTATCTATCTCTGCCTCGTTTTTTCTTTGATCTGTGTTACAGTATGTGTTTAGATCCCAGAGCCCTTATCCAGTCCGGGGAAATCTTTCTATTTTCTCTAGGGAAGAATGTTTCAGACATGAGATTGATGTGTAGTAGTGGAAACGACACCTTCAACAAGATTTGCCATTTTAAACCTCTTCAAACCCATGTGATCTTCCCTCTTTACCCTCTTAGGGATCAGTGGGGAATTGGGTTTAAAAGCTAATGAACAAAACTGAAAGAAAATACTTTTTTCCCACCAAAGAAACAATGAATATTTTCACAAATACAAAAACAAATTTTTTTTAATTAAATGTTTGTATTAAATTTAAAAACTGCTGTGATGATCTACTTGCCCTAAAACAATTAAATCAATATTATGCTAATCCCAATGGGATGGTTTTAGAAAGTTTACAAAGTGAAGTTTTTTACAGAAGAGGCTTTTTTTAAAAATGCTGCTATGTTTTTAAATCTAAGAAATACAGATAAGACAAGCTGCACACTTCAATTTTCTTTGTTAAAAAATATTTCTCCCACAGGGAGGATTCATACTGAACTTGCTTTTCACTTTAGGTCATGCCATGACACTTTGCCATGGCTTATTCAGGTAACAAACGACACTTCTGGTATAATATGACTTTACAGCTCTGGAACAAGATGTAAGGAAAAAAATAAAACACCCTACTCTCATTAAGTCAGACCATTCTGTTCTTTCTTGACAACTTTGGTTTTCATCTGATGCTTGTTCCTGTGAAAAAAAGTGAAAGGCAGCCATGGGTGTGAAAGGACCACCTTTACATTCCTTGTTGAGCAAAGCTACTTGGGGAGCGGGGAGCCCTTGAAATGTGAAGTTCTATTCAGTCCACACCAAGAGCCATGAGCTCCTAATTGTTTCTAATAGATAGGGAGGTGTCGAAGCTTATTCTGCCAATCTGGAAGGAGAGAAAGAAGGAGAAGAGGAGGAGGAGAAAGGAAGGAGAATGGGGTATTAAGAGCATATAAAAGGATGGTTGAGAGCGGTTGCAGGCCTTGATTTGTAATGACTCATTAAGTTATTCCTGTTTTTGTGCTGGCTGGCTCATTATAACCCAAAGAGTAAAGAGAAATAGAGGAGTGGAGGTGGGAGGTGAGTTTAAATAGCCTGTGCCCAATAGTTGGACACAAAGCACGGACAAATAGTTGAATAGACGGATGAACAGATGCAGGTAGCAGATGGGGTAAATTACCAAGTGAATTCAGATATATGGTATTTCTTTATTTAGGAAAGGCTGAAAAGGCAGCACCTTATGGCAAGTTTAGCGTGATGCCTCTGTTAGAACATAAAATCTATTTCGCCCTGTTATGCAGGTTACAGACATATAATTGTCATCCAATACATAATATTTGCTTCTATAAATAAATAACAATAGACAAATTGGCCCAAATCAGGCATGTAAAGAAAGCCCTTAAATCATCATAAATGATTTCTAGTTATGAGCAGGGCTACACAAAAGAAAAGATTTGTGAATTTTCACACAATTTTAATGTTTTCCCCTTCTGTGCTTTTTTATTATATTTGACTTAAAAAAAAAAAAAATTCAATTTTTTTCAACTACACAAATTCAACAAAATTATAGAGAGGATAGTTAATAGACTTTAGATATAGAATCCTTTTAAGCAATATTTTGTATACTACTTGTTTAAGATGAAAAGTGCCAGAATTAGGGAAACTATAACCTCCAGAACTGTTGTTCAACCACTTCCAATGACATACTGTATATGAAAATACAAATGGTACAACACATGACATAATAAATTGTACTGCTTTATAAACTGTGTGTTTAAATATAATACATTGAATGTTTGGGCATTTATATGTGAAGAAATCAGGCAGATTTCTATTTTTATTTAAAATAGGATAATCTTCTTCAATGCTTCATTGACTTTATCAACAGCTTAACTCTTATTTTAAATGTAAGTCCGGACTGTAGCTGATATATTTACTGTATTTTCTTTATATTTTCACAATGGTCTATTTTTTCTGTAATGCCTATGATGATAATAAGATCATTTCTTGCCACATATTATACTGTACCTCCACAGAAGGAGAGAGACTGAAAAATAGATGTATAAAAGAGAAAGAAATGTGCAATGGCCCTGGCTTGGCTGATCCATAACAGTCATTGGCTGTTACATACATTTCAAGATCCATTCAGGCTCTGGAGATAATCGAGCCGGCCGACAGTCACACCCCCCCCCCAGCCCAATGGATTTATGATAGCACTGTCAAGAAAATGAGCCAGAATGACACAGTAGCTGACTTTAGCTGCAAATAATGTGATAGGCTGTACAGTGGCTGTGCAGCAGCTGCTGTCATCGCAGGTAATAGGCTATAAAGAAGCCTGATAGCAATACCTGTCATTGCTTAATGGCTGACTTCACTGAAGAGCTTTTGTGGCCTTTAACATGGAGATAATAGAAGATACAACAAATTTTATAGCTTCCCGCCTTGCATTCATAATTTATCGCGACAGGAAACCACACAACAAGGACAACAGTACAGAAATGTGATGAGATGGAAGTTTGACAGGGGAAGACAGACATGACAGAAAGTGATAGGCAGAAGATGAGACCATACTTCTTCACAACTTACTTGGAGGGATTAAATTCAGAGATGAGTAGCTTGTGATGAATTGTATGCAATCATAACTCCCAAAGTGTGAGGCGGGGTCCATCGCCCTACTCCTGGAATGCTGCTGTCCTGTAGAGTTCAGTTCAAACTCCTTAAAAACAAAGATAAATCACAATATCAAGTGGTTCAAGGTCACTTTAATAATACAGGCAGGTGTGTTGGAGCATGCTTAAAACTGAAGCCTGCAGTAAGGTAGCTCTCCTAAACCATGGTTGGAGAACTTTGCTTTAAGTAAAAGTTCTTGGTATCATTAGGGCCCAAGCACCATAACTGCAATTGTTCTTTTTTTAATTTTTCACATGGTTTCAGGGCATTTAGAATTTTCCAAAAAGAACTCTATTAATATCCTTTCTAAAAGTATTATTGCGATTGGCACAAAACTTGATTAATATAATGCAAATTAGGATTGCATAATATTTTTAATGTATTGATCAGTTCCATAGCATGAATAAATGGATTACAACTTGAGTTGTACAATAAGTCTTGGGTTCTGATCACATTGACATGGTTACTGTCCTGGGCAAATCACCACCAACTGGTATCACTCACAGATAATTTTGTTGTGTGTAAGTGAAACAAAAGGTAGGTACAAGTTATTATTTTTTTTAATCACTATTTTATTGTTACTAGTATAGTAATAGTTTTTTTACAGGCCTGAGTCAGTTCACCAAGATGCTGTTTATTAATTTATTCATTCATATTTTTATAATAATAAAATACATTACAACATATTCATTACATTCCTAGATGAGTTCTTTCATTGATGTTATGTCTTGTTAAAAGGTACTAGACATGCTTGTAGACAAACACACACACAGAGTTTAATCGGAATGCACCATGCATCACCTTCATTTATTATGAACTCTTACACCCACAGTGTGGCTACATAAACACTGGGGCCAGGTCATGTTCCTTCTAAGTCACTCTGCAGCACCAGGTTTTGATGAATGCTTCCATCTGCCCTCCTGATGTATGTTTTCTTTGCAGGCTTATGCAACTAAAGTTAAGGTTATTTATGGAAGTCATTTGGTGCTAAAGTGTTTCCTTTTGAAAGAAAGTACATGCTTGTTACTAAAAGAAAAGAAAGAAGTAACGTACACAAAATGTTTTCTTAACGATCAAGCTTGAAACACTTTCTCACAAACCTTTGGGGCCACCATGTCCTGGGCTAAGGATACAATTTGGTCAGGCAGGAATTTACCTTTTATTACATGCATAACCTGAGACGTTTCTGTGCATATACTGTTATAAGCAAAAATGGCTTTTGTGCAGCTCAACTTCGTAAAATGTAAACCTCTTTTTTTAAATACATTTATTTTAAAACTGTCAAAATTGTGTAAAAATAATTCGGATCTTACATGGTCATTTATTTATTGGGTAGACGCTTTTATCCAAAGTGACTTACAAGTATTGTGCAGTATGCAATTATCACTACAGAGCAAGCGGGGTAAGGTGTCTTGCTTCAATCATTGTCTGCTGGTAGTTGCAATCGAACTGGCAACCTTCTCCATACAAGTCCAACTTTTTTTAACTACCAGACCACAACTGACTGGCTTTGAAAATACATAAATAATACAAGCATCAATGCTGTTTAAATGAATGGGGAGTGAATGCAAGATGTAATATGACATGGTGCTCTTGTGCTTTGTGTTAGCATTTAAGGATGAAATCTAGCACGATTTGGGCTAATGAAACAAAATGGGTGTTATAGTGAATGTCAGGTTTACTTATTTAATTGTAATTTTGGCCTATGATCTTTAATAGTGATATTTTAACCAATATGCAAGTAGATAGACGAGAGAAGCAGATAATAAAAAGACTTATTCTTAAACAATTCTGATGGGAAATTTGTTAAAACGCATATTACTCATAGAAGTATACAAATCATTCTTTGAATTGAACAGGTTACTGATGGTAAAATCCAGCTTGTGTGGTTCAGAATCCCAGTAGTATAAATGCATTTTTTATTACTTACTTAGACCATAATAGAAAACATATTTACCATGGCCAAACAATGTCAATAGTGAAGATATCAAGATGGGTTTTTTTTGCACGATGGTCTTTTTTATGTGCGTTAAACAGGAAATCTAAAAAAAAAATTCATTCATCTAGGTTTTTACAGACAGGGTCACATATATGGAACAACAGACATTTGGCCTAACAGCAGTGGCAGGTTGCTCATGTAGTGCAAGGGAGAGAGGGCTATTAAGCACTGTGTGAGCCAAGAAGAATAATAATTTCTCAGTAAGATGCTGACCGTGGTCATTTTGGGCAAAACAGACTCTAAAAAGTCCATGAAATATGGTGGGCAAATATTTGAAAGAATACACTGTTGGGCTAAAAAGACCTAAATGCTAGGTTATTTTTAAGCCAATCGCTGTGTTGTTTTTTCCAACCATGAGTGAAAAGGCCATAGCATTTGAAATGACCCAGTATTATGTGTTTTAAACCCCACATGGTGTTCCGTACAATATTTACCCTGCACTTTTAAGGGTACAGATAAAAGTTACATCAATGTATAACATACACGTTGCTCTTCGAAGTGCATTGTGCATTCAGTTTGGAGATTACTACAGTTTTTTAATTATTTGTTATCTGGGGGTGCATCTTAAGTTGTTGAAACCAACGTTGTACATTACTGCAAGTTAACCTGGCTATGTCATCAGTCTGCACATAAACAGCATGACTTGTGACATATTCTTGTGTATTGTACAATAGACAAACTGTTAGGTTGAGGTGGTCAGGCTCGTTTGTGTGCTTGAATGATTCTAAATTGTTTAAAGGAAATAATAAACCCAAAAAGGGGTTAAATTAAAGATTACATTTTACACATGATGATGGCAAAGTAACACCACAATATATATAAAAAAATTCTGTAAGGATTTGTGTATCGTATGCAAGGAATATTTTTGCCACCTGTAAAAAATGTGCTTTCAAAGTCAAAGTCACCGTTATTTATATAGCGCTTTAGAAAAAATAAAATTTGCCAAAGCAGCTGAACAACTTTGATTAGTAAAAAAGTGTGTCTATAATACAAGATGACTCTAAAAGGCAGTCCATCATTGAGTTCAGCTATGTCATTTTTGTTCGGATTACACAGTGTCTGTGCATTCATTTACAATCAAATCAACGATATTGCTGTAAAAACCAAGGTGACAGTGGCAAGGGACCAAAAGTCCATTGGTGACAGAATGGAGAACGAACCTTGGGAGAAACCAGGCTCAGTTGGAGGGCCAGTTCTACTTTGACCAGACCAAACCAGCAGTCCAATTCCAGACTGCAGCAGGGTGGAGAAGAATCATGTGTTACCTGTGGTCTTATCCTGATGGTCATCTAAGACAAGGTGTTTGCAGGGGATCAGTATCTGGGGCTCTAGTTGTCCTGGTCTCTGCTTTCTTTGAGGGCTCTAGAGGGCTTTTCAAGTTACTGATCCACCATCCGGTCTGGATATGTACTGACTTAGACAGTGTATTTTTAGGTCCTATATTTAACACATCTGTTTTTTCAGAGTTTAGCAGAAGGAAATTACTCGTCATCCAGTTTTTTATAAACTATGCATTCCAGTAGTTTTTCAAATTGGTGTGATTCACCTGGCCGCGAGGAAATATAGAGCTGTGTGTCATCAGCATAACAGTTAAAAGGTAACACCATGTTTCCTGATAATAACTACCAAGGGTAATGTGCATACCGTGAAGCAACCCTAGAACTAAGCCTTGAGGTACTCCATACTGCATTTGTGATCCATATGATAGCTCTTCATTAACTGCTACAAATGTATCTGTTAAGTACGACTTAAACCATGCTAATGCAATTCCATTTATGCCAACAAATTGTTAAAGTCTATGCAAAAGCTGTTGTGGTCAATAGTGTCAAAGGCAGCACTAAGATCCAGTACCACTAATAGAGAGATACAACCATGGTCGGATGATGGGAGCACGTCATTTGTATATCTAAGAAGAGCAGTCTCTATGATACGGTCTTCCCTGACAGGAAAGTGTCACAGATATAATTTTTCTCTAACAAGGAGCATAATTGTGAGTTCAACAGTTTAAATAAGCATCATGATTAGACTTATTTAGATTCAACATGTGTACACACAGTTATATAATGTAAATTACATTTGTTTATTACAGACTTTATTATATTGCAAACAGACTCTTTTATACAAACATGCATTCCTTGTTTATTATACATATGGTCATGTCACTATTCTTGAGTTTAACATACAGAATAAGATATTTTATAGAAATCTCAGAATAATGTTTAGATCCTGTTGCAAACCTTTTTGCCGAAAAGCTATACGTTGGTTCACAAATTGTCCATGATCATGATTGAGAATAAGTGAATTCTGATGAGTTTTGAGTTGTAATGTTTGTTAGTGAAGCATAAGACGGACAAAGATATTTATACCCTCCCTTTAGAACAGAAGAACCTCTCTAGTTCTGTAAGTCGTATCGTACTTTTGGGTGTTTTGGCCCCTTAGAGAGAAAAACTGGAAAAAGTCTGGTGGTTAGAGAGTTGAACTTGTAAGCAGAATGTTGTGGGTTCAAAACCAGTGCCAGCAGTAAATGACTGAAGTGCCCTTGAGCAAGGCACTTTACCAATTTGCTCTGCAGTGATAACTGCAAAATAGTTTTAAGTCGCTTTGGATAAAAGTGTCAGCCAAATGAATAAATGTAAATGTAAAAAATAGTACATTGAAGAAAGAATGAACGAGAACAAACAGGTCCAGAGGCAAGAAGTGTAGTGTTTAATACTGGGATATAAACTTTGAGAAAACTGTTCACCACCCTTGCTGTAGATGTTAAAACTACACACTTGCTGTAGATGTTTAAATTACTCCATATGTTTGCATTATTTAGTTAAACTCTGGAGCATAATATACTCCATTTTGTTTAGAAAATAAGATTAAAGGGTTATCTGATGAAGTGGATAATAATCTTGAGTTTTTACATTTTTAGGGCAATTATATCAAAACTAAATACTACAGCAGTAATGGGTTGGCATGAAAGATTTTATTTAAAAAATGATACAGCAGTCCAAGTTTGAACAGTAAAACAACATTTGCACATTTGCATGGTTACTAGTAGAGTCACTGGAATATTTGAATTTTAAATTTTATCAACATTTAACACCACAACATGAAATTTAATTCCTTAAAGTCTACTTAAAAATCTTGACCAATGCATTATCATGAATTAAGTTTAAATATACCAAGTAACTTTTGTTTGCAGTTTCCAATATGTTTTCAAGAAAGACAAACATATTTCTTTAAGCAAATGTGTGGGTTGGAATAAAGACCACATTAATTCAACATGCTTTACCTCCTATGCAGCAGTCATTAACTCCATTATGGCCGATAGCCTAGAGAGCCATTACTTACATTGTAGGTGCTTGTCCTGGCTCTTTGCACTAATGCTTTATCAGGCAGAGGTACATCACCTCTGGATTGCTTTGTCAATAAGCTGACCGGGCCTGACCTGGCTTGGGCATCTCTAACCAGACAGACTGAGTGACAGGTCGAAGATGGCTGATAATTCACAGAAATTGGAAGTGTGAAATCTTTAAGGGCCACTTCTCACAGCTGCCAAATGCCAGGGTATCTCTCCATCAGTGTACTGCTCTCACAATCCCAGGTATTGTTAATGGTGGCCTGTCTGTCCATCAAGACCCTGCTTCTGCCGGGATTTATCCCCTGTTGCTTCCTTATCTCTGCTGGCTCTTTGCACTCTACCGGCAAAAAAACAGGGCCTATTTGTAGTTGTATGTGTGTTTCTGTAGTTGAATTGGACAGAAATTCAGCTTCATCTTTTAGGTAGATCTTCTACAACACGAAGTTTCATTGCTCAGTTATATATCGATTGTTTCAAAGATAAAGATTTATATAAATAGTACCAGTTTACATGAAAATCTATGATTATTTATAACACTGTTCCTGTCTCTCATTGACTGACCAGTGCAACAGTGCTTACAAATTGTCTCTGAAAACCATGAAGAATTTAATCAAATTTCATTACATTTAAATAAAGATTTTCAAATATGTATAGCTCTTGGCATTTTTGTTTTGCTCAAAATAAAAAAACTGTCATAAGGCACTTTGAAACCAACTAACCATAGACACAGTTATCATGATTAATTTACCTTTATATTTTCAAAGACTTTACCTTTCATTGTGAGTATAATAGAAAAATCTATTTCACAAACTTATTATTATTGGCATGTCACATTTTCACTGTTTCAAGCTGTTATTTTTTTTAGTTCTTTAAAAATATTGTATGTTTACATAAATGTTAAAAATGTTAAGGGAAATAGCTTGATACACTAACTTTTCATACACTCAAATTGTTTGTATAACAAATGAAGCATAACAATATGACTGGTTCCATACACCAGAAATAATGAGCACCATGTTGAAAACCTCTCAGAAAGCAGCTTTCTCAATCTGACACAAGTGCTCGGAGTTGTGAACTGAATGTTGAACTGCACTAAACAAACCCAGTCTCTTCCTAGCCTCAGCCTGTCATTCATTCTACTTACACCAAGTGCTAACCAGAGAGTTCCCACTCACCCACGAACTTACCACCGGAACTAGAAGAGGTGAGAGAGATAGAGCAAAAACAAATGCAGGAGATGAAGTGGGTGATGGTGAAAAGAAACAGCAAGAGAGGGGGAGTTTGAGAGAGAAAGACACTCCACATCTGTTAATCCAAAGAAGCTTAGTTAGAGGCTAGAGAGTTTGTCCTGTATTTGTTTGTAGGAGGGAAAGCCGTGGGACGGGAGTGACAGGAAATGTGATAAATGCAGAGTGAGAAAGAAAGAGAGAGAGAGAGAGAGAGAGAGAGAGAGAGAGAGAGAGAGAGAGAGAGAGAGAGAGAGAGAGAGAGAGAGAGAGAGAGAGAGAGAGAGAGAGAGAGAGAGAGAGAATTTAGCTACTGAGCGGTTTAAAATCTCAGCCAGACTTTACAGTCACAGGAAAGTTCCCAGGCTGATGCATTTCAAGCTGTTCAAATACCCATTAGGATGTTTTGTTTCCCATACACACTGACAAAAAAGAAAAAAAATGAGGCTATATGAGTGAGAGGATGGTGATGGAAATTTATCAACAAATGTATGTGATATTTAATGATCCTTGTATGCAGGCAGAAAGACCACAGTCTGATTCGCCTCTGCCAAATACCGATCCCTTAACTTAATTTCCTGCCCAATTGCTGTTTTATAGTGCATAGTACAGATATACCAGCTAGTAATATAGAAAACAGATTGCCTGTTCAGCCATGTGGATCAGACTGTTACAGGACTGGGAAGAACCTGCGGTCTCTGGGGGGGTGGGGTCTGTCGGTGGGCTTCACTAAACCAACAAACCCAGGCGCTTCCCTCATCCCTGACTGGCAGCAGCTGGCTAGATTCTGAAGAGATTGCGATTCCGGAGCTGGAAATGTGTCAGATTTGTACTTTGAGGTTTCATTTGACTGTTGTATAGACGGTCCTGTCACTGTTTCAGTTCTAACACTGTTATCAGAGAACACGTTTGCAAATAAGAGTGATACATTATATTTAATTTAAATAGCCTGGCAACTCATTAATATATTCAGTACATCACTATAATTCTTCAGTGCATTGCTAATGAATAGATAATTTAAATAAAATAAATATACAGTTTTTTCTTTAAATTTTTACATTTGAAAAACTGATTTGGACTTTGAATGTGAGCTATCCTATTACGCATGCTTGTCACGTATTAGAATTTGGAGGAATTTTCTTTTTAGAAGAGCAGTGTTTAGGCAGATATTTTTTTTCATTTGAAATGAAACACAATATATTTATTTTAATATATTTGAAAGTTGTTTGTTTTCTTTGAACATTTCTCGATGTGATTACATGAACCAAAAATGGACAATAAGTGTTATATTAACTAACATTAACAATGACAGTAATAATAATGATCTAAGCTGTAATAAAAATAATAATAATAATAATAATAATAATAATAATAATAATGATAAAAATAATGATTCTAATAATAATGATTCTAATAATAATGATTCGTTTAATTATTTTGTACTGACATTTTTTTACCATTAAGTTTTACTGTAGGTATATAGTTTGAAAAAAAACTTGAAGATGTTCTTATCTGCTCTAAACAGTTCTTAAGGAATGCGATTATGAGCGTTTAAATCTCTTGTACAGAAAAGGGCTTTTAACTTATTCAGGAATAAATATATCATTGGCAGGAATATGCAAAAAATATCAGATATACCAATTTTATAATGTTCTCATTTGAGTATTTGGTAAAGGGTTGGCTTAAAGTTAAGGTTGGGATAGGGTTTGGCGATTAAGTCGACACATAGTTGCAAAATTACTTATAGTCAGTAGAACATCCTTTAAGGGATAGTTACAGTTAAGTGTTAGCAGTTCTTAGAGAGACAGTCATCTAATTCTCTAACCACTGGTAGTTGACATTAAGTTGCAAAGTTTCCTGTATTTCTTTGACTTTTAAAAGAAACTGTTACTAAATTGAATAATAATTATATTTGACTCGAAAATTAATGTTGTTTAAATAATGAAAACATTGCCATTATTAAAAATACAAGTCCTATACAGCTCAAAAACAAAAGAGAAAAAAATTGTCATTTTTGACTCAGGATAAATATGCTTATACAGTGTGACTCGTATGGACATCTCCCCTATCCATTCAGGATAGGGAAAATATGCATAGAACCACCCCCTCAAGTCAAAGATCCAGCATTATGGTTTATCATTGTAAAGAGGATAGACTTGAGTGCAATAGCAACAAGCAAGTCTCACATAAAGTGTTGTTGGTGGCACAAAACATCTCCAATTCTTACACCATCTGCCTGCTCAGGAGATCATCTGAATTATTTTTATTACTGCAACAGTTTAAACATTCAATGACATATTTCAAGCTTGATTAAGCGCATTAACAAAAAATACTCTAAATTTGTAAGTCGCTTTGGATAAAAGCGTCTGCTAAATGCCTGAATGTAAATGTAATGTAAATGTAAACGAAATATGATTAGTTAAGGCTTTGTTATTGAGAGGTAAAAACACATTGTCACTTATATTTTACTTTGTATATATTAAAAGTTTCGATACATTTAAAAATATATATTGTAAGGTAAAAAAGTGCTTCTATTGCATTCGGGCTAAGAATTCAGATTTTGAACAAGGACAGGGTTAGGGCCTGAGCATCTGGGGCCAGGGCTCGGCTAGGGCTTTAATATAAAGCGCCTATGGGCTCTCTGTGTCAATGACCCATCTGCACGAAGCTGCATTAGCTCAAACCTGAGAAGGCGTTACAGGTGTATGAATTTCATTAATGTCCGAGTTAAACTCTACTTTATACAATAAGTTAATGCATTTATATTAAAGCAAACTATAAAAAAATTATTATTATAATTAATACTACCAAACACTAATAAGAAAACACTAATGTAGTTTATTTACACTAAAGTTTACTATAGAAAACTATTGGAACACTAGTTTTGGGGTTCTGTTAGATTTTTAGATTTATTTACATGATCACAGTTAATCTTTAAGAAAATAAATTTTTCCCTGACATGTTTTTTTAAAGATCACAATGTATTGTCAATCATGTGGCGCTACAGGCACACTGGCATACTGCTGTCCATCTTTTTGTAGTGCATGTGTTAAAATGAATGCAACTTTTCTTAAGGATGTACAGAAATATCCAACAAAATTCATGATGAGAATCAGCCAAGAACAAGTGAAGGTACACGTTAAGATTGTTTCTGTTGAATCCTTTGTTTGGAACAGACAAGCTACTATAGGACCACCCAGAATGGTTTGGTGCCATGTAGGAGCATTCCATTTAATTTCAGGGCTTTAAAAGAGAAGGATAGAAAACAGTTTTCTAAGGAATGCCAGACATCTAATATGAACAAGAAATGGTTTTGGAACATCTGTTTTTCTTTAGCTTTTACACATTTTTTTTCTTTTGACACTAGGTTTATTTGAGATGCACTTAACTTGAAAGTCATATGAGATCATGCAGCTGTAGTAAGGGGTTAAACAAATGGCAGAAATTATGTTATGTGAAGACTACATTTCTCAGTCATGTTATTCCACAAGTAAATCAATTGAAACCATTATAGCTAACTGACTTCATATGGAATAAGACATTAGATGGCACACAACATGATATTAAACTATCAGCCACCAGTTTGGTCTTTGATAAATATTTTTATAAAGCATATTTTCTGGTCACTCTCACCTTGTAAACATAATTTTTTTCCATTTACATTATTTGTTTGTAGATGTCTGATTCAATTATGTAAAGACACAATGATCATCTAAAGCCTGTGAGAGGGAAAACCCTGTCTCTAGATGTTCAACCTACTCTGTCATCAAAGCAGTTTTTAGCAGTTGCTGTACATAAAGTAAAAAGATTTTACTTAAGATATGCAAGAATGTTTTAAACCATGTTGTATTTTAAAAGAAAAAATATTTCATCATTAAATCCCCCTTTATCATTTTAAACCTGCATGATTTTCTATTTTATATAGAACACAAAAGAAGATAGTTTAAAGATTATTGGTAACCAAATCGCACTGACACGCATTGACTTCCTTTGAATGGACATAACACCAATGCAAGTGAATGGGGGTGTCAGTTCCCAAAACCTCAATGAAATTATTTGTCTCCTAACATAAATCTACTTTAAACTCATTCTAATGTGTTTGTGTTTTGAATCTAGACATGGGACGGTCCTGAAGAAGCAAGCAACCTAACAGCAGAAAGCACAACAGACAGGAAGGACTAAAACATTGTTCAGTGATTAGAGATTTGAAGACATAAACCATGTTTAAAATTCACAAATTAATGTTATTTTTTAGACCACCTAATCTGTGTCAGCCAATTTTAGACATATTAGGTTTATAAATACGAATCAAACTTTTTCGAATTAATGTGTTAATACAAAAGAAAAATGATAGCTATGCTAGTTTTTTTTTTTACATTTGGGGGATTTCTTGAAAACATCAACCTCACCATGAAAATACAAGTTTTAAGGTTTTTATAAACTTAAAGCCTATATCTCAACCTTTGATAGTTCAAAAACCCAATGCGAAGTCTCACTTTAAGTTTAAATTTTTTTTATTTTAAGTGCACGATTTTTCATAGTCAAGTAAGGGCTATTTTAATTGACACATCCACAATGCTACATTTTGCTCGTAAACTGACACATAAATATAAAATATAATAATAATTTTAAGTTTCTCTGTTCCATTAGCTTAGGGTAGTATTGGGTAGTATTGCTTCTTGTTTGTACTTATTAATATTCACGTCAAATTTAAGAAGTTTGTTGCTTCCCAAAAACAGTGTCCTTTTTCGTCACGTACATAACTCAGGTTTATATAACTTTTTTAAAATTGAAAACTTGAGCATAGAGTGATATTTTCTTATGTTTAAACACTATCAACAGTTTTGTATAATATTTTAGGACTATCTCTTATTTTGGTAACCCTGTATTGTCCCCATGAAACATTTCTCAGAATACCACTAAAGTAACTGTTAGTTCACACAGCTAGCGGCGAGAGAGTCATGAGGCGCTCTTGCGGCCCTTCCGCCGCCACTGGAGCAGAAGCTTCTCGCTGTTCTGACACACACCAGCCTGCTCTTTATATTTTATTTAAAGGAGCCGCAAAGCAAATTAATTAAACGTGCTGATTAAATACAAAGAAAAAGTTGAATTATCCTCATATATTTAAATATTTTGCACCAGCAACACTCTTTTGTGTGTTCTTGCACACAAACACAAACACACACACAATGAAGAAACACATCATAAATTCAATATTTCAGGCATTTGATTCAAACATCATTCGTTTAATTCGTGTCCCTGTTTATGTTCATGTATAACTGAAAATATTAATATAATAAACAATCAATAATGAATTTCTCCTCTTCTCTGCATGGGAACTAATGTAGTCGGAACTAAAGTTTACATGTCTGTGTTCTCTTGACTCTTCTGAAGAGGAGCACTGCTGCTTCTTGATTCGTTGCCGCTCTAGCGCGTCATAGCTCATTACCATAAATTTGAACTGATTTTAACTCTCCCTTGTTGCTCTTGCCGGCCTCACCGCGCCGCCTTCTCGACGCCTCCCGTCGCCGGCTCACATTGAAAATAAATGGCATCCTGACGCTCTTGACGCTCTCGCCGAACGAGTCATACAGTTTTAGATTTATATAAGAAAGAATAGATGATGTCAGAACTTTTTGGCAGAATATTTAACTGTTTACCCCACATATTAAGTGCTGCATCGCAAGATGAACTACACTAGCTCATTGAAAATAATGCAAGCCACAAAGCCTGGTAGACAAGCAGAACCTTGAGAAGGAACTTATATAGTTGTACATAATATAGAGAAATTAATCCTCTGTATAAAGAAATCATTGCTTGTATTTAAATTTAGTTTTTTTTGTGACCACTCTCAACTCTGTCATAGACACTGTACAATAAATGCTTGTCAACCAGATTTTGGGATGGGTTCTCTACATTGGATGTCATCCATGCATTGGAGCAGCATCCAGGGTTATTCAGACAATATATGTGCTTTTGTATAGAGAAACTCACACCTTAATAATTGGAGACTATCTTTGAGGCTCAACTCAGTGAATTAGGATGCACCAGATGGCAAAAACCAGAAAACTTGGATATTGGAGAAACCATCTGCTTGACAATGGATGTAAAGGATTTAACATTAAAAATATAGATGTGTAGATATGTAGATTGTTCATAATATTCATAGCCTTATTTTTTAATAGAGCAAGAAACAGGACTGTCTTCCAGGATATCCTTATGTTATTTATATTACTCGATTCACTGATCCCAGAGGATCTACAACTTTCCCCATTGCCAGTACCTGTTCCAAGACAAACAAAATTCCAGTGCCCAAAACTTATTAAGAGTTAAAAAAATGCACTGGACAAAATTTTGGACTGCATTGAGAAGTAAAAATTTTTTAGTTTGTTAATATTTTGAAAAAAAAATCTTAATCTGAATTTCATTTATGTCTATGTAGTTTTTCAAAGTTTGCCTGAAGCTGGACATCTCCACACACACTAAGAATGGGTCCAGACAGAAACTGATCCAGGTGAAAGGGAATCTACACTTTTTCTTACTAAACCTTTGGGTGAATCAGTTTTTTCTTTTAACACAAGCATCAACATTTAACAAGAAGTGCAGTATTTTGCATTCAGTAAAATATTATTTTAAATTTTACTTTATATTTGACCAGCATGGGTACGGTTGTTCCGTATTTCTTTGGTTGTTTCTCTTTTAAGTCATTTAAAACATATATGTAGATATGAGCAATGCAAATTTAAACCACCAATAACAACAATAACATAAACATTCAATAATAAGGGTTTTCTATAAAAATTCAGCTAGAACTTAAAACTCAAATAAAGGTGTGGAAAATACCTTTGGTTAAAAGTTCATGAACCATACACATGACTCAAAGCTCCTACAAGATCCTGACACATTACTCCATTTCACGCCATTGCCACAGTCTAAGAAGTAATGTTATGATCCCAAATTCAGTGGCAAACTCCAGGTAATTTTGAGCCATAACTTCTGGTTTGTTATTGCTGGCTACACATACCAACCACATTATTTTCTGGGAGTATCCATTAGTGCAGCTTACACTGTTCTGTGTTCAACCTGTGACTGTTTTCCTCTCCGACTTACTTTCCCAGTGCACTCCACGTTCCCTCAACTGTCCCTCGTCTGGACTCCATAATTTCTCACTGTGTTTCTCTGTTCTTTTTCCATCTCATCAATGTATAGATTGTGTATTTCGTGTGGCTTCTCTAGGTCCTGGTTTGATTTTTTATATATCCTTTTGTTTATTCAAAGTTGTTGGCTTCTTCATTGTTGGATTCCACACATCTGTGACAGTAGCCACTTATGGCAAACCATACGGTTTAATTTGTTGTAGTTTTCAATGTGCCAGACAGAATTTGGCCCCAACAAATGTCAAACCCTTTTCGCAAACCTTCTTCTTGATCATTGTGGAACCCCTAGTGGATCAATATCTGTGGTTAAAGCATTATGTCTTGTTAACTATTAGATTGTGATTTAGACATAGTGTATTGAACATTGTGCGGCAACCATCTTGCTGTTCATTGCTGTAACATTCTTAAAAAAAAGGAATTAGGTCTAAATTTGAGGTTCTGAGTCTCGTCTCTGAAGTACTTAAGATCTTCTTCAGTAACTTGTATTAAGGACTCTAACATTAAAATAATGTAATGAAAATAGCATCATTGATACCCCGAAATGAGATTTATTGATCATTGATACCCCAGTCTAAGAGACTTTGACAGTCATCATAAGCCTCTTCCATTTTCTGACAATTCCTCCAACAGTTGTCCCCTAGCCCTTTCCAGCTTTGTGAAGGTCTACAATTTGGTCTCTTTTGACAGCTCTTTTGTTTTGCCCATGTTGCTACCTATGACTTTTGACTTATTGTGGGCTACACAGGTGGCTCATCAGTGTAGCTGGACTATTTAAAAGCAATATAAGAGGTCTTTGAGGGTCAGAAATGTAGCTTATAAGCAATTAATCCTAAATAATATTTATAATGACATATAATACTTATGACACAGTGATTTTCAAATAATTTGTTAAAACCCATACAATGTGATTACATGAATGTAATACAATCATTATGAAAATAAAACTTTAAATACTTTAAAACAGTGTATTTAAGATTAAATAATATCCACCAGTCTCACACAACAACATATGTGTCCGACCTAATTCAGCAGTCGTTAATACAGATATTAACGACTATAAAAGCATCACAGAAGTGTTATATGACCATAGTTCAATGCAGCCATACATTAATCCAAGCATACCTACAATTTTAATCATTAACCTACCTTGCTCTACCTCATCCAAAAATATTAGATCTGCACGAGCGACGAAATGATATACCAGTTCCAAGTTCACTTCCACAAAAGGGAACAAACGCAGCATAGGAAGATTATGAAAATGATAATTTAAGGTACTTGAATGAAAAGGTGTAATAAGGGCAGCACTTACAGTTAAGTTTTAAATCATGGGTTTGTAATTCTCATAGTTTCGTAATTAACCTTTTACCAGTTGCCATATTAAGTATAAGATTTTCCCAGATTAAATTTAACAATGTTGTTGACAGTTAATATTAGGTAAGGAGTCATAGAGCAAGGTTCTTATATGTAAATTGTGGATATTTTGTGGTAACCATGATCTTACTGTAGTAACTTTAGTGAAAAGTTGTGATCTGGTGGTTAAAGTGTTGGTCTTGTAAGCAAAAGGTTGCCAGTTCAAATCCCAGGGTAGACAAAAGACAGTGACTGAAGTGTCCTTGTGCAAGGCACCTTACCCCCATTTGCTATGCAGTGAACATTAGCCACTGCATAAAACTTGTAAATTGATTTGTATAAAACCATCTACCAAATAAATAGAAATTTACAAAGTAAAAGTCTGGTTGACTTTAGCGGACTGAGAACAAATTGCATAAATGAACTTACATTAAAATCCTTTGCATTCTTTGAGGGCTACAAAGAACATTGTGTAGCGGTCTGGAGCATTTTCTTTGTGCTGTGGCTCGATCCATGGTGTTGTGATCTGATTTTGTTGCGTTGTGACTTTAATCTATTGTGTTGTGATTTGATTCAATTGCGTTTTATATATATATTGTTTTTTAATGTTTCCATGTTGTGCACCGTTACGACCTTTAACGGAATTTTGGTCTAGGAATTTAAAAGGAGTAACATTGAGAAGATCAAAGGAAGAACCTATGGTAGAAGAAGTAAAAGAAACGAAGGACATCAAATTAGCACCGCAAAAGATTTATTGCTCCCAAAACCATGAGTTTTTACAAACATGAAAAAAAACAAATTGCTAGACAAGAATAATTTATATAATCCAGACAAGTGGGAGGGGAACTGAAAGTAGCGCTCGAAAATCGAAGAACAAAAATAAAGTCCCCACTGTCTCCACCCTCTAAATAAGAACACAAAAATACAGATTTAGCGCACTTCCCTAAACTAGTGTGTATAATACAGAGAGTAAAATCCTGCATGCAAGGTATGTATGTCACATGACTTACTAGACTGTTCCACGTCTACCTTGCCTGTAAGTCAGCATTTAGATCACAAGTTTAAGTGGAGCATAAGCGGGCTAAAAGTGTCAAAGACAAAAACGTTCATCATGAATGTAGATACAACAGGTTTCAAAACTCTAGAAAGGTCATTTCAACAAATCTCACACTAGTCTCGTAAGCATTAACAATACTTGCCAACTATCTAACACCACCAAACAGCCAGTGACACTACATAACAAAAGCACAAAAACACACAAAAACTTTAAGGTCCAATTTAAAGGTCTCCAGGTAGATCGCAATTGGCTGAGATCACACAACATCGCAGGTGACCAACGATGATTAACAGCCACACCAGCCAATAGAGTTCCGAAGGAAGGAGGTATCTAGAAAACGCTAAAAGTGAAAGAACAACAACAAAGTGTACATAAGTGTACTTATATCCAAAATGTAACCATGCAGAAAAAGTGACAATTGAGTCAACCTCTGATTATGGTTGTACAACTTTGAAAGAAATGTCAAAGGACTGTGATTCTTAAAAATTACTAAAGGTTACACACTAGAACAAACATAAAACTTGAAACGTTGTAATGCAAAAATTAGGGCAAGCGTCTCCTGTTCAATGACTGAATAGTTTAATTGATTCTTGTTAAACTTCCTAGAGAAATATCTTACATGATGAGCTATACCATGCTCATCATCCTTTAATAATACAGCACCAGCCCCGACATTCTTGCATCCAACTCAAGCTTAAATGGACGTTCAAAATCAGGAGCTGCAACATGGGGTCAAAACTGTTTTGGAAGAGGCACCAGCAATTTTTAGATCTGGGGTCCCTATAGTGCTACTGTGGCATCCAGTCAGCAGCTAATTGTTATTGCAGTTGCAGGACTGAATCCGAGAGAGTGTCTGTGTGTTGGCTAACAGTTTAAATCAGAAGAGATCAGTAGAAACAGCCTTGATCAGGATGCTGCATGCAGGGACCAGCTGGTTTTAGAGTATTCTAAAAAGTGCAGACCACCCACCCAATCCCTATCCTATTTGATCTAGCTTTGATTTCGTTATATTGTTATGGTTAAGAAATGTTTAAAGAAGATCATAAAGGGACAATGTTTGTTTTGAAATGGCAAACATATTTGGATTATTGAGTATAGGTGCATTTTAAATAAATTAGATGGTGGGTTATTCAACCCAACGCTGGGTATAAATGGACCAATTCAATGGTTGTTGTAAATTAACCCATGCATGTTTTAACTTATCGTTGTCAACTAAATTGTACTGTTGTTTTGGCATCGCTTAACATTCTATCATGTCCTGATGTAAAACTGGGGATAAACTAGATCATAGATAGGTGGCTCCGAAAAGCCAGACCCCTGGTCCTTCTTTTTAGTTTCTCATGGGCTACTATCCTCCCAGGGGTGCTAACGACACACTTATATCGCCTCCTCTTCCATTTGTTACTTATAAAAATAAATTGCTCAAATAAACATCTTATCTGGAAAAATATATTTTCCTTGTGTTAAAATCTAATTTATGTTCACAAGGAAAGATTGCTAGATTTGGGATTTCTTGAAATTTGATTGATTTATGAAAACGATTCGAGGGAAATTATCTAGAATTGTTAGGAACTATCAATTGATAGGACAAAATCTATTTGAAAGATTAAAAGTCTATTGACACTATGACTATAAAAATAACAACCAACTAGGTTAAAATGATAAATCTCTTAACACAAAACTATTCTTTTAAAGCAAATTATATTTATATATAATATATTTGTATCTATTGTCAAAACATACATATGTTCTTTATCATTGCCCTGACTTGTTTTTAGCTTGAGGCTTGTATATAAAATCACTGAATCATTTAAATCTAATTATTTTAATTATGTGTTGGAACAGTAATTACTGTCAGAAATTATTTGAACTGTCTTGGTTTGTGGGCATATTAAAATTTATGTCCGAGATAAAATTAATGAAGAGGACTGCAATCATTCAAGTGCCTTAAAGATCATGTAGAAGAAGTGTATTAATAAACATTTAATTTGAGCAATATGGAGACAGTATAACAGTATATTGGTGGTTACGGTTCAGCTTGTTACCATACTTTAAATAATGATAAACTTAAAATCAAATTCTACTTGTTCAGTCCTGTGGCTGATGCCCTCATTTTAACCTAGTCCTTTGCCAATGCAAATGTAAGGCAACCAGAAATATCACCAAGCTGATCAGGAACATATGCGAATTATGAGAAGTGTGTGAGAGTACAACCATAGTTATAATCCTCTTTCCCTACACGGGCATATTCTTGTCACAAAACATTAATGCAATGGGAGCCATTTGAAAGAGGGTTCAGGAAGAAAATAAATTTACATGTTTGTGTCTGTGTGTGTTGGGTGCTGAGACATCTTCACAACGCATAATTCAATATGACTAATCATGGTTGCCGCTGCCAACTCAGAAGCTTCTCTGACAATCTTAACACAGTGGTATTTTGATAAAGCCAAAATGAATGAGAGAACAGTAAGAGAAAGAAACAAGGCCACTGTACTTTTGCCATGTACCTGCAAAGTGCTGCTTCTTGGCTGGGCACATGTCCACATCCAGCTCCCTTACTATAATCCTCTATTCACAGCTGTGGAGAAAGCTGGCTTCTGGGCCTAGTGCCCTTCACACTTCCCGCTGTACAGCTCACATCCCGCTAATCAGCATGCCAGAAATCAGTCTACAAAAGGCAGCAGGAATTTACAGTAATAATTGCCAAGAAATCAGCAGCACCTATGCATTATTGAACACACAAGGGCTTACATAAATTGATCGTAATGGCTTTCATGACCATTTTTGATGCTTCATGCCTCACTTGCAGGTATAGTGAGAAAATCAGGTCATGTCTTAATCTCTTTGCTAAACCTGTTTTAGGGCATAATCCCAATCGCACTTCTATTGAAGGGAATTTGCATATCTTGAGAGGAAAGAGTGTGGTATATATTTTTAAACAGGCATATTTTAAACTATTCAACATTACTAAGCATGGTTGCTTGTCCCTTAATGTTTTAAAATAGGGCTTCAAAGAAAACTCTTATATTGCTTTACAATACTTAGGGCTTTTATTTTCATTTTTGTTTCTCTTGGGTTTAATTTAGCCTAAATTTAAATAACTTAGAATTTACTGCATACAATATTGTTCATGATGATTTACCTAAACATAATATAACTTATTATTTTTGTTACCCTCTTATTAAGTATGTTTACATACAAAGCATATCTTAGTTATCTATTGAGCAGTTTTTACCTTTAAATTCTACCTCTATAAAATTTTTCATTTTAAAATACTTTAAATCAGTTAAAAGAAAAGATACAATAAACGGGGGTATATAATATACCTTTTCACACAAAGTATAATTTAATTTGTTTCTATGACATTGGCAATTTCTTAATCCCAACAACGCAAAGAAAAGACTTGTGTTCTTGCTAGATGGATCTTTGCAAGTTAAGACTAGGGTATTTGATCTTGTGAGAATGAAAGGATACAGTTATGTTAGAAATATATTTTAATATGTTATGCCCTCAATCAACTGCAATATAAAACAAATGCAATCCTAGTTCATTATATTTATTAATGCTTCCTGTCACTTTTGTATTAAATATAAATATGTAATTGTGGCAACATATATGTCTTTGTAAATCAGGAAATAAAACAATACAACCAAAAAACCTAAGATATAAAAGATATTGCTCTCAAGTACATCACTAAATCAAAATAGAAAGTGAGACCTCACTCAAGCATTTTGCCCATAAACAAATAGCAGATGCAGGAGAACAAAGAATTCCTGTTAGATTGAAAAAGTTAATTAAATGGCATCTTTAAACAATTAAAAAGCAGTTTTTGAGTTGAGTCTGCATTGGGCGGGTCACATGACCCTTTTAAAAAATGTCTGACAGCAGTTTTGACCTTTAAACACATACATTTATAAAGGGTCATTGTCACTAGACACCACTCCCTCTTACCAGTACAACACCATCGGCTCCACCAACAGAATGCACCTTATCACCCTGCTCATCACTGCCAAAATAAAGAGACACTAAATCCACTAATCATTGTCTGGCTTCGAACAAGATCACTACTCTTAAAACCTGTGATTCTCACTTGTGTTACTTAAATTTAGCTATTCATACCTACTGTGAGTGTTCATCACTGTCTTTCTCTGTCTGGTCACCGACACAATCATCATCATTCACTCCTCCATGTTCTCCTAGAATGGCAAACTACATCTCATTGTCGAGGTTCAAAGAACTTTCAAGGGAGCACATAAACCGCTGAGGTGTCCTCCGGATAATCTATTTGTAGCCAAATATCTTAAACTGTGTTCACAATTTAACCCTCTTGCTTCTGAAAGATTGGTTCTGATTGCTTGACATGGCAGAAGACATGAGGTTCTTCATTTAAAGTTGCAAGAAATGTGATTGCTCAAAACAGAGCAGAAGTGTCTGAAATCAACTAATATTTGCAATGGTTACATTCTGTGAGAACTTCAACTCTCCAAGATACCCTAATATACCTGAGAGGTAGTATACAAGCACATAACAAAGAGGTAGTTAATTAAAGAATCCAGAGTGATCGGAGGCTATAGATAAGCTGCTGGCTGTTGACTGGTGCAAATCTAGTGACCCTGCAGAACTTTCTATCAGCCTCGTTTTTTCTCTCCGTACGACTCTTTACTTTGCATTCCATCCTGAAGTTTAGACAGTTTTGGCCTGCATCTTAGAATATGCAAGTGAAATCTTGCTCTCTATGAAGAACCCTCACCTACAACTAAACCTTGGGAAAAACAAACTTCTTGTCATACCCGCCCAACCAAAGACCTGTTGCAACCTCACTATTCAACTAGGATCATTGTTCATTGTGCCCTCCAGGGTAACCAGAAATTTGAGAGTAGTAATCGACAATCAGCTAAAGTTCACAGATCATGTTACCACCGTAGCCAGATCCCACAGATTCCTGCTCTACAACATTAGGAAGATCAGGCTGGACTACTGCAATGCTCTGCTTGCTGTACTCCCGGTTTGCAAGACCAAACCTCTCCAGATGACACAGAATGGAGCGGCAAGATTGGTTTTCAAGGAACTGAAAAGAACTTCACACCTCTCTTTATCATTGGGTCCCCATAGATGCTCATATTGAATTCAAAGCTTTCTTCATAGCCTAGTAAAGTGACATGTTACCAAGTAGGGTCCCAATAGTTGGAATTTGTGCTCTGCATTTAACTTATTCGAGTTTACAAAACAGTAAGTGTAAACAAACACATTGTGAACACACACGAGAAGCAGTGGTAAGCCATACTGAAGCATTCGTGGGGCAGTTGAGAGGAATGGTGCCTTGCTCAAGCGACTCACTTCAGTTGTGGTATTGATGGTGGAGTAGCGTACTTCTTATTAACTTCCTCCACCTTCAATCTCCACTGGTACTGGGTATCGAACCAACAACCTTAGGATCACGAGTAATCTTTTTTTTTCTGCATTGGTTTCTCAATGTCGAGAAAAATCTGCCTTTTACAACACACTTGGCAGACTCAGTTTCTATCTTTAAGAAAAAACACCTAAACAATATTTACACAAAAACCCCTTTTTTCCCACTCAATCTTTCTTTAAAAATATTTACCATTTTTCTTTCCTCTCAACAGGTTTTGTCTTTCCTTGTATAACTTGATAACTTGTTGTAGAGCTTTTACTCATTGCAATCTCTGCTATTAACAGCTTCATTGTCTCCTCATTCTTCATAAGTCGATTTGGATAAAAGTGTCTGCTAAACTAAGTTTAAATGTAAATGTTAAGCAAGATAACCGAAAGAACAGAAACTGGAAAATAAATAACAACAGGAAAATAAAAAAAGAACACAGGTGAAAGATACCACAACCAAGAGTCCATTCTTTAAAAAAAATAATAATAGCAACAATAATAATAAACTACACTTTATTCGCATGAACCAAGGAATCAAGGTCATCAGGGTTACTAGAGACTCTAAGGAAGGTATGGTTCGAGCTGAACTCTACTGCACAAAATAACTCAATGACTTAAATAACTACTTTACTTCACTACGATACTATTAGATATATAACTGTAACCATTCGGCCGTCAGCTACAGTATTGCACAAGACAGTGCACTATAGAACCCCAGAGGAACATTTCAGTTCATTCTCTACTATAGGATAGGAAGAATTGAATAAACTTGTTATATCATAAAGAAACAACATGTATGTTAGACCCTATTTCATGTAAACTCCTATAAGTGGTGCTTTCAGAAATCGTAGATCCTCTTCTGACTATAATTAACTCTTCATTGTCATCAGGAAATCCTTCAAACTGGTTATTAAGCCTCTTGTTAAAAAAAACAACTTGATGCAAAATATCTAGTTCTCAAACTCCCTTTTTTGTCCAAGTTACTAGAAAAGGTAGTATCCTCCTAATTAGACTCCTTTTAAGAGCAAAATGATCTGTTAGAATTTCCAGTCAGGATTCAGATCGTATCATAGTACCAAGACTGCTCTCTTTAGAGTTACAGAGTGACCGTCATCCATTCATAGCAGTAAATGAAGAGCTCTCATATTGATCACAAGTGCGGTAGGGATTACCTCAAGGCTCAGTTCTAGGGCCGCTACTCTTCATTATATAAATGTGTCATTGGGGAGATATCATCAGAAACATGGTTTTAGCTTTTTTACTGTTATGCTGATGACACTCTGCTCTATATTTCCCGCGGCTCGGTGAAACGCACCAATTTGAAAAACTGATGGAATACATTATTGTTATTAAAAAAACTGGATGTCAAGTAATTTCCTACTCTGAAAAAAAACAGATGTGTTAATTATAGGACCTAAAAACTCTGAATTTACCAACATGGAAAACTGTATAAGATTTGATGGCTGCTCTGTAAACTCTTTGTCATCAGTTAGGAACCCAGGTGTGCTATTTGATAGAAATATTTCCATAGAAAGCCAAGTTTCTAGCATTTGTAAAACCACAATAACTAGAGCCCCGGATACAGTTTCCTTTCAATACCTTGCCTCAGACGACCGATTGGGATAAGACCACAGGAGCAGATTCTTCTCGACTGCAGCCTGGCATTGACCTGCTAGTTTCATCTGGTGAGAGGAGAACTCGCTCCCCAACTGCACTTGGTTTTTCCCCCAAGCCACTAGATCTAGGCTATACCCAGATCAGAGGGACATTGCAGTCAACTGGATTCAGTATGTATCCAGACCAGATAGTGGATCGGGAACTAAAAAACCCCTCTACTGTCCTGAAAGAAATTGTAGACCAGGACAACTAGAGCCCTGGATACAGATCCTCAGAGCCTCAGACGACCATCGGGATAAGACCACAGGAAACATTTTATTCTTCTCTAATCTCCTGCAGCCTGGAATTGAGCTTCTGATTTTGTCTGGTCAGAGGAGAACTAGGCCCGAAACTAAGCCTGGTTTGTTCTCCATTTTGTCATTGATGGAGCTTTGGTTGCTTGCCGCATTTGCCCCTGGCTTGCTTAATTAGGGTCACTTCATTTACATCGATACCATCAACTTGATTGAAAATGAATGAACAAACACTCCTTAAACTGAACAGAGATGACTGAATTCAACTGCCTTTAACTATGATTTTGCATTATCGACACAGTGTTTTACTAACCAATGTTGTTCAGCTGCTTTGATGCAATGTATTTTGTTCAATGAGTTATATTAATAAAGGCGACTTGACTTGACTTGACTTTTGCCTCACTGTGGAGATCCACAGTTTTGAGTGTGGTATTGGGGGGGTAACCAAAGTAACTAAGATAAGAGAAAATAAGTACTGTCATAAAACATACTTTTCTGCTAAGAAAATGCATACATATTTAATGTATTTTGAGAAATTATTGTCCTTTCTCCTAGCACCAACAAATTGATCCAATACATTATGATGTTTATTTGCTGTGGTGTAGAGAAATGTTTTACATTGACATATTTGCTTTATATTAAAGTAGCTTCCACCACACTCATATTGGTCAAAACCATAAATGTGGTTTGAAACAGTCTATCAATTTGAAAGAATTGAATGGGTGTTTTGAAGAGCCCATACTGTGGTTAAAAGCTTAAGATTAAGCTGGCAGGTTATTACACTTTTCAATTCCGGAGTCAAATATAAAAATTTCTATTATAAGGACAATTAATTACCTTGCAAAATGGCAAATGTGCATCCTTGTCAGGTGAAGTGTACTCTGATGGCCTTTTCTCAAACAGTGGATGGGCAGATTTGATCTCTCCTAATGGTTCCTCTGGAAAGGGTAATTACGCCATGGTCAAAGCTAATTTGCTCTCTGCCAGATGAACTGTTGTATTTTATTGTAGGCTGACATTTGAAAGTAATTATGGTACTGTTGACCCTAGACCATTCCAGTTTGTAGCACTGTCTTTGGTGGCCTATCTCTCTCTCTCTCTCTCTCTCTCTCTCTCTCTCTCTCTCTCTCTCTCTCTCTCTCTCTCTCTCTCTCTCTCTCTCTCTCTCTCTCCCTCCCTCTCCCTCTCCCTCTCCCTCTCCCTCTCTCTCTCTCTCTCTCTCTCTCTCTCTCTCTCTCTCTCTCTCTCTCTCTCTCTCTCTCTCTCTCTCTCTCTCTCCTTCTCTGAGTTCCTTGGCTGGTAGTCAGAACTGTAACAAGCTAATGACACGGACCAGGAACACCATATGGGGCTCCAGTGAGCATCCCTAAATGCACTTGCTCCGACTTCATCAACACCCGCCATTGAACATGAAGCAAGTGACGCATGATTTTTGTCCTTGTCTCCTCTCTCTAATCATTTGCTGCTCTGTGTAGATCCCTGTATCGTAAGTGTGCCATTATGTGCATCAGTGATCATCACGATGTGCCTTTATTTCTGGGGAATTAAAATAAGCAAAAGGTCACACTGGGTTCCCCCATAATCTCTGACTTCAAATGATGTACCAATGAGAGCAATTATGGAAATGTTTCGTCAAATCTCAATTTTGACACTAAAAGATAGAAACCATAGCATTTGTGCTTTTGGCAAAATTACGCTATTGTTTACTTTAATGAATTTAGCAAATTATTTCCTAAAACAGGATAAGCCTGCCAAGTTTTCATCATTTGTGGAATATAAGTACTACATTAATGTAGAGTTTCAGTTTAACTCCACTTTCCAATTCGAAACTGTCCACATGCAAACAGGCGAGTTTAGAACTCAGCCAACTTAACATACGCTGTTGTATGTACTTAATGGATGGGTTGTGTGGACGTACTGTTCTTCGAACTTAATAAAGACTGAAACTTGTGGCACTTCAAACGTGTAGCCATCATTAACTCTGATGCACCCACACCTCTGCACCTTTTTTCAAATCCCCCATCCCATTCTGCATGACACATCAGACAATAGAACAAAAAGCCTCTTACTCATGTCCACACGATGAGGCAAGCACAGAGCCTGGCCAATCTTTTTGTGTCACTGTGGTTCTGCTGAAATACAGTGAGGAAAACAGACTTTGTTGTGTCTGCACTGATAAAAGTAGACAGTTCAAAGCCTGGGATTGAAACCATACATATACACTATTTGACAGTTTTACCAGTAAGACTATAGTACATAGTGTTCTGTTTGGTCTTTTCTGTTGTCTTAGAATGAGTTGTAAATCATAATATGGACAGCCACTATGACAACTGCTGTGCCTCTGCTGACCATTTCCCCCACACCAGTGCTCTCCAAAAATCACTTACTATATCTGTAGACTTTTAATTGAGGGACAACACTCCCTATAATTCCTCTCAACCTCCATTTTTCAATATTTTTTTGTCAGGTCTAGTTTTCATTACTCTCTAGTTCAGACCCTTTGTTGAATATTTGTGGACGTTTATAATTTACAGCTAAGAGTACTTACCTACGGATGTAACAAGTTATTGTCACAGGTACCTTTGGATGTTACCTGTAAATACTTACCTGTAGATGTGAACTGTTAATACCTACTGTTGGTTTATCTTCCAAGAGCTTAACCTATGAATATTCACCTAATCCTGCTTAAAACCTGTGTACCATTACACGTTGCTTTGTCCTCTTCCCTGTTCCCCTAGTGTGTGACAGCCACATTTTTCCTCAAAATGAGGTCTTATTTAAATTTATTCTGAAGCATAATCCAGTCGCAATTTATTTGATTTGTGCAACACAAAACAATTAGATTTGCAGATCAAAGCCCTATTCAATTCTATAAGCAATGGGGGGTGTAAGTGAATATGAAAGCCCACTGAGCATTAAATATCTCTCAATTCTCCCTCTGTTTTTAATTCCATAAAGCCACAGTCTAACAAAGAAGAGAGAGATGGTCATATGGTATATAATGACACCAATAATATAGCTGTGGGATTTTGAGGTGTGCTGGATATTACTATTTATATCCCTAATAATCACCACAGTTAATTCACCTACAAAGCATGCAATTAATCAGTGTTGAGAAGTAACCAGTAACATGTACCAGTGTTAAAATTTAAAAGAACTTTTTTTTTTACAGTTACTGGGAAAAATATGTAGTTAAATTATATTTGTTTATGAAAATGTTGATAATCACAACCAGGTTTACCTATGAAAAAAATGAATGCCTCCTGCCAAGGCTATTTAATAAAGCAATGATACTCTGATGTGTTTTGTTCTCTTTAAATTTGCAGCACACACAGTCTGTCAATCATAGCACTTTGAGCTGCTTCTGAAAGCCACGATCCGACTGAGAGTTGCCGTGGCGAGCAATAAAACTGCATCCCATTGCAATAAAAAATTTTTTTTACAGATATCCGATAAAAGGTAACAGTCCAGTGTTAAATATGTTTGTTATTTAAATTCTGTTGAAGTTGAATGCTTAAAGCAATTATTAGGTTTGTTTGATGTTGTGTTTGCTCTTTTGTCTCTGCCAAAACAATACAGTACATTTTTAGACAGAAACGTTATTTAATAAGTCTTTAATTGACCGAGAACTTCTGTGATTTATGTCACTCACAAATATTTTGTTAAACAATCTACATTTGCGTTTCGCAAACAATTATGTGTATTTCTTTTTATATTCCCCAAACTATTTATCATAAACAAACTATTTACAAACTACTATATAACTATTAAGCTTTTTGAATTATTCTTCTTGTTGTATTGTTTAACCATATTTTATTTCTTCATCCTTGAGCCTGATATGTATGACTTTGGTCAATAAAGTCGCAGTTTGAAAAAACACAGTCAAGCCAGAAAGGCGTAAGGTTTTTGTAAGCGCATATTACGCAGTTTAAGGTATTTCTGCACATGTAAGGTACAAGGCAACGAAATGCTGATAGCATCTAACCAGAAGTGCAATAAGCCTCAAGTAGAGAATATATGTACAATATATTCAATAATTATATAGAATATATATATTTTGGACATAATTTACAAATTTAAAATACTTAGCATGATACACAGATAGGTTTACTATGAACATACTATACAGACGGATTATTTAAAAGTGTATGTACACTAAAGACAGATCTATAAACATATGAACATAATTTACACTATTGCAATGGATAGTAAAGTGCATAGAAATATTCATACTATTGAATAGTTCAGTGTTTCTGAATAAACAGACAGGAGTGTCATGATTCTGCCTATCTTGGTCATGTTTTTCCTGGTTTTGGCAGAGTCATGGCAGACCTGTGTTGTGTGAGTGTCACATGGTATTGTTTTCTTACATGCCATGTGCTCTCTTGTCTCGTCTCTTGACCCCGCCCCCTTGGTATCCCGTCTAGCTTCCCATCATCGTTTCATTCCCCACACCTGCCTCGTGTCGTTATCCCTTGTTATGTTTCCCTATATAAAGCCCTTGTGTTTTCTGTCCTGTGTCGCTGCATTACGTTTGCTACATGTGGTACTCGTGTTCGTGATCTGGTCCTTGATTCCCTGTTCGTGTACAGTCTTGTTCGTGTTTCATGTTCCTTGTTCCTGTTTGGATTGTCCCTGTTTTACCTTGTTTTAGTTTTTGAAAATATTACCTTGTTTTGTGCCCCATTGTGGGAAGTCTTTTGTTTGACCCTTTTTGTAGTGTTTTAGTGTTACTGTTTTCCCCATCGTGGGTTTTTGTTTTCTGGTTTTTTGTGTATTAAAGTCTTGTCTTTCATTGTATCACGCCTGCATTTGGGTTCTCTCCTTTCACCATCCACCCCATCCTGACAGAATGCAGCGACCAGAAATGAACCCAGCAGGTGTGTGGAAGCTGGGTCCCTGCCCGGTTCGTACCCGCCAAGCTCGCCTCCTACTTGGGCTCCGGCAGGGGAATCGGGGCATATTGGAGTTCATCCAGGAGTTTGTGGCGGCGGCGAAGGAGACAGTTTTTTCCGACAGGGAGATGTTGGGGATCCTAAACTGCTGCCTCGCCACACCCCTCAAGCCCAGCGAGGTCAGGATGCTGAGTCTCCTCTATCTTGAGGACGCGGTCAGGTACGTGATCAACCGGGATGACCCGTGGCCAGCAGCTCCAACCTGGGGTTCCAGCCCGCTGGCCACGGTCCCGGAGGATTGCGTCCTGGCCACGGTCACTTTGGGGGACTCAGCTCCTCACTGCTCCAGCCCAGCCAACCCCACTCTCCCTGTCGGTCCTCCTGTCGATCCTCCTGTCTCAATCCGGGGGAGACGTCCCAGGAGGCAGTCCTGGGACTCTCCGTCCGAGTCTTCGGGGGCCGAACTGGTCCCGCCCCCTCCTGCAACCTCTACTGTCACCCGCCGCTCAAAGAAGAAGAAGCGGCGGGTCCAGGTTGCAGCGCCGGTCCTGGATGCAAGTCCTGTTCCGACGTCTGATCCAAGTCCTGTCCCGGATCCTAGTCCTGTCCCGACGTCGGATCCAAGTCCTGTCCCGACGTCGGATCCAAGTCCTGTCCCGGATCCAAGTCCTGTCCCGGATCCAAGTCCTGTCCCGGATCCAAGTCCTGTCCCGGATCCAAGTCCTGTCCCGGATCCAAGTCCTGTCCCGGATCCAAGTCCTGCTTCAATGCCGTTACAGCCGGCTTTCCACGCGGCTCCTGCGCCGTTACAGCCGGCTTTCCACGCGGCTCCTGCGCCGGTACAGCCGGCTTTCCACGCGGCTCCTGCGCCGGTACAGCCGGCTTTCCACGCGGCTCCTGCGCCGGTACAGCCGGCTTTCCACGCGGCTCCTGCGCCGGTACAGCCGGCTTTCCACGCGGCTCCTGCGCCGGTACAGCCGGCTTTGCACGCGGCTTCAGCGCCGGTACAGCCGGCATTCTCTGCCGCTTCAGCGCCCTCGGGGGCATCAGTGCGGGCAAGAACTCGGGTGCCCAAACCCAGCCCTAAGCCTGCACGGACTCAAGCCCCTAAGACTCCCCTTGTCACACCCTTGTCTCGTCTCCCTCAGTTTGGACATTTTGTTCCCCCTCCTCCCATCCCGTCTATGTTATTTTTATTAGGTCACCCCAACCCTTTTATTGTAATGTCTGTGGTACCCATGATTTGTTCTGTTATGTGTGTTTGGTTAATGTCTTTGTCCATGTCATTGTCTGCTGTGTCCCCTAATATATGTTCCCCTTAGGGTCGCCAGGTGGCGCTCCCTAAGGGTGGGTATTGTCATGATCTGGTTCTTCTTGTGAAATATCCTGTAGTCTTGTGGACCGGATCATGACAATACCATGTCCGTGTGTTTTGTTTTGTCTGTATGCCTTTTGTTTTTCTTGTAATGTGCTCTGGTCTTGTCATGTTCTTTGTCTGTTGTGTCCCCTTCAGGGTTGCTATGTGTTCCCTGGGGGGGGGGGTGCTGTCATGATCTGGTCCTTCTTGTCATGTATTCTCTAGTTTGGTGGACCAGGTCGTGACAGCACCAGGTCCGTGTGCTGGTTGTGTTTATGTCCTGTTCTGTTTGTCGGCTCCCTTGAGGAACGCCAGGATGTCGTTCCTTAAGGGGGGGGTTCTGTCATGATTCTGCCTATCTTGGTCATGTTTTTCCTGGTTTTGGCAGAGTCATGGCAGACCTGTGTTGTGTGAGTGTCACATGGTATTGTTTTCTTACATGCCATGTGCTCTCTTGTCTCGTCTCTTGACCCCGCCCCCTTGGTATCCCGTCTAGCTTCCCATCATCATTTCATTCCCCACACCTGCCTCGTGTCGTTATCCCTTGTTATGTTTCCCTATATAAAGCCCTTGTGTTTTCTGTCCTGTGTCGCTGCATTACGTTTGCTACATGTGGTACTCGTGTTCGTGATCTGGTCCTTGATTCCCTGTTCGTGTACAGTCTTGTTCGTGTTTCATGTTCCTTGTTCCTGTTTGGATTGTCCCTGTTTTACCTTGTTTTAGTTTTTGAAAATATTACCTTGTTTTGTGCCCCATTGTGGGAAGTCTTTTGTTTGACCCTTTTTGTAGTGTTTTAGTGTTACTGTTTTCCCCATCGTGGGTTTTTGTTTTCTGGTTTTTTGTGTATTAAAGTCTTGTCTTTCATTGTATCACGCCTGCATTTGGGTTCTCTCCTTTCACCATCCACCCCATCCTGACACAGGAGTGTAAGTAATAACCAGTTTATTGTTTTTTGCCTTTTGGAAATAAATAAGTAATCAGTCAGATGTAATGTTGAAGAGGGGAGTGTTGAGGGGTGTCAGATGGCATAATTCAGTAAGGAAACAGCTGAAGGGAAAAAACTGTCCCTTAATCTTGTGGTCCTTGGTCGCAGGCTCCTGAACCTTCTCCCGGAGGGCAGGAGGTAAAACAGTCTGTGGTCAGGGTGAGAGGAGTCCTAGAGAATGTTGCAAGCTTGTCTTTGACAGCCTTTCCTCTGGATGTCCTCAATAACAGGAAGTGTTGTCCCTGTGATGTGAGGGGCAGTTTTTTCCACCCTCTGCAGTTCTTTGTGGTCAGCCACTGTGCAGTTCCCATAACCAGGCTGTGATAAAGCTGGTAAGGATGCACTCGATTGCCCACTGGTAAAAGTTTTCCAGGATGGCTGAAGACGTCCTGAGGAAGAAGTGGCGCTGGTGAGCCTTCTTGACCAGGCTGTAGGTGTTTGTGTTTCAGGACAGGTCCTTCTAGATGGTGATTCCCAGGAACTTGAAGCTAGATACACACTCAACAACCACCCGTTAATGTGGATGGGGTCATGGGTGCTTCCTTTCTTCTTCTTGAAGTCCAGAATGAGCTCCTTTGTCTTCGTGGTGTTAAGTAGCAGGTTATTGTTAGCGTACCATGTGGCCAGGTGCTTTACCTCTTCCCTGTAAACAGTCTCATAGTTGTCAATGATGAGGCCAATCACCGTGGTGTTGGCTGCAAAACTTGATGATGGAGTTGGACCCATACACAGGCTTGCAGTTGTGGTTGTAAAGGGAATTGAGGAATGGGCTCAGCACACAGCCCTGTGGTATGCCAGTGTTAATTGTAATGGTGGATGACTAGATGTGCCCTGCCCTAACTGAGGCCTGTTGGTTAGAAAGTTCATACTCCAGACGCAGAGGGAGGTGAGAGCAGGGTGCAGAACTGTGCATACTGCTTCCTCTGTGCTTCTATTTCCACGGTAGGCAAATTTATGTGGGTCCAGTGTGGGAGGGAGGCAGTCAGAAGGTGTGCTAGGACAAGACGTACAAAGCTCTTCAATATGATGGGTGTGAGTGATATTTGTTCAGGCACATTGGGGAGGTTTCAGTGCTGGCACAACGAATGTGAAGTTAAAACATGTTCGCAGTTTGCTTGGGTGAGGGACAGATTGAAAATGTCTGTGAAGACCCCTGCAAGCTGCTCAGCACATGCCCTAAGCACACGTCCAGGAATGCCATCCGGGCCAGCAGCTTTACGGGCGTTGATCCGGCTTAATGCTGTATGGAAATCTGTGGAGGTGAGTTTGAGAGGTTATTGGTCTGCTGAGGGTTTGATTTTTGTGGCCGTCACCTTGCTGTTGCTGTTGAAGTGAGCATAAAAGCCTTGTTAAGGAATTTAGCTCGTTAAGGAAGGAGACGTCCTGTGGTAGCTGTGTCTTGGTGAGCAAAACTAAAGTTTTTTAATAAATTTATAACTTACAAATTTTTCTAAGTAGAAATAGCTCTAGTTCTTTATTAACACTCAATTGTTAAAACTTGTATAACTCTTGTTTGCTTCATAATATAGCATGTTAACCTCAAAGGTAGCAAAGGGATTGAGCTCAGTCTGACTATGAAGAGAAAAACGGTACTGAACATACAAAAAATGATTATTGTGTGGGAACGGGTTACACGCAGAGTCGCTGAGAGAGAGTCACGTCAGCTCCGCCCGCTGCAATAGAACAGTTTTTTTCACAGCAATGGAGATTCATGGATAGGAGGTGCATGGTGCCTTCCTACCATACGCCCAGTATACTCCGGTTGGTCATATTTACATTTACATTTATTCATTTTGTAGACACTTTTATCCAAAGCAACTTACAGGTTTTGTGCAGTGGCCAATTTATACTCCATAGGGGGTAAGGTGTCTTTCTCAAGGGCACATCAGTCATTGTCTGCTGACACTGGGATTCAAACCAGCAACCTTCTGCTTACAAGTCAGACTGTCTAACTATCAGACCAAAACTGTGCATATGGTGTTCAGCATGTGTGGGAAACTGTCGCAGCAATAACATTTTGAGGGGCATGGAAGAATTTATAATCCCGTGCAATTTTCCAAAAAAAAATTTGATTGAATAATGGCTGTCTGCTGCAGATTCGTATAATTTCAAAAAACATAAATATGTTTTCTGCAAATGTTTGAAACTCTTTGCGTATGATGAATGTTAACCTAAAGTGCCACTTAATGAAAAAATTACACGTTTAGTTAAGTGTTTATTATAGTCGAAATTAAAATAATAAACAATTTGGAAAGTCTGATCCTATTCAACACTCAAGGCTTACTGTTAGGTAGTCTGGTTTGAATATTTGCAATTGATTAACCGTGGAATACATTTGTGGGAATGTGTTGAAATGTGATAAAAAAAGTAATCAAATGTAATCAGTTACTTTACTTTACTAAAAAAGGTAATTTAATAGTCCCACTACTTATCACATTTAAAACATGGTAACTTGTAATATGTAACTTATTACATTTCTAAAGAAACCCAACACTGCAATTAATTCACATAAAATAGACAATGCAGCAATACAGCATTTCTTCACGCTGCTCATAAGTAGTTTAAACTCCACTGTTAAAGCAGATATTAAGTTTGAAGAGCATATGTTTGAAGAGCATATTTGTAATTGGTGAAATTCTATGAAGTAATTTTCTAGAGCCTGTGTGCCTTCAAGAAAATTTGTTATTGCGCTTCTGAAAATCCACTAAAACAGGTGATTTATTTTATCAAAATGATTTTTAAGTGAGCTCCACAGTTCTTAATCACCTTATGATAATTAAAAATACCACTTTTATGACAGGATTTTTTTTTTTCAAATCAACTAACACACACTGTCCCCATTATACAAATCTGCAGTAAATTTAGCTAAAACTATGCCAGGCTTGTGTTACTACATGTCAATAGGATTTCTCAATAGATTGCACAAGGTCTTGTCTTCCATTGTTATTTTTTGTGACATCCAGATAACCTTTTTATGTATGTTAAAAAACTAATGGAGACGACTGACAAATAAAAACATTTCAGCCACCCCGTTATTAGGTGTTATGATCTAATTCACATTTGGCATTGATGAGGTTCTTCTATGTTCCTTGAAAATGGTTTCCTAATTCATCTTGCAATCAACCAACCATATAATTTAAATACTTCTTTGGGAATTAGTGTAATGTTCTGATAATTGTGCCATGATTTGGTAGAATAAATTTGCTCTGGTTAGGGTGTTTAATAGGACAATTTTAATTGCTTAATAAATTGAGTGAAAATAAAGAGAGTGTGGAAATGGTGCTTGGAGCAGCTGCTTTGTTTGACATGCTACTGCTAAAATCATAAAATGAGTAAACACTGTTGTGTTTTTCACTTTACCTTTCAAGAAAAAGAGAAAGAGATGGGATTAATAGTAGAAAGAAGAACTGTGTTATAAAATAACTTGGTAGCTGGTTGGAAGGAATGTCCAAGGAAAGCCAAAGGTTGGAGGGATTAAGCTTTTATTTACTTTCTACATAAACGCAGTGATTTCTACATAAATGCAGACACATAAAATTAGCACATATCTTGGGAAATTCAAAAAGTACCTTGTATAAAGTAAAATTATATGAATTTGTCAAAACATACATTTTAAAAGAATTCTACTATTCCTCCTATCCCATTTTTCTTTGTTTCAGCCTCTTAATTACAGCAAATGTCATTAAAAGCAAAACATATGCACATATCAGTTATAAAGTTCTGTAATATTTACTAATAAACCACAAAATTTCGTGTTTTCCATTTAATAGGATCATGTAGCGCGGCTTAGGTGTGACTTTAATTTCCAGTCTGGGATTACAATAGATAATGTGGAAATTGTATTTATGTATGTACAATACACACTACATCTTTCATTTTCTCCTCTGCTCACTACTAACCCCTTCGAGACTGAAAATCCATTACGAAGGAGAGACACTCAAAGTAAAATGCTCCTTAAGCTTGGGATGTGCTTTTGAGATCTCTATTCAGCTATCAGCAGGTACTGTGGCAGTCTTTTTCACCTGTCCAAATCCCACTGCATTACAGTCTTAACATCTGGGTACCTCTTCCTCTGACCTGAATTGATAATGTAGTAACCATAGACAGATTTATATCAATTACAACAATCATATCATATGTTGTACTTATGTCTTATCTTACAATCATATTAATTCCTACTATACTTTTTTTACTTTGTGATACCCTTGTCAAGGCAGCCCCTTTTTAAAAAAAATATATCTTTTAATATTCCTTTTATCATGCCAGCAGTAATTTCTGAAAATGAACTGGACTGTCAGACAGTGAAATTTAGTCAACTATTATGTCACATAAAAAATGAAGATTTTTTGCCTGTACATGGTTTTGGCTTAAACTGTAAAATGGAATTAAGGTGTTATTGTATTGTGCATATCAGTGGTTCTCAACAGGCGGGTCTGGACCCTATAGAAGGCCTGACTTCAAGGGGGCCTCAAGATGAACAATGTTTTAAAATGACAGAAAATATGCATTGAATTGCATAAAAATATATATAATTCTGGTTATATATATATAGTTTTCATTATGGTATTGATACGTTCAGCTGCTTATTCCGATCCTCCCAGATGATCTGATACTAACATCTGTTTTAAACTTTCTTCTTTTAAGAATTACAAACATGGAAGGGGAAAAAACAAATATTCCAGGGCTAAATCACATTATACAACTGAAATCAATGAAAAACCAACCAAAGACATGGCAGGGACTGGTGGGTCCATTGACAACCAGTAAGAAAGCATTGCAGCGATTCACATAGACAGTAAAGTGTTTTGAATGGATATTAAAACCAAACTTATGTCCTTCCATGATCCTATTGATAAAGAACTGAGTACTTTTTAAGAAGATGTGAATCAAAAATAGGACGGGCTCCTCTTGAATTAAAATTTTGTGGTTAAGAGTATGAATGAGGCAAAACAATAAGTGGCAGGTTTGGAGGAGAATGCTTTTGACCTGAAAGAGGCTCTCAGTCAAAACTTTGAAATTCAAGGAGAGGATCTTAGATCTTTAAACATGCATGCACAGATATAGCACATTATTTTTTTTAATTCCAGAGACTGGTGAAGGCAATAATCAAGAAAATTAATTAAAACAAAATTATCACTTTGCGATTTGCAATTCAAGATTCAGTAATGTCACAGAGCACTCAGACAAAGCCACTCGATGGTGTTGTATTTTTTTTTAAGAAATAAGATGGAAGACGTCGTTATTTGCTCTGCAAGGAGAAAGAAAGAACTACACTTAAATTAATTTTTTTTACCAACCAAGATTACCCTCTGGAGATCCAGCAAAGAAAATGGCCATTGGCACCTATCAGAATATTCTAAAAGAGAAAGGAGTTAAGTTCCAGACGCCTCTGGAAAATGGCATGATTTCACATTATATGACAAAGGAAGCCCTGGAAGACTTGAAAGAAAGTGGCGAAGAGGCAGCTGGAAAAACCTCCCTAGGGAATGTGAAACAGAGGTCTTGGGAAAAGGTGACCAGGGGATCAAAGAAAAGTTTAAATGCGCTTCAAGCTCAGATCCTGGAAAAACTTCTCTTACTCTATCAAACAAATCAGAAAGGAAGCTAGAGAAATGAGAAATATGCTGAAAAAATTAGGTCTAACTGATGTATTGCAATTTCTGCAACATATCAAAAAGTTTTAAAAAAAATGTCTCTGCTCATAAATCCTCCTCTAGAATTGACAACTTTTTATATTTGTTTCAGAGATTAATAGAGGTAGAGGCACAAGGGACCTTTTCTAGACTGTAAACCTGAAAAAACATTTTGAACCCTAATGGTAAAAAACATGTAACAAGCTGGAAGAAAAGTGATATTCACTCTGCAAATCTACAGAGATTTCTGAACAAAAGACTTACCGTCTATGGGATCAGCTTAGAATAAAACATTAAAGCGCAAATTAACTGTAAAAGAAATTAATACATTTACATTTACATTTACACTTTTATCCAAATGGTCGAGGAGGCAATGAAGCGGTAAATAGCCCATACAACAATAGATGTACAAATGCTACAACAAGGTTACCAAGTTAAACAGAGCGAGAAAAAAATGGGTTAGTTAATAACTCATTTCTTACCCTTTTTAGATGGCACCACAAGTCGTGGCTCGTTTGTGGAGTGCAGAGATCTGGAGGGCCTATACCTTTGACTCAGTGAGTTAAGGTATCTGGGTGCTGAACCGGTTATGGTCCTGTAGGCGAAGAGATTTTGAATTCAATGCAAGCTGCTACAGAAAGCTAATGTAGTTCAATGAAGAGAGGTGTTACATGGGTCCTTTTTGTCCTCTGCAGAGGTTAAGCTGTGCACATCGGAATAAAGCTATGTCAAAACTAAAAGCAAATAAAATACAGAGAATGGATGTTTTTTAACCAAAGGGGTACAAGACATTCAGGGAAGAGCTGATGCCATTGATTTGTGGATGTTTTAAACACAACTTACAGCAGGGCAATCCACCCAGACCCTTGGGGAAAGCTGTTATATCGGTATTTCTAAAAGAAGGAAAATATCAGATGGGGTGTTGTTCATATAGGCGTATTTCGGTCCTAGACTCTATGCTTCTATAATGGCTAAAATATTAGGACCATTCTTCCAGATTAAATAGATCAAACAGGATTTGCCAATCGAAGACAGACTTTAATAAAACTGTACATGGCGAACACTACACATAATTTATAATATATCTCTCAATAAAATTAGTGCCCTTTTAATTAGCTTGGATGCCGAAATTGCTTTTGGTTTGGATTTTTTACATTTAGTTCCGCAATGTTTTGGATTTGGAAATGATTCCATTTACGTTTTTAGATCTTTACATTCCCCCCACTGCAAGAATTAAAATTAATGGTGACATTTCTGATTATAATTTAAAGAAGGGGTGTCAACAAAGGTGTCCATTAAGCCTAACTCTATTCCCTTTGTTTATTAAACCGCTAACACAAATAATCAGAGATTATAATGAAATAAGAGTAGTGTTAGTTAAGGGTACTGAGAAAAGTTAAATATTAACAAACTAAGAACCAAAAATTGGGTGAATGTTGGAGAAAATGGCTGACCCTATTCACAAATTCTGGCAGTGTACTATTATACACTTTAATTGAACTGCAACTTAAAAACAATATACTTGGGTATTATGCCCATAAAACTAACAAAACAGTATAGGTATATTTCCAATGTATTATTAGCAACCAGTAAGAAGGTAATAACAAGGAAATGGCTGAGGAGTGAACCTCCATTTTTTATGAATGGAAAGTAATTATAAATTATGTACATTAAATGGAAGCTTTGACTTTTCATTACACTGATCAGAAGATTGAGAAGATCATAACGGCTAACTGAGTGACAATTATTTTCTATTACTTTTTCCCTTTTCTTATTTTCTTGATGGACTATGTAAATAATAGAACCCAAAATATAACTGAGTATTTAACAAATATGTGGTAATCTGTAAGCTTCTGTTTGTTAAATAAATACTTGTTGTATTTCTACTCTAATACAATTGTCTTTTTTTATTTGTCTTTCTCTCCTTTGGAACCTGTTCTCTTTTCTAAACTTGTTTGAAAATGAAAAAAAAATACTTTAAAATTAAAATTTAAGGTTTCGTCAGTGTGAGGGACCTCTTTAATATTGCATAATACAATAGGGGTTCTGGAAATCAAAAGTTCGAGGATCCCTGGTCTGTATGCCTTGATTACTTGACTGAACTAAAAAGTTTAACTTTCAGAGATGGTAAAGGGAAACAAAATCTGAGAGTACGCATTAATAAACATAAGATATCTTAAATGTTGAAAGCACGTTGTGGAATCTAGATGAATGGTGACTGCATACAGTTTAAGGCTTGATTGACAACTGTTTTATTTAAATACAATGTTCTCATTGAAGCATGAAGCATCGAGTGGCCAGGCTGAGTTGGCAACTGAGTGACTGGAGGTACATGACTCAATTTTAAACTGATTAATCCCCCAACCCCCCCTCTGAGATAGACTAACCCAAAGGCAAGGGATGCCAAGGCTATCGACATAAAGCAAATTTGCAGAAATTCTAAAACAGGTAAAAACGACTATGATAAAAAATAAAAGAAAGGTTTCTCAAAGATAGTAACACTATGTTACACAAGTGAAATAAAAAAGACAAGTGACTGCTTGTTTTTAAATAAACAGATTAAAGATTTTCTGAAAAAAATTGCTAATCGATCTAAAACCCGACAAATAAATCTTAAACATTTACGAAATGGTTACAGAGACATTTATTTACACAGATGACTTAATTTGCTGTGGGAAAGCTGGCTGCTTGTCTGTAGTGTTGCCTCTCCCCCTGCTGCAGGGTGACCTTCAACGCCACTCCACCTGCAGGAAGCCATGTTTGATTCTCTGTCCACCGAGACGCCTGCTTGACAGCAGAATGGTATCATAGTACCCGAGTGGAGGAATTTCTCTTTCTCTGTCATCATTAAGGGGCGTACCCCCACAGTGAGGGGAATGAAAAGTACGATTTAATGTTCTCATGAGAGTGGCAGGAGAAGAAAGGCTCAAAGCCTTGCACGCTGCTTTCTGAGTGGGTCACACTAGCCCTTGTAGCGAATGGGATGTCCCTGTGGAATTTGCCATAGACTTGCCTGAAAAGAAAGGGATTAAGACGCTTTTAAGGATGGAAATGTAACAAAAGAGCACTTTTATGATGTAGCAGCATAAAATGAGGCCCTCCATTGAGGCACTGATTGCAAAAGATCTTTGAAATGAGGCGGCTTGCGATGTGTTCCCTTGTCCCCTGCGGGTGTTAGTAGTTTGTACAAAATGACTTGTCTACATTAGAGGCACTGTGGTTTGCCTTCAAGAGACAAAGTACAAGATTATTGGTTTGTTTCTTTATCCCAGCTTTTTTTTATTCTGTTTCTCTCACACATCATCTCAACCGCCATGCTAGCTTTTCCATGAGAGCAGTGGATAGAGGTTGGGTTTCTGCGAAAGTTGTTTAATTTGGAGAGGGCGCATAATTAGCATCCCCTGGAAGAAAGTACTCCTCAATCCCACTGCTTGTGTTTGGTTCTATAAACATGTGACAACTGCAACTGCTGATGCAGAAAGGCTGCATACACTAAAAACTGTCTTTATAAATTTTTGCACAACAATCAGTGTTTGTAATACTATTGTTATTACCATAATGCATCATTAAAGTTAAGCAGTGACCATTGTACTGTTTTCAATGTTAAGGCAGAAGAAAGAAAATAATCTTAAAGATAAAAATATGCTTTCTTAACATAGTTAAAGTACATTACAACTGCAAGCGGCAAACTCGTGTCTGGTATTTGGTTCAGTTACCAAAACTGTTGCAAATTGTGATAAATTTACAATTTGTTTAATTCCCAGGCTGTTTTGTAACTTCAATGAATACAAACACGTGAACACTAGAGGGGGGAGCTTAGCCATTGTGGATGTAAAAATGCTCTGGGTCTGATATGGCCTCGTCCTTGGAGACCCCGCTGGATCAACCCCAAGCAGAACAACAGGGACTGAGGGAGACAAAAGTCACAAAAGTGCAAAGAATAGCCTGATCTCATTCTTTTTCTTGACTGGTGGAGGGAGAATACATTTGCTAAGAATTCGTGTGCTAGTGAAGTTCAGTCATCATTCAAGAAAGTTTAGAGATGAAGAGAATGTATTGATGTTTTTATCAGCTCATGTGAAAGACCTTTATTTTGAGTATTGAAGACTAGGGAGCAAAGAGTGAATTTTTATTGGCCCTTACACAGAGACACACCGCTTTTTAAGCTCTCTTGAGATATTCTAATATCAGGAGAAGGATTGATATGGCCCTCCTTTTTTCAACTCTCTCTCCACACTCTTCTATTCTTCTGCTATCATTTAAATGTCTCAGGAATAATTGAACAAATTATCATAAAATTTGACAAATTCATTGACTTGGCTGCATCGAGTGAGGGCTCCCATTTCCTTTCATTTTAGCCGTGCAAGACATGACATTTGAAATTAGTTTATATGCGGCCAAGACCTTTTACTGTTTCAGCAATGGTCTAAAGAACAAAAGATGTATGGGCAGAAAGTAACACTGAGAGATGCTCAGACCACAGCAAACTAAGTAGGATCTACTGCTAAGGTGTTAAAATATGCTGGATTTCTCAGAACCATTTGGAACATAAGTTTAGAGACAAGGTTTTACTTCAAATAGAGTAACTAATGTGGGAGGTTTGGGATTGCCTGATGTACAGAGTGTTCATTCTGACCTCGGCATTCAAATATTTAAATGTTTTCCTGACAATATCTTCAAAATTCTTCTTTCTACATGTGCAATTTTTCAACTCTTATATTTATTTAAAAAATGTGATGTTAGTTTGATTATTTAGAGGAAACCAAAACCCACAACCAAACAATACAGCTCAATTGTTTTCATAATGGATTATCACAAAGGTAACACCGGGAAAGGTGTTGTTCCTCCGCAAGCTTTGTTAACAGTGACCAATGTTACAGTAAGATGTCTCTCGTGTGTAAGGTCAGCTGTGAGCTGGGTATCCCTATGACATCATAATGATTCTAGTTTGGGGCCTCCAAGGTCCCCTGGAGGAATGTTGTTTGTTGAGCATTGGGCTGAGGCTCAAGAAGACAAGGGTGTGAATGAGAACTAGAAGCTGAGATGAGATGGGAATTTTATTTTTATCCATTTTCTCTGGCTGAGTGGCATCTGAAAATAAAAAAGCCTAAGCATTTGTGCACTATATATTACACACACACTTAGGCTTTTTCATTTTTAGATGCCACTCAAATAGAGAAAATGGATGAAAAAAAGAAAGGCTTTTGCTGAATAAGTACAAAGGAATAGTATAGCATTCATGCTATTAATATATACAAAGAGAATTAACAAAATATTAATTTTAGAGGTAAATGCATTTTTTCATTGAGCATAAATACCCTGAAACAACTGCCTGTGGTAAAAATATATTGTTTGCAATGTGAATTAAAAGTAATCTGTATTTTATCAAACAGAGGTAATATTGATGGTTAAATCAGATAAGGTATATAGGTTAAATGGTATGGTATGGTTTTATATGAATTAATTTAAGCAAACCACTTAAAAAGATGTGCAAAATGTATATATGCACTGATTGCTACAAGTAAGCATTGAATAGTTACTAAAGTATTCTCCACACCATTTCGTGGTTGGTTGCTATTTCACTTTAGTGGTCCTCTATGTTTACTATAGCCCTGTTACTATTGACCTTGATATCCACTTATAAAATAGATTTTAGGTTTAGGTTATAATTATTGTATTATTGCCATGTTGATATTATGGTCAATATGCTTATTGAAACGATTTTATGAATTTTCTACTGGTTTCTACTACCTCCTCAAAAATATCTGTACTAAGGAAACGGGCTCCATTTAATCAACTTCCATATTATTATAAACATGCACTATAATTCCAAAAGTAATCTCTCAGCCATCCAAATAATCAAAATCGGTTGTATCAATCAGTCTCAATCTGTACAAAGACATTTTGGACAATTCTATGCTCCCAACTTTGTGGGAACAGTTTGGAGCTGGCCCCTTCCTCTTCCAACATGACTGTGAACCCGTGCACAAATAAAGGTCTATAAAGACATGGATAACTGTCAGGAATGGGATGGAGGTGAAGGAGAGAGAACCCAAATGCAGGCGAGATAGTGAAATAACAGGACTTTAATTCACAAAAAACAAAACAAAAACCCACGATGGGGAAAACAGGACACTAAACACTATAAAATGGCAAACAAAAGACTTCCCACGAGGGGGCACAAAACAAGGTAATATTAATATAACTAAAACAAGGCAAAACAGGGACAATCCAAACAGGAACATAAAACACTAACAAGACCGTGACACGAACAAGGATTCAGGGACCAGAACACGAGTAACACGAGTAACACATGTAACAAACGTAACAAGCGTAACAAGCATAATGCAGCGACACAGGACAGAAAACACAAGGGCTTTAAATAGGGAAACATAATAAGGGATAACGACATGAGGCAGGTGTGGGGAATGAAACAATGATGGGAAGATAGACGGGATACCAAGGGGGCGGGGTCAAGAGACGAGACAAGAGAGCACATGGCATGTAAGAAAACAATACCATGTGACACTCACACAACACAGGTCTGCCATGACTCTGCCAAAAACAGGAAAAACATGACCAAGATAGGCAGAATCATGACAGATAACAGAGTCTGGTTTGGATGAACTTGACTGGCCTGCACAGAGTGCAGACCTCAACCCGATAGAACACCTTTGGGATGATTTAGAGCAAAGACTGAGAGCCAGGCCTACTCGTCCAACCTCACAAATCCGCTTCTGGTAAAATAGTCAATAACCTTGTGGACATTCTTCCCAGAAAAGTTTAAGCTTTTATAGCAGCAAAGGGCGGGCCGACATCATATTGAACCTTATGGATTAAGAATAGAATGTCACTTAAGTTCAAATGTGAGTCAAGCAGGTATAATTGTTCAAGATTTCCATCTAGATGAATGATTTTTAAGTATAAATAGTACACTTTGAAATCAGTTCACAGTGTGTGTTTAATGCTGTAATATTTTTAATTTGTCATTGCTACAGTATTGGACTATTTTTGTGCCATTAAAAAGGAATAAACTAACAAAAATATACCAGAAAAGTATGAGAAAGAAGATAAAAAACTCTTGAATTATAAACAATAAACTCAGAACTGATTTTGTCATTGATACCTCTTGCCAGGTTCAGTCTTCAATACCCTCTTTCTCAAAGACAAGCACACGAACACAAAGTCTGATTGATGGACGGATCAGATCAGACACGGCTGACAATAGTGTACCATCGGATGTTTGGAGGTGTTGTTTGTTCAAAATGACAAGGATATAAAGCGTTCTCTCCATTTCAGTTGCCTCCAGTGCTGATATGAGATAGTATGGCTGCCACATCCACAGTCTTGCTCCGATTAGCATCAGGTCTCACTGAGGTGCTGCTTCAAAGTCTGTCATTGCCTGTCATTTGTTTGTCAAGCCCTGGCACAACGACCCCTCACCACAAGTGTTTGTTTGAGGAAATCCACAGTAAGGCATACCATTCTCTTCTTTTCTTCTGCCTACCTTGGGTGATATGGGCCTGACACTATTTGACAGCATGTAGATGGGCTTGCTACTGAAAGTATAATGAATTAGGAAGTACAGGTGCGGCTGGAGATATACATTATGCTCCAGTTTCTAGTTTGCTGCCTACTGAGGCAAAGGTTTAAGCCATCTCATAGAAGTAAAAAACGTGTTTCTTTAACAGACTATGATATTTCTTTGACCAAACACTAAATCAGCCTTGCATGTAACATAAATCACAAATAAATGTTTATTAAAAAAACAAATCTTTGTTTAATTTGAAAAGTATTATATATTGAAAATATTTCACACTGATTAAAAGTATTATTTGTCCAGTTTTTATTTTTATGCCTAGGGCATTACAGGATCTGCATAAATGGATTGGATGTAATGAATATTTGTAATACCATATTTCCTTCAAAGCATTGTTTATTTGTAAAATATTTGGTAATTTTAAACATGTGAATTCTGGAAGATTCAACAACAATGATAGTCCAGCAATTGAAACCACCAGCTAGTTAAAAAAAAGTTACCCCTTCATAAGATATAATCTAATTAGAGACGACTCTGAATGAGTCAAAGCTCAAAAAACTACTGTTTAGGACTGCGTATTACCATTTTTAAAAAATGCACGAAGAGATGCAACATAAGTAATTGCAACATATTGACTACAATAGTAAAATATTTAATTTTATAAATGATTTTATAAAAAAGCTCCAAGCAAAGGTCACACTAATACTCATGATATTTCCACCAAATACAAAATAAAAAATATTGGAAATGTAGAGCATACTGCAGCTCTGAAGGCTAGCCCTGCCCACTTTCACTGATGAATGATTTTGGTAATGTCAAGTTATCAGTGGACATGAGTAAAGAGATGTCACAGACGTCCGGCTCAAAAGAAGGATGAGAGATGAGAAAAAAAAACAAATAGTTTTGATTAAAGCCAAGGACATCCTGCAAGTCGTGGTGTTTAAACACATTCATCAATCTTGATGTTGATCCACCCTTGTGTGTTCAATTCAGCCTTCCGGGAATAGAAGTAGAGAGATGCTTGTGGTAACATTGATATAAGGCTTGATCGGGTGGTCAATCAGCATGAAGACCATGACAAACCAACTGAAATATATGAATGTTCAACTATATGAATGTTTAAAATGCCAAATATTTTGAATAATCTGAAATGTCAAGCATAACCTGTCTTGGTACCGACAACTAAGAATGAGACTCATAGTTTTGTGAAGACAAGGGATCATGAATACCTGCTTCAGCCATGATGGGATAGCTCCTCCAAATTATCAAGATCAGGAAGTGAGGGGCTCCTGAGTGAAAGTGACCTAATTTGAGGTAATTTGTTGGTGAAACATGATCATGCATTAATAAGTTGTGAGAACAAATCTGTATTATCAATTTATTGGTTTTCCAATGTTAAGCAGGGTTTGTATTAAACATATTTAAAATATGTATGTTCAATAGTGTAGATGTACTGATTATTGGGGCTATTCCAGTCCAGTGCCTCTTGAAAACCAGCAAAGTCAGTAGTGATAAAGTCATTCAACAGCAAAGCATTTATCAAATATCACATAAAATTATGTTGATAAAAAACTTTTGATAAATACATGTTCAAATAATAGTGTTACATTGGCGTTGTAATATTTAAGTCTGAAAAAACTTGGCCTACTTCCCATCTTTTTGTTTGAAAATTGGAAGAAACATTGCACGTAGTATCTATGACAGTTATTAGAGTGAGTCTTTTACTAAAATACTATAAGGGTTGTTTGAACATACATCATAAAAACTAGGTCAACATTTTATTTTACAGTGCCCTTGTTACAGGGCAGTTGTGGTATAGAAGTTGGACTTGTAACCAGAAGGTTGCAGTTTCAAGTCTTCATCAAGGTTCAAGTATCAACAGGAAATGTAAGTGTGGGGGAGTGAGACAACAGCACTCTCTTCACTCTCACACCACATCTAAGGTGCACTTGAGCAAGGCACCCCCAATCGAGCCCCCCGGTGATTGAATGGCTGCCCAATGCCTCTGATGTGCATGTGTGTGCACTTGGATGGGTTAAATACAGAGCACAAATTCACTTACATTGTAATTTTATATTTAGGTTCTCAGTAATAATAATGAATTACATGTTCTTACTACTGTAGGGCTAGTTAGATGTAATTATGTGTAATTTATAGTAAAGAAAATCGGAAATACATGTAACGTGCAACAAAGGCACTGCAAAATAAAGTGTTATCAAATAATCTTTAACTAAATTTAGTCACACAGTCTTAAGAATTTCGCTTATAAATGTTTCCTTTTCTGTTGTCTTTACAGTTGATGTTCATTTAAGTCTTTTATACTTACATTAGATTAAGTTATTATTATTATTCAATAATTTACATTTTTTACAATCAACATTTATACATTTGGGAGATGTGTTTATCTAAAGCAGATTACACTGCTCATATTAATATACTCACATTATACATTTGATTCTGACTTTATGCAATCCCTGTATTTACAGTTATGCACCATTCCCCCCAACTGCTCCCCTGGCGCCGCAGCATGGCTGCCCACTGCTCCGGGTGTGTGTTCATAGTGTGTGTTCACTTTCTGTGTGTGTACTCTGGGATAGGTTAAAAGCAGAGCACAAAATCCAAATTGCCACACGTCACTTCACGTCACTACAGTTTGTGCCATAGCCTTCACTTTATATTGTACATTCAATTTTCAATAAAAAAAAAATCTGATCTTTCCTATGTTATTTCTGGGAACAGCTGCAAGACCTGATATAACCAGAATAGCAACATTCTGGAAGCCAAAATATTCAAGTAGATGCTCTGCTCATATGGTTGGGTCATTGCTACAGGTTGTTTACTTACTCCAAGTCACGTCTGAGGTGTATTATCAAGAAACTTGCACTATGAAAATATAATAAACCTTTACAGGCTATATATATTTGAATGTAAATATTTTTCCATTAAATAAAACAATAAATAAGAATGAAAAAATCTAAAATTAAATATTTTACATTTTATGACTTTTGGATTAAATTTGGCATGTGTATGATAGCAGAACAAAAGCCTATACACGGTGGTCGAAGGTTAAATTAACACAAAGGTTACAGGTTCAACTACGATCAGTGGTGACTGAGGACTTGGAAAGTTTCCAAGATCCCATTCTTGTGCTATCATTGCAGTGCCCTTGGATGAAACCACTCAAGGTTGCTCCAGTGGTTTGTCCCTGAATCAATGCACTGTAAGTTACTCTAGTGTACGTGCGCATGTGTGTGTTTGCGCATTTGAGACAAAGACAACATTAACGTTCTTTGTCACACAACTGACATAAGGTGCTGTTTACAGTAGTGTCTAAAAGTCAAATTTTTCACAAAACTTCTGCATATCTCAGAGAGCCTTAAAATTCTCATCTACAGAGTTTACGCTAGAAAGTGTGAGTGTGTGTGTGTGGGGGGGGGGGGGGGGTGGCAACGGGAGAATAGAAAAAAAGAGGAAGAGAGAAACGAAATCAAAGAGAATACAAACCAAGACAGTTGACACTGTATAGGTCATATGTTTCTTTGACGTTTGACAGCTAGATGGATTGCTTTCATTTGGAGAAAAGAAAAATATTTAAAAAAAATAAATGCATTAATATTCATGCACCTCAGGAAGAATAAGTGTCTTGTGTCTTCTTATAAGAGAGGGTAACTAATCTCGACTATGAGAGGCATGCAGTTTTATCTCAGAAAAACTGAAGTGCCATAATGAAAACCACATCAAGCACTGTAGTTGATTTTAACTTTGGTGGTCTTTTCAAGTCATGTTCAAAAGAGGGTAATTCCTGAGCAAATTTACTCTTGATTCAATTAATAAAAAATGTTCAATTACATGACAACAAATGTTTACTTGAATAGCCATTTCATTTTATTTTTAACACTGATATTCATGAGTACTGTATGTAAGGACATGAAAGGACATGTATACGCATGTTTTTCATATATTGTGGGGTCTTTTTATAAAGAGAACGACTTAAATAATTTAATTGGTTTAACATCTATTCAAATCGTGGAGACGTTTACCCACGTTGTGTAGATATTAAGTAGGACACACATTTTCGCACGTAGACCCTTTTAAACTCACCTGAATTTTAAAAAGAAGAATCTTGACCTGATTTAACACAGAGCTCTATCTGCTCTGAGGACCACATGTCATTATAGTTAGTAGAATCCTTATGTACAAGAAGAGCAGATGAAGAAGACTTGTGACAATGGTATTATCAATGTTATTCTCTTGCTCCGTTTTTGACAGGCAGGGCGTTAATTCTGTAATCCACATAGACAAGAGGTGATAAAACACCAGTGTAAGCTGCTCCCTAATCGCTCATTAATGGTTATGACAAAGACCTGAAAAGCTTCTAACACGTACACACATTCTAAAGAAACAGTCTTGCTAAAGCAAATAAGTTAATAATTAGTTCAGTCATTAGAAGGGCATTAGGAGGTTCACACAAAAGGGAAGTAACATTTGCTATAGTATAGTTTTTATCAGGTAGACTGGAGGATTATTGGTCTGTGGACTGAGCCCATCTAAAAATTCAATATTTGACATATATATGTCCCTATATTAGTAGTGATGATGCAATATATGTTACAAATAAGACCATATATTATTAAAACATATGTACATCTTCTGAATGTATATATTCGATACCTTCTATATGTTTCTCACATATGTTTAAATGCACATATTACAATGTGTACGTGAACATATATATGAGCAATTTGTATTTGGTAATTTGAGTATGTTAACTCCAGAATTTTCAACAATAACCCTGGCTTATAACAATAGGAAGCATCCCCAGAGAAACAGTTTAACATATGAATTAATATATTTATCTTGTTGATCAGTTTCCAGAAAACATGTTTGCTACTTACATATTTTTGGGAAATTTATTTTGTTGTATAATGTGGTTGACACCATAAAAAAATAGTTTTTCAGTATAAATTAAGCCTCAATTAAAGAGTAACAGCCAAATATGTTCATGGCAAAGTGTAAATCATACAAATACATGTTCTGTAAGTCTTTTTATTTCTGCCTTCATTATCTTACGTCAGTCACAAGAGTATATTTGTTTAAAAAGCTTCAAGGTTGGCCTGTGAAATTAAATACTGGTTTGACAACTTCGACTACTTTTCAATGTTTTTTTCAGTCTATTTTTTCTTTTTTTTTCATTATATCACTCTGGTTATGTCTTATTCGTTGTGTCTGTTTGTTTGACTGAAAGGGAGACTTACACATAGTACTCTGAACGATATATTTGCTGGCCTTCACATCTATTAGCTCATAGCTGTAAATTATATTCCGAGCTGGCGTGGATCATGTACTAAGTATGACTGTTAAATAAGTTTAACCATCCAAGGCCTTTAAAATCACGTCTTTTTTTAAGTTACAAGAAAGACGAAAAAACTAAAAGTTCCAGACAATTAGTGCTGTTTTCAAAAGTAAGTAAAACATTGGTTATATGTGAGGAATATTTAGTGGAATTTTGGGGGATACTCATTCAAACTATAATCAGTCATATTTTGCTGTTATAAAGAGCATCAGAATCAGAATCAGAATGAGCTTTATTGCCAGGTGTGCTTGCACACACGAGGAATTTTGTTTTAGTTACAGAACTTCTAGTACACAACGCAAGTTACAATACATGAAACAAGTAACATAATAAAAATAAATATGTAAGTTGAACACACAGTGGTGGAAATGCAATGGTACAAAAAGGGCTATGGATGAAATAGTGTATATACTGATGTTTTATAAATATAAAGTTAAAAGTTATAAGGTGCTATATGTGTATGTCTGAGGTAGAGTATCACAGTAAGGAAATCTAGAAATGTATTACAAATTGAAAATAAATTACAAATTATTAACGTGCTACATATGAAAGTCTGATGAAAAGTAGTTTATTGCACACATTTATTGCACACGATGAACAATCAACTGTTCATGAGGTAAATGGCCTGAGAAAAGAAGCTTTTCCTGTGTCTGGATGTTTTCCTGCTAGGTGCTCTGTAGCGCCAACCAGACGGTAACAGTTCAAACAGAGATCGTGCTGGATGTGACGGGTCCAGAGTGATTTTGCGAGCCCTTTTACTCACTCTGGATGAGTACAGTTTGAAAAGTGTGGGAAGACTAGAGCCAATGATTCGTTCAGCAGTCCGGACTACTCGCTGTAGTCTACTGATGAGGATTATGTGGATAATACAAATACAGCATTTATTGTTTCTTTTGGATATAATTAACTGTTGTGGTATTTCCAGCTTCACTTAAACTGTAGGCACCATGACGCTTAAAACATGCCAGGAGGTACAAATGGTAGAATCTTCTTTTTCTGTATGCGCATGTGGGCGCGTGTACGTGCACGTGTGTGTGTGTATTTGTGTCAAGTATATCAGCTGGGTTAGAAACCAGGATGATACTTAGAGGAAAGTGGTGTGTTTTAAAAGTGTTTAAAATCACCATGGTCACTGTTAGCTAATCTTACTAAAAAAACTCTCTTGGAAAAAAAACTAAAAATCATTTGTAAAAGCAGACAACCCTTCTTCAACCCCCAGAGACTCCGTAGAGAAATTGCTCCCTGTGAAGAACTTTATCAAATGATATGCATGATTATAGAGGATATTTTTGTCGGACGCCTCTGTTTCATGCCACGTATACTCAGAGGTGATAAGATCAGATTATTTACTGTGCCTACCTCTCCAGGTCATTTACTATGTTAATTTTATGAGCTGCATGTTGTCTTTGTCTGTGGGTTGTGTGCTGCTCTTCTTAAACCTCAGGCTAGGGGTGGAAAAAAGGGGATTTGTGTATTTAGCACAGGCTCTGCCAAATTAGTCACCCATGCCGATTATTTCTGCCATTCAGGGCTGCTTTGGAATGTCTAATTTAAGTTACACTCTGTGAAATTCAATTCTATTAGCAGAGCCAGAAAACGGGCCTCTCTTTGCGGGACTTTGTGGTTTGCATCTGAAGAGATAATGAAATGTTACTTGTAACAGATTGGTTTGACTTAGATCCTTTAGGCAGAGCAGTTCTTTGTTTCTTGTACTGTATCTAGGTCTTCTCCAAAATCCTAGATCCCAGAAGAATTGAGCTATTTGGATGAATCTTCAGAAAGATTGTGATGCAAATATGATGATCTGAACCTGTAATGAAACAAATAACAAGAATATAATTAAATTATCCATTTATGATAGTGTTGGTTTTGGAATCTGACGCATTACAGCAACAATTTTTGTTCAGCTTTAGGCATTGTTTACTTTGCCTTTAAAAGCCAAAGACATAAAACAATGCTCTGTCTTTACATTATTAGTGAAAGGACGTATTGAACACAGGATATGAAATTAGGAGAACACAAGGCGCATCACTAGGCCCTTCTTAGGGGGGCTTTCGCCACCCTAAATTTCTGCCTAAAAATTGGAATACGAATTTATGATTGCTCTTGTCCTTTTTTAAAATATCATGAAAACCGCAGTGGATTGCTTTATTAAGGTTGTTCTCAGTCCATTAGCATGGTGAAATTAAATGGTTTAAAATAATTTTCTTATAATGATCAGTTTACATTACTGTGCAAAAGTCGTAGCCATATCAGCACTTTCATTGGCATTAACACAGGTCTTCTGGATTCTGGAGGCTTTTTAAGCTTTTTTCTCTCTTTTTATTGTGTAACAACACATCAATATATGACAGCACTGGATATTGTCACACATTTTGAGCGTAGAAAAACTTTCACTGCATTATATAATGGTAAAAGGAATGTTAAGAGATGAATACTTATATTAGCCAATGACACACATCTCTAAACGATATAAATAACTGACTTAAAACCATTAATTGTGGTGAAAATGCTCATATGCCAGGATTGGGTGCCTTACCCCTGGCAGACATAGATCATTTTGACCAGTGGCTTGTACTATATGGGACAAAAAGTAAACACTAATTGCTCTGTGTACCTTTTAACTGTGACAGCAACTATGAGAAAAGTGTTAAGACTTAAGTGCACCTTTAGTGCACTTAAGCCTTAATACCTTGGAATGATGTGAGAGGCTTAACCACAGTCTGTCTGTCATCTCTAACAGACAAACCTCCTGATGACAGAGACAGCTTTAACATCAAGAACTTCATGGATAATTCATGTGCAATTAAAGAAATCTTTTAAACAGGTTTAAATCACAGTCCCTCCTATTTTACACATCCATGCACATAGGGTTTCCATGTTTAATGGATACTTTTCTTATGATTTTTATACTGCACAAATATTAAATTTCATCCCATTACACCTAAACCATCACACAAACTCTTCTGCATATTTATGCTTTAAGTAAACACCATTTAGTATGACCGAAATACTACAAAATGCAGGCAAAAACATATCATTATTATTGTGTTGTTTAAACATAAAGGTGAACCTTATTGTTCTTGTTTTTTTCTAGTTTGTCCTGTTTCAGTTTTCTGAATAGCATTTACAAACAATATATTTTTAAACAAGCTAAAAAAGTGTTAAAAGATTTATAATTGATCTGTTTACACTATTGTATATAGCTGCCTTCTATATAGGCAGAAACCTTTGCAAGACAACATTGTAAGCCATTGGTAAACAGAGGGTGCCACAGCTAAAAAACTGTTTTGTTCAGAATGTGATGTGTAAAGGGGTGGGACTGAAAATGTGAGAGTTTATCAAATGTTATTGCTAGAAATGCTACATGTTATATACCCCACAGCCCTTGACTGTTGTATGTTATCACTGCCCTCTCATTCACATCAGCGCTAATAATTAGGAGCTCACACCGAGGTGAGAGGTTCTAACCCATGATTTACTCTTTGTGCATGTGTGTGAGTGTGTGTGAGCGAGGAAGCCAGTGCATCTGTGAGCAAGAGGGGTCCTCTCAAAGTCAACTGCAGGTGAGTGAGGGGTCAAATAGAGGTTGCCTCAGCCTCTAGACGGGTCAATACTGCCTCAAAAGCAGCATCCGCATGCAGGCAGCGTCTGGGTCACACATCAATTTGCCAGCTTGTGAAACAGTAATAAACGAAAAAAAAGCAGGTGTACAGAGGATAAACCTAGAAGGTTATAGAGGCTGAATAAAAAGGATAGGGTGACTGCAAAACAGCTCTGGCTTTGATGACCTAACTCCTTTTCATGTAAACTTCCCTGTTTTACACTCCTCAACCATCCATCTTCTCTCTCTCTCTCTCTCTCTCTCTCTCTCTCTCTCTCTCTCTCTCTCTCTCTCTCTCTCTCTCTCTCTCTCTCTCTCTCTCCTCTCCGGGGTGAACCAGGCCATGGAGAAATGAGGCACTCGTTGGGGTTGGCAAAAGGTCAGCGTTGACAGGATGCAGGGTTAAACTGCCAGTTTAAAATACTGTTCATGACCCTCTACAGCCTCGTTCTAAGTATCCCTCTTTTGTGTCACTGTCACATAGCTAGCATCAATATTCTCCCCTCTTAGATTTATTAGACATTGTTGGGCAGGAGGTAAGAGACCTTTTATGCACAAAAGTCACATCGATCTAATAGCTAATTCAGCACCAGTGCCAAAGCAATCACAAAAGCACAATAAGTGAGTAGCTGGGAGTCGCAAAAGATGATGGTTGAGTATAGGGACTGCACCCAATCCAGTATTTTTTCTTTTTAATAATGTACACCCAACATTTGCATGTATTTACCTTTTGTATTTACCTTTATTATATAGGTTTAAGAAGGAAATATGAAAATTAATTTGGTTCCTGAAGATTTCCCCAATGTCTTCTCACCATATCTGTGCAAATTTTAAAAAGATTAACACATCTTAATCAAAGCTTTTAATGTAACACTAAAGGTATGATTAATGAAAAGTTAACAATTCTATTTAAAGGGTAATACCTAAATAATTTACCTACAAAATAGAAATAAACAATTATCCCTGAAATTAAGAAAGGGACAATATTTCAAACTTTGCAAGACATTAACTTTAGTAAATTTTACTAACACTTACAATAGCAATAACGATAAACTACATTTCCAAGACACAAATGCATTTCACAGTTATATAACAGTTGTAGAATTTAGCCTTCAAACTAACATATTAAAGAGCTATATTCTTTCCATCATCTCGTGTGTTAGACATTTTAAATGGGTACATTGTAGGCATATTGCAGCAGTTAATTAATGCAATGCAGAACACAGTCATAGGTATATTACTTGATTTATCTTTGTTCTACTTAAGAGGAGCTGAGTTGTCTTGCCAATTTGCATACTTAAGATTCAGTGTGTGTTTGAATGATTTAATAAATAAATAAGAGAATAAATCAACTCACAGCTAATTTGGATAATGATATTAAAAAATGAATAACTGTACTAATTGTGCATAATATAATGTGTTATTAACCTTCAGTACCTTTAGTTTTCTAGGTTCACTGTGTCTATCTATTCTTTTATCTGCATAAAAACAAAACATGATTAAAAAAATCTGTACGGATTTCAACAATTACAACACTCTCTGTGTCTGTCAGACCATGAACAGCTACCCTTCTTTCACAGTGATCACTGTTGTCCCATCTAGAACACTTTCTGTTGCTGAGTTGGAGGAAAATTGCATTAGTAGTGCAATGGTCATGAGTTTAAATCTAGCACATATACTTATAAATGTGAATTATACAAAATAACAAACAGCGATAACCAACAGTAATCTGTGTAAATATTTTTTAATCAATCCTAACAATCTTTTTGACTCTTGTGGTTACTTAGTCCCTGGAGGCACTGCAAATAGATGGTGGAACCTAATAACCAGAGAAGAACATTATTTCCTGAGCTAGACAGATGTGTTTTAGTTGCTTATTATGAGTGAATGTCCGACACAAAATAAAATGTTCCGTTTCCACAAGCATGGCGAGGTCATAAATAATTCAAAATTTATTTCCTTTGGTTGGACAATGAAACACACAATTTATCTATACACAATGCTATAATGCAGAAGCTGAATTATGATCATGCTTTAACTAGTGTGCCTTCCCATTACTCTCCTTATTCAGACCTTTTAACCTTTGAATGTTAATTTAGCTATACTTTACAAAAGTGGGATGGGCTTTCAGTAAATGCAAATTATGGGTAGTGAATAGAAAGTGTAGGTGTATGTGTACACATAAAATGAATGCCAAGACGTAAATACCTATCATTTTCTAGTATCACTACAATTTAAGCAAACTGTACCACAGTTGAATAGCTGTTAATAGGTGTAAAACATTATATTAAAAAATGAAAGACAACTAGAGAATCCTTAAAGTATAATGTAGCATTATTCACAAAATGTGTAATATTGTATGATAATTGATGGTGTATATTGCTCTGGATTTAATTGTTGTTATTTTACTCAATTTACACCACTGTTAGAGCATGTTGGCACTTTGGATTTTAAAATTCTAATTGCAATGGTAATATTTGCCTAGAAATATTGTGGCAAAACTGTAGTAAAAATGTATATATAGGAAATGCCTAAATGTAATGTAAATGTAAATTACTTTAAATTGATGATTCAAACGACATATATAAATATGAAAATAAATACATATGTAAAATTATATTGATAAAACCTTGTTTTTGTATAATTATAAAATGGAACGTATGATTACATGTCATCAGTAGAAAAAGTGTAATAAACTGAAAAATGGAGAAAAGTGAGTAAATGGCTGACAAAGTACACAACCCTGGCACAGACAGGTAAACGGACATCATCTAGCTTAAGTAAACTATAATAGGGCCAAGTAATGCCATCAATGCTGAGTAAACATAACTTTATTTTATACAATGTGGCAAACTATTTTTATTTAAATACAACGGTTTGTTTTCAATATGCACGTACGTGGCTGAGTACTTTCTCATGGTAAATGTATTTTGTCCCTGTATTTACATAAAAAATACACCACATGAAATTTTATCAGGATATTCTAATAAAATATTGCTAGATAAACAAATTCCTACCTGGCTTCTGTGTGTGTGTGTGTGTGTGTGTGTGTGTGTGTGTGTGTGTGTGTGTGTGTGTGTGTGTGTGTGTGTGTGTGTGTGTGTGTGTGTGTGTGTGCGTGCATGTGTGTGTTTGGTTTTAATCAAGGCCTACTCATGACTAAAACTAATCCTTGTCTGAGAAACTGCCCATTTAACATTTTTTAATTGCCAGTATTCTCAACCTTTCTATAACATGAAATAAAATAGTAACGGGATAAGTAAATTTTTATTAAATAAAAATTGTCAAAATTAGGCTTTTGCATGGACACAGCAATAAAAATGTGGTATGTTCATATGAACGTGTGTGGCCGAGTCTATCATCGCCTTCTAGGTTGCTTTTTATTACAATTTGATTAGAAGGGCTAAAGGGATCAAAATTTCACCCAGACCAAACGAAGATTTGTAGCAATCTTGCAATTTCCATTTAAAATGCGAAGAATTTACTTGATTATTAAAAGAGCCGCCACTGAATAATTATGCTGCAAACACTGCATGGGGGATAGGCTTTCGGCAGGGGCACAGCTGGGGTTGCTTACAGATGGCTATGGGATCTCGGAGGGGGGATGCTTTCTGAGATCCCATAGGGCATGCTTTCAAACTAAAGCATTGGCCATGACTGAGGTGATGAATCAGTTACCCAATCTTTTAGACAATTAACAAGCTGTGACCCCTGTATTAATTTGATGCTCCTGGAGTGATGCCTGGTCAGATGTATCAGAGTCAAGGGTTAGAGGTCGAGAGCAAGGGTCAAGCCCACTGATTTGACAAAAATCAAAATACAAAAACAAGCAAGTAACAATGCATTATATAGAAATGCATTACCCAAGCCTCCCATTTTAGATGGTTTGTAAATTAACATTCAGATATGAACCAGAGACCCCTTAAACACGAAGGGGAACATTCTAAGAATGTTTAATTAGTGGTAATCAATCTAGGTGTGCTGTGTTTGAGCATTCAATAAAATGTAATCAATGTCTGAGAGGGGGAGCAAGAATAAACAAAGCAGGTGTTCTAAGAAGAGGGATTATAGGTTAACATTTATTTGTAGAAGATATTTTAATGCTCAGCCTACCAGGTGTAATATTAAACCACAAAATCCATCGCCATCCATTACAAGTGTCCCATTGATCTCCACCCATTGACTTTTTGCTTTACCAAGGTGTGTTCCCATTCCATCTTGCCAGCTTTATTGAATGTTTCCTTGCTGTTTTTGATAAGCATGTTTTAGAACAGCTTCTCATTTGCACGCAACATGTTTTCTTTGTGCTGTTTACATTTAAAAACAGTTTTAACCTGAAACTCCTTTGAAACCCCTGTTTAGAGACTTGGGGTTAAATTTGTCACCATTCTGCATTTAATAGATGAAGTTCAAGTCGAATTCAATCCCATTCACACTTTCAACCACTTGTGGTAAAACAGCAGAAATTCAGAGGCCAAAATTACAGGTCATTTCTCAATAATGTCACCATGGGCATGAAATATATTTACATAGAGCTGACTTTTCTTCACACCAGAGTAAAAGCTTTAAAGTTACAGAATGTTCTCAAGGTTAGTGAAAGAAAACAGCAGGGTTATTTTGCAGGTCGCTCTACTTCATAATAGTCCATTTTTATTTCAACATGTGCAAAGATTCCCACATATTTGCCTTAAGGGTTCATGTAACATTTGACAGTTCCCTGTACAACATTTATACCTGCATAAAATCTTATTGTTAAATGCTTTCAAATCTGAAAAAAATCCCAGACACTATTTTTATTATAAAAACACAGTCTTTGGCCGAACCGCCAACTTAACAGTTTTAAACGGCACTCCTTCTGTTTCTCTCTGTGAGTGGCTTCTGCCAAATAGTGGCACATATGTTTCTCTATAATTAAAGCTCTTGTACAGTGCTGCTCCCTTCAAGTAGAAATGATTAACTAATGAAGCATTTGAAAGGAAATTAATAGATATTTCTTACTGTCACTCCACCTTGTTTACTTTTTTACAATGTGGGGGCACTTCTCTTGCCATGTAATCAATGAGCAGTTGGTGAGCATCCACTGTAAGCATTAGTAAGTTTAACAATATGTACAGCTTACTTCAGGTCCCCTAGGGAATTAACACATAACATTACAATAATTTTGTACATGTTCTTGTAAAGATGTAAACACTATGGTAAGTTAGAGGGCTTCTTAACCTCTTGTTGTCAGGCAACTATACATTTCCAGATAATCCTAGTTTTAAATTGTAAATATGTGTAAAAAAAAGTCTTGAAAGCTAAACATTCTTGGGCATTTCGTACAAGGATCGTAAACCAAAACCCCTATAAGTGATTGCCCAGGTGTGGGCGGCAGGTGCTCTAACAAGAAAGCTTAAGGCCATGGCCTCTGGCATCTGCCACTAGAACACCTCTTGAGATCTGTTCGATACTTCAATAATTCAAAAATGTTCAGATTAAAGATCATGCATGTCTTCATGATTGCTATATATTTGTTTGAGATTTGTTATTCTTATTTAATGATTAACAAAAAAGCAGCACACATCATACCACATTGCTGTAAACAATTTGTAACATCTCATCTCAAATTCTGATTCCTTTCCATAAATTTTACGAGATTAAATATCGTTGACTGAGCCAGATGTTGAAGGCCCGCCACATCACAGCATGTTAACAAATAACAGAGGCAAAAAAAAAGCAAGTCAGAAGCAAACAAAGTTGCATAAACAACATATGCTTATACTCTCATGATTTAAGAAGCGGTTCCTGTCTAATACATCTTATCACAGCTGAGTGAGATGCACTGCAACGGTCACAATTCTCCCATCTGCCAGTGTTTGAGTTTTCAGACTCATTATGAGCTGGAGTGATACAGTGCTATTGCACCTAGGGTGAATTTGCCTCTGTGTGAGGCAGACAAGTGTTGGTATCGACCACTCACATTTACAAACTTACTTCACACTGAAATCTTTCATTGGGATTGCGAGCAATTTTTCAGTGCTTCCCTCATCAGCCCCCATTCTGTCTCCTGACAACTCCCAACAGCTCTTACATCCTCTGTGGTGATGGAAGGTAAGGATATCTGGAGGATCTGTAGAGGAGAATAGGGGTCAGGCTTGTACCGGCGAGCCGAAAAGACCTTAAGCCTGGCTCAAGGGGGCTTATGCTGATACCTTGACCTTTCTACCACAGACTACATTTCATACTGAAATTACAAATACCATGCTCCTTTCCCTTGAGGTTTGCCGTCAAGTTCCCTCCTCAGGGGTTAAAAGTCATCATGAAATGCAGCTCATCTTGCATACTAAGTTACCAAGACACGTGTTAACCACATAGTGGACTTCAAGTGTCATCAATTCTTAGTTAAATGCAGACTTGCCTTTAGGATGATTATAATTTTATGTCTGATCTATGCCCAAGCCTTTATGTGGTCGGCAGCACATTTGTTTTTATTAAAATTCTGCGTAGTTGTCAATACTGATGTGTATGACAAATATGTGTCATGCAGATATAAATATTTTTAGACTTCATTAACCAGTTCTTCTCAACTTGGTCCATCTTTGTTGAGTGCGGGGAAAATTCATTACATTGCATGGTGATGCCACGCTAACCACAGCCTACGATGTAGGTATAGTATAAACGACTAATCTTCCGCATTTTTGCACTCAAAAGTAGAGAACACAGTCAAGCAATTTAAAATGTAGTTAACTTACAAACATAGTAAAGAGCACAATCAAATAATCAAACAAAGACACAGGTGGAATGTCGGCGGAGTTCTCTGGGTTAAGGCTGAATACTGAACCTAAGGCCATCATGAAATTAAGTGAGCTATTTGTCAGATATGGTAACCCATACCCAAAATATGACCTCAAAATTGTATCCATCCAATGAGTAATGAACACACACACACTACATGTTGTGAACACATACACTCAGAGCAGTGGGCAGCAATCACTGCAGCGCCTTAGGGAGCAAACGAAGTTTCCTGTTATGAGTCCCACTCTCTAACCACTAAGTCACGACTGCCCCCAAAAGGCCACGACAGCATTCCAAAATGTACTCTTCTAAGCAGTTTTTATTCCATTGCAAATATATATTTTGCATTCCCCTAAAATCATGTTGTCAAACGCAAAATATTCTCGGGAAATGCAAAACTTTCGCGAAGGAGCGCAAAATATTCTCTGGGAAAAGCAAATGTTTGCAAGAGAATCAGAATATTCTTGGGGGAGCACAAAACTTCTGCAAGAGCGCAAAAGTTTTGCAAGGAAACGCAATGTTTCTCTCGGGAATGCAAAACTTTTGTCGAGGGAATGCAAAAGCTTTGAAATATGTTTTTCTCTTCAGACTCGATTTTTTTAACTACCATGTGCCTTCTGGGGCTCCATAGAATTTCTGTCTTTTTTTAGAAATAAGTAGTAAGGCCTTATTATTATATGTATTCATTGTTATATTCTAACTTTGAAGTGGATACTGTAAAATTACTATAACCTTCTCCAAAAGTTGTGATCTTAAATGACTTGGTGTCTTGCAGAAAATCAAGAGTTCTTTTGTTTCACAGTCTTCGAAACAATGTATGGTGACTTTCATTTAAGAGCTATATTTAGTTGGCTTGATATAGTCTAAGTAGCAAATTCTGTTGTTTTTCTAAGGCTTTTGTTGTAAGAAAATGGTACCTTTAAAAGGGGTTTCATGTACAGCACATTGCAGTTTTTCTGGTTTGCTAAAACACTTTTTTGTATACTCTCACTTCCTTGTAAACACAAACAACAACATTCAACCTAGACTGTCAAAAACCCATGGCTTGCACTGTCCTGTTCAACAATTGATTCAAAGCTACATGATCTTCACACAAAACCAAACACTGTCAAATAACACAAAAGCCAGTCACTGCATAAATACTTCATAGCAATCATTACTCACATTTACATTTTGTTAACATTTATTCATTTACCCAAAGCGACTTAAACATATTGTACAGTGGCCAATTATTCCTGCAGAGCAAACAGGGGTAAGCTACCTTGCTTAAGGAAACTTAAGTTATTGTCTGCTTGCAGTGGGATTCGAAACCGCAACCTTCTGCTTACAAGTCTAACTCTCTAACAACCAGGCCACAATTACACACAAAATGCAAACATTGCATTTCTTTTGGCAGAGAAAGAACTAAATTCATTGTTGCACATTCCTGCACGTATTAATAATAAAACACAATTAAATACTGCTGCAGTTTTCTCACAATATTTTGAATGTAGTAAACTGTGTCTAAATCATTCATTCTGCCTCAGCATCATGCCTGTAGGCAATGTCAGGCCACAGAACTTCATCTACATCACATGATATCTTCTCCATTTCTAAACAACTGGGAAAGAATCTTTAAGCACGACGAATACAGCCCTGAATAGATTTCACTGCTATGTTGTCAGATGCTACATCCATTCACTGGAGGAGATTTTCCTGGGTATAAAGGATTCTGTCATACACCTTCCACCGCTGGCTGAGGAAAGAAACCATTGTTTAAGCACAACTTTAAAAACAAGGCAATTTTTTAAAATCACTACACACAGTTCACAGATGCACACACGAGCAGGACACTGCATTTATTTTGCATATTTTTTTGACACCATTTGAAACTTTACACATGGGTTATACAAACACAATTCAAAAAAGTTGTGACACTGTACAAATTGTGAATAAAAAAGAAATGCAATAATTTATAAATCTCATAAACTTTTATCTCAATTTTTGAAAGTGAGACATTTTAGAATGTCATACCAAATATTGGCTCATTTTGGATTTCATGAAAGCAACACATTCCAAAAAAGTTGGGACAGGAAGCAATATGATGCCAGAAAAGATACATATGGAAATGTTCATATAAGGAACAGCTGGAGGACCAATTAGAAACTTATTTAGTCAATTGGCAACATAATTGGATATAAAAAGAGCCTCCCAGAGTGGCAGTGTTTTTTAGAAGTCAAGATGGGAAGAGGATCACCCAAACCCCCAATTCTGTAGCGAAAAATAGTGTAGAAATATCGGGAAGGAGTTTCTCATAGAAAAATTGAAAAGAGTATGAAGTTATTAACACCTACAGTGCACAATATCATTCAAACATTCAGGAAATCTGGAACAGTCTCTGTGCGTAAGGGTCAAGGTCGGAAAACCATGGCCCGTAGACGGCCTGCATCACACACAGGAATGCTACTGTAATGGAAATCACAACACGGGCTAAGAAATACTTCCAGAAAACATTGTTGATGAACACAATCCACTGTGCCATTTGCATTGCCGGTTAAAACTCTATAGGTAAAAAAAATAGAAGCCATATCTAAACATGATCTCTGATGGTATAGGGTTGCATGTATGCATGTGGCATGGGCAGCTTACCCATCTGGAAAGGCACCATCAATGCTGAAAGGTATATTTAAGTTCTGGAAACAACATATGCTCCCATCCAGACGTCTCTTTCAGGGAAGACCTTGCATTTTCCAACATGACAATGCCAGACCCCATACTGCATCAAGTACAATATAATGACTGCATTGAAGAAGGATCCAGGCACTGAAATGGCCAGCATGCAGTCCAGATCTTACACCCATAGTGAAAATATAACATTGTAAACAAACGAAAATATGACAAAACAAAGTAAAAGCATGAGTTTAAAAGATCTGGCCACAGAACTTTATCAACATCACAGGCAATGTCCTCTTGTTCAAGACAGCAAGGGAGGAATTTTCTTTATTGGTGAATTCATTCTTAAACAGTCCCTGCCTCAATCAGGACTAAACGGTATCATGACATAGCGCTAGATATCATGAACATTCCAAAAAAACTTTAAATGGAGTTAAGGAAGGAAAAGTTTGGTGGGAGGGATATGCTGGGATTTATTTAATTAATTTCACACTAAAATTAAAACTTACCCTCAATAAGCAAAACCTTATACTCAAGGAGCAAACGAAGTAGAACTAGATATGTAACTGGAAGCACATTTTCAGCATCACGCTTTCTGCAAAACATTACACACAGTGATTTTCAAAACACTATACACACTTGTAAGCATTTGTCACAGAAAGATTCCATGATGTACTTTTCTTGCAATTTCAAAGCAGGGCTTTTAAATGAACACACCTCATAAACCAATGGGTTAAACACACCCACCTATAATTAAGCACTATAAAAAGGCAAAGGTAAGTTCACCTGTTTTCAACAAAAAAAGGATGATGTGAGAGGAAGAGGGAAAGTGTGGAGGAGAGGGGGAATTCACAGAGAATAAGTTAGGGAAGGAGGCCAAGGTTGAGTAAGAGGTAGAGGAAGACCTAAAGGAGGGTTGGGACATGCACAAAGAAGAATACAACCGAATAGTTCAGATAACTAATTCTGTGAACCACAACTTTTTCTATGATCGTTGCTCTAATTTTATTTCAAATTATGCCTTTTTGTCCTCTTTCACCTCATCTTCCTTTCTACCTACCCTCTTCTTCCTCCTCTTCTATTTTCTGTTGAGGAAAGTATAAAAGCCATTTTTTAACTAGCTTCATATCCTGAGTTCTCTTCATATCCAAACCATCTCTTTTCTTCTTATAATCTGAGGACTCCTTTTTTGCCAAAATAACCTTTTGTGAGACAGAAAGGTTCTTTGGATGTTAACGTTTCTCTATGGAATCATTTGGACAAAAAAGGATATTCCCTGGGATTGTAAAGCACCTTTATTTTTTTGAGTGTAATGTATTAGTAAATTGCAGGTTGGTTGTCTTTGGATCTAAGGCCAATATTGACATTCAGATTTTGAAGAATCAGAGATTATGTCCCAGGTGGGGAGAAAGGGAAATTATTACACCCCTGAGGGCATGATGTGAGTGTGCATTGGTTCCAACAATTCAAAGTGACAGAAAGCCAACAAACAAAGCATATGAAGGCAGGTGGTTCTGACATGCAGAATAAACACTTACTGTTTTCTCTCTGAACAGTGTTCAGTCTGTACAACTGTAATACATGTTTTCCAGCATAATGTTTTTGTACATTAGTGGTGTACAACAAAGCAAATATCTGTATTTTTATCTGAATCAATCTTACATTTATTAAGATGTGGATGTTGCTTAGACTGGAAGTTTTTAAAATGGCACCAGCAGTTGTTTTAAATGTTTAAACATGATTTTGACGTGACGTATTGCCAAGTATGGTGTTCCATACTAGGAATTTGTGCTCTGCATTTAACCCATCCAGTAAGTGAACACACACACACCCGGAACAGTGGGCAGCCATGCTGCGGCGCCCGGAGAGCAGTGGGGGGGACGGTGCCTTGCTCAAGGGACTCACCTCAATCGTGGTATTCCCGCTGGTTCTGAGTCTCGAACCAGCAACCTTCGGTTCACGAGTCCAAGACTCGAACCACCAGGCCACGACTACCCGAAAAATATCAGGGAAGAGCGCAAACGCAGTCCCCCGCTATCAGAAATTATGCAGTCGAGATTCCCACATTTGGGGTATTCGCAGAGGTCAGCACAGCCTGGGTGCAATGGTTGAGCCACGCTCTGGGTGAACCACCTTCATGATCATGGTATCTCCCCTGCCAGGTAATTTTGCTATACAAAGAAATATTAAAAACAAATATACAATTGTAAAATTGTATATTTATATATTAGATTTATATACTTATTATATGCACTTTGTTAATATGAGTTTTTCCTGAAATTTTCAATATTTTCTAAAATGATCTTAGGGGTGAAAATATTATGTGGGCCGATTACTATGCATAATAATTATTGCATGTTGAATAGGAGACAAAACAGAGGTAAAGTTAATTATTAATAGATTCAAAATAATATTCACCTAGTGTACTGTATATGGTGTATGGTTTCATATCTAATGATTTTGACACAAGTACTTTAGATGTGGCCAAACAATAGCTTTACACGAAGAATGAGTGACACGGTATCATGTTCCCTTTTTGGGGGTTAAAGATGTATCCGTAGATGTTTTACAGCTGCCAAACTGATTGTAACACATTTTAATAAGACTACTGCTTTTGTCTAATACTATATAAGTTAGAAACACATATCTGCCTTATTGATGGGGTTAGTATAGTTTAGTAAAAGTTTGGGAATCAAATTTTGTAGACATTTTTGTGGATGACAGAAATGTGTAGAGGCTTTTTTTTCCCCAGCAGCAGCAGTATAAGACTGACCATACACCCACAAATTAGCTCAATTGAGCCAATGCAGGGGGTCATCCTCATAAAAAAAGTTGTATGTGTAACTGAGTGCATATGAACATACATTGGCAATTTTTCCCTGCTGCTACATACATAGGATCCCTGTCAGGTGAAAGTGTTTCTATCCCAGACTGTTCCACTGACCCTCTGTGGTCTTAACTCAGAATGTGTATGTAAATATGGGTTCACAGTTTTGCTACTTTATGTAGTTACCATCAAACCACTCCTAAAACGATCATGTGTCAGCAATCCTCCTCAATTTTGTTTCTGCTGAAGAAATGCAAGAAAAATACAAGTTATGTGATAGGTTGACCCTCTCGGTTCAAAGCTGATTTGCTGACGGATTGATTGCTGGAAGCGAATCTATTTAGCAACACCTATGAGCAAAGGTAGAGCTTAGAGGGTCCAAGAGTTGTGAAAAGGATTTTTCTTATGTCCTATACTCCTGTCTTACTGCTGTCTTGTCTCCACTGAACTTACAGTGAACTCTGCTATGTTTTTTATTTATGTCATGTTCTTTCCTTGTTTTTGGTTTCAATGGGAAACTCTGCAATGTATGCCAGATCTTGCCACAATAGGTGATATGCACCAGGTTACCTTTTCAACCAGTCTTTCATCCTAAGCGTAAATTCTTTATATGCGTTTTCAAATATGAATGGGGATTCTTTATTGGTGATGTAGGGCTAAGAGTGATTAGGCCACTGTTTTTTTGTCATTCCCAATCTATATTCAATATTAGTGACATGGTGACATGTATATTTTAGTGATCTATCTTAAGTCATTAGTAACTTGTAAAAGCTGATCTTCAGTATGTCCCAAAACGGAGAAATGAACAAAATCAGACAATCAACAGACAATCAACAGTATTTCAATGTCTGTTCGTGATGGCAGAGAAGCAGCATATCTTGCAGCTGTGTAATAATACCTTTCTTTACCCTGTGCATGTTGATCATGAGTTTTTTTTAATGCAATTTCATGAGCTCTCTAATGACGAAGATATAGATATAAAGAATTAAGGAAACATGGTAGTTCTCTCTAAGATTTTATTGGAGGTTGTCTTCTCTTTAGTATCTGCTTTTGCAGATCTTTTAATTATATTAGATGATGTGTATACACACTTTTATATCTCTTTTAGAAACATGGATAAATACAATATATATTTTTATATCTATATAACTGTTTTTCAGATAGCATGTATCATGTCGAATTAGTAATGTTTGCTTTTCAAGCAGCAAAGTAAAGAGACATAAAGATACAGCACATAATGCTTGTCTTTAAAACTTTTCCCACCATTGTGATGGAAATTTTGTAGCCAAGATCTTTTTATATCATATTCAGTCAAAACAAACCGTGAAACTTTGTTGCGTATTGGTGTGTTGATAAGCTTTTTGTGCGGGGGAATTACTGCTTAACAGTGCTGTTTTTTGCCCAGAGCGCAAACCACAAGTGCAGAGAGACTACAAAGTTACTTTCTCATCTTTTATTTATTTTTTTATGTCCTAAGCGGGCTGTTAGAGAATAAAAGAGCAATAACATGAGTGTATTGTTCATTTAATGTACCAGGCTCTGCATCTCCTTTGCATTTTAGGGCCAGAAGCAGTGCAGATATCTTCAGGCTCTTTTTTCAGGTATTCAGAAGCTTTCAAGTACAGAAGTGTACTGTTGTCAGGGTTAGAAATTTGCTTTCCATGTGCATTTAGATACACGGTTACATTTTCAGGTAAGGTAAAAGAGGAACAGTGTCAAACTTTAAAACACCGATATTTCTTTCAAATTCTTGTCTATCTCTCTTAATGGAGATTATGGTTGTTTGTTTATCAAAATCCATTGTTTAGCCTTGTACTCATTTGGTATGTGAAAAAATTGCATTGGTTGTGATATGTATTTCTGAGACATGGTGGAGATTTGAATAACACGTTAAACTCTTCACAGACACACAAAAACATAATTTCAGAGAAAAATTGACATTAAACCATGCTTCACATGATGTTACATTTTCTTTTAATGCGGTACTGTCATAGTTCAAATTCTCGGCTTTGCCTCAATTTGAATCAAACTTTCCTCATTCAGTTCTCTTATAGCATTTTTCCCAATAGCAAAAAAGAGCAGCTTAGATCTAAGCTGCAGCCTTTTATGTAGGCCACAAAATCCTCAGAGGCTGAGAGTTAAAGGAGTGGGAACATTTAGCCTTGTGCATTGAAATGTCATGCTAATGGAGTGGAGAATACTCTTATGGTGCCAGGCTTGTACTGAAAGCTCGGCTTGACCTGTGAGGCACACAGTAGTAATTAGGACATTTGAAGCCTAAGGAGAGGGGCATCTCAGCGGCTTTAACTGGACCCAAAGATAGGTCACCATAACCTTAACACAAAAAGAATAACCAGAGCATAGACATTTTGTTTGACAGCTGCAGAACAAGTAAAAATGCCAATGATAGTAACATATTAAAAGAAAAGTTATAGATTGCATGAAGCACAAAATAACTTTTGTAAGACAATGTCAACCTTTGTGCCCCTAAACCACATTTGCCATCTCGTTCCCATTTCAACTTTGACAGCTACACTAGCCTGAAGATGGACTAAATGAGTTCTCGCTACATGGGATTTCTCATTTGGAGATACAGCAATATGTGATATTCAATATATATTTCAGTATAAGGAGGTCACATAGCACCTCTAGCAAGCCAACACACACACACACACACTGGATGTGTCCGCTTTATAAAATGACTGAGAACTTTGCATGACCCCCATTTTGCATATCTGTCATTGTCAATTTGCAGCTATAGCAGTGTCCTGTGCAATACAGGAGTAAGAAAAAAAGTCAATCTACAAAGATGTCAAGGGCACGCTTTAAAATGAGACAGGTACACTCGGTACCCTCTATTTTTCATCTTATGTTTCACCACTATCTAGTGCTATATTTCTGAAATCGGCTACATTATGTCACCAAGCTGTAGTTTCGAGGCTCAGACAGTTTGACACATATTATGTCTTGGGTGAGCTGGGTCTTTGTGACTGCTTGCTTTATTTTCTTATTATAGACAGGTCAGGATGAGGTAAAGGATGCCAAAGAGTGTCAAAGAATGAGGTTGTCATTATAGGCAACTTGTCTGGACTTAAAGAAGTATTTTTGTTTTATATAAACTGTATAATCAACTGCATGTTTGTGCCAAATGTCATTTGATCCTCAAATGTCTTTAAGTAGAAATCCATGAAAATCTACATGTACATATGTACAATGTACATGACAAACCATCCAGCCTGATAGGTGACTATGTTCCAGAGAGATATTATGCATGGACCATGGGCATTGAAAAATGTTGTAATGACAGTGCTCAATAAAACTCTCTACAGATAGCTGTGTTTCTTTAATCTCTTTTGGCAGGCTGGCAGACTTTAAAATCCCTTCATCAGCAGAACGTGCAGACTGATATTTTGGTGACAGCCTTGGCCGTACTGAGCGTTTCTCCATTTGCACAACCAGTCGGTAATTATTACCATGTACCTCTCAGCTTTGATCTCTGTGGATCATCCTATGCAAAACCATCTGAGAGGGAAAGCGGTGGGTAAGAGCTGGGCAAATGTATTACAGTTTAGGTTGTCTGTCATTCTGTTGCTCTTATCCTGTCTTTTAGAGCAACTTAATTTCTTTGTATTACACCTTTGAAGAGGTGAGAAAAAAAATCTGAAACTTCTAAAGATTTGCCCAATCCTCAAAGACATAAAAAAAAGAAAATGAAAAAGAGAACTCGTTGCTTAAAAGCATTTTCATGAAATCCCACCTGCAAGTGTAAAATGTCTTCATTAGTGCTGGCACAACTAAAGAAAATACCAGCCCTCGCACAATGCCGAAGGTCTGCTCATGACCTTTCCTTGGTTTTAATCATTGCAACTCTTGACAGCTTAATAAGTTGAAGGTGCTGGATTGTAGCCTAACTTAATAAGGCCTCACAGCCCAAGCCTTGGCCACCTATGATTGCTCCCATAAGTCTTTGTACATCTGGTGCCATGTCCTTGGGAGAGAAATATTTTCCATAACTTTGCCTTTGCTCTCAAGCTCTACTGCTGGTCATGCCTTTATTAAGGCAGGAATGATACAGTGCGATGTGTGACACTGCGGTAGAACCTGTGCACACGATGTCAGATATTCTCTTTGACCTGCCTCAGCCAAATAAAGACCTTAAAATTGCCTGAACACGAATATTCAAGCTATTAAATATTTCTGTAATTTATGGGTGTATGTTTTAAATCATATTGTCATGCTTAATCTTCCCAACCATGTTATATAGCTACACAGGATATATGTTCTTATTCTGGACTATATTACTTTATACATGAATCACTACCTTTTTATGATATACATAAGCTGGGTATTGCTATAAGCAGTAAATTCAAGGTTTTATGGAGATTGTTTTTGCTTGCAGACTTAGTTTTTCTCTGTCTAAAACAATGACATGTTTCAACCGTATTTAAAATGTAATTTATATTTATTAACAAACTATATTGGTAAAAGCTGGTAACAAACATGTGTTAGAGCTCTTGTCATTTTTAGGTTATTTTTTATATTTCAAATCAGGGATAGCCTGCTCTTATACAAGACTAAAAAAGGGAAATTTACAAAATGTACAATCCTGTTTTAGTGTTATGATTTCTGTGCTGTGAATGGTGTTAAAATACTTACACAATCAAGTTAACATGGGCACTTTCAAAAGTAGAAGAGTGGGGAGATATTATTTTTTTTCTATTTTTTATTTTTTTCTTATTTTTTGCATAGCTGTAGGCTTACATCTGACCCTTTGTTTAAACTTGAAGGCACAACGGAGTTTCGTTAACAACACCATTGATATTCTTCCTGGATGAGGAGTCTTGCTCTCTTATGGAGAAGAGAGAAAAACATGGAAAGTACACATAAAACTGCATTAGTGTTAACTTAAACAATAATGCATTTACGAAAGTTAAAAAAATTTCTAATGGTAACTATTTATAATTAGAATTATAATTAGGCATTGACACGTTTGTCTTTTGTCTTCCCTCCTTTACCCTTTCCATTATAATGGCATTGGTTGATCTATGATGTTCATAACCTGCATAAGCTCTTATACCTTTGAGATGTGTCTCTGTGTTTTACGATTTGCTATAGTTATGAACATGCCTCCTTTTTCTCATCACCTTTCCATTTGATCTTTATTAACATCACTGTGCACCTCAGTCAAGACTTTTTCTTCACAGATCAGCTGGATATGTTTTAATGAGGACTTTCTTTACTGCATTGATAAAACTTTTTCCTTTTAGTGATACACGCAGAGGATTATGTGGACGACATGTGGGATTTCCTTTTTTAAGAAGAAAAGAGCTGTTTTTTATTAAACTTTTTAATCTAGCTTTTCTTTAAATGTTCTTTAATATTTCATTTTTGCAATTGTGTTATAATATATCAGTCAATGGGGCTAATACATCCATATTATAGATCACACATTATGTCAGCGGTTAAAGCCTGCTCTAGGCCCACATGGAACATAATAAAAAAATACAAATAACAGACCCAAAATAACAAGGGTATCAAAGACACTTCTTACCAAATACATTGCAAGGTATATTTATTTTATTTTATTATCATAGTCTAATAAATACACAAAGTAAGAAGTCACAGATCATTTTCTACTGTTTAAGTTAATTAACAAATATGATGTATTTATTTATTTTAAATATGATTAAGGAGTTTTGATGAAAAAAATAGCAACCTTAAGTGGTATACTTCTACTAAAAAAATTTCCCAATAAAGTATACTTTGATCATTCACAATGGCTGTGATGTTTAAATTACCCCTTTGTGCATGCTTATAGGGAAATATCATTTAGAGTCTCTTATGACCTATAGTGCTCCTAAAATTGTTAATTGTTCATTGTTTACTCCATTGTTCATTACTTTTAGCTATGAGGTGTCCATTTCCAAAGGGTATTTTGTAACCTTTAACATACAACATTTATTTATTGATTCATTTCAACTTAGTTAATGTATTTTATTGTGTCATATCACAGTGCAAGAACAGTGTTAATACTTATGTTTTAAAAAGTAAATAATTCAATATTAAAGTAAATAAGTAGAAACAAAAGTAAATTGTTTTAGTATAATTAACTGCTATTGCTCAATTCAAGAAACAAATAAAAACTGAGGCATGAGTTGAGGCTAGGGGCAGGCTCAAGTGTCTTTGGTCTTGAACAGTTTTGCTAACATAGGTCCCTGTGACTGGTCTCGGTTTCAAGGCATTATGCATAGAACTGAAAGCCATAATGAACTTTTAGTTACTTCTTCGGAAAACTTAACTTAAATATATCATGCTCTTTATTTGAGCATTATAGTGTATTATAGTCATTACTATAAAACAAATTATGATTTATATATGTTGTACCTTATGACACTTAATTTTTATGGTAAGATAGAAAACTACGCAAATATGTATTGACTGTAAATCTGTTTATTTGAATAGATATTTCAAACAGATTACCAAATTCCCCAGGGCTATGTGTTAATATGATGATAAATACCACCACATATTGATGGCATGTTTTTCTGAATTGAGAAAGAAAGTGCATTACAGGCATTTACTTCAATAAACACATATTATATTGTATTGTTCCTGCCAAGGGAACTAAGTCTGCAAAAAGTACATGTAATGATTAGGAATGTGGCTCATTTATTGTCCACATCTCATCTTCCTTTACTTCCTCTCCATTCCACATTTATCTGAGGGACTTAGCAAATCCTGCAACCCTCAACCCTCTTTTTCCGCTCATTTCATAAAGATTTTAAATTCTGTGTAAATACATGTATTTACTTCAACTTTAGACCAATTCGCTCACATTTGTTAGACTCCATCCCCAGCCAAGCGCTTGGAGCATGAAAATTACTCCATTTCTACTCATTCTTGGTAGGATGAAAGGTAAGGATATGTATGTTGCATTCTAAGGAGTTTGGAATATATTCATTTGAATTTGGTTGTGGAACTGATTGGTTTATGGGTACGTATGACTGTGCAGCATGTTGTATTGATTACTGCAAGAGCGATAAACCATTACTATTTCCTGTATGACAAGGGTTTTCATTAGGATTATATGTTTGTGGCGCTTTCATCACCTATGTAGACATGCAGACATCAAACCAGACTCCAAGTTGATCTAGTTAAATGATAGAAAACGTATTTCCCCTTTAATGCTCCCATTATGCTGCCCTGATACCCTACCTTCATGTTTCCACAGCAAGTTTTTAAATGTTAAGCTAATGGAGAACACTAGAAAGTTTTACTTTTAAAAGCTAATTTAAAGACAAAAACCTTGGCAGGTTTTCCCTACAACATCTTTAGCAGAAAGTCATATATTAGCAGAAAGGTTAACTATAGATAGAATTTTTACAGTATTACACTGTAAATAGTCGCATTCTGCTTTCTTTGCTTTGGTATGAGTCTGCCCTGAGTACAGGAAAATGGCTGAAGCGGTCGTTCAAGTTAAATTGCTCTTGATCACACCATCAAGCTTGTTATGTAACCTGCAATGGCCATTATATTCAATATCAATCTGAAATTCTCTCGCCTCAAAGAAGAAAATACATGGGTTGGGGTCGGCCAAGGGACAAGAGAAGACATAGTGGATGGGTTAGGGTTGAAGATTAGGCAGAAAATTAATGTTACATGGACAAGAGCTGTATTAATATGATTATAGACTCAAATATTCATATACATCACTTTCCAAAATAGGAAAGAGAAAAATTGCAAAATAATACAAAGTGATTAATGGATATTTATCAGGACTATCGGCAGTTTGGTGATATTGGGTTTCTGTGAATAACATTGTTGATTGCCTGATGATAGGTTAAAGAGGAACCTGTAGGATGTAGGATTAATGAGGTTCCGGACATATTACTTCTGTCTAACACCGATTTTCGCCTAATATATAGTGGGTAGTATGCCATTTCGGATGCAGCATGTGTCTAGACTTTTCACTTTTTACTAGCTCAGACCCCTTGCTGGAATATTTAACAGTTACCATTTAATACCTCTGTAAGTTACATGTCAATACCTACCTGAGGATGTAACCTGTCTCAGTTTCCAGTGGATGTTACCCACCTCTTTTTACTTGTCATCCTAATGACTGGTTGAACTGTACTTTTGGGTGTACATCGTCTTTCCTGTTCTCATAGTATGTGACGAAAGACCTGACCTTGACATGATGAAAACACCACAAGCACAACTGGAACCCTTTGCGGAACTTGTTCTACTCTGTGAGCAACTCCCCCCAGCCCTTTTCCCAGCTCCACTTGCACTCCTGTCCAGCAACATTGCGTCACTGTTCAGAAATTCAGAAGCTGTGTTAGGTGCTTTGTTCTTTAGTTCAAGTTACTTTTTGATATGCATATTTATCCCATTTCCACATCTCCCTTCTGACCGTTTAGGGCCTGAACTGTGCAAGTAACATTTGTAAAGTTGGGGCTCCTCTCCTAATATCTCTTAACATGATCTTTCAGCATTTTCAGGGAGTATTCGGGCAAACTAGAGAATCTTTACTATGTTACTACGCCTAAAGTAAGGGAGGACCTCAGTTCACCTGCTCTCCTTGAAGTGTCTATTCAGGATTTAAACCCCACAGTACATACCCAGCCGGCAATCCATGATGTATCTATCATACTGGAAAAGCTCATTCAGTATGTGGTATGGTTTGCCCAGCGACTAGCTGCCTGCCCATCTACTGTACCTCCTACATCTCCTTTGTGAATTCCCCCAGCCCTCCTTTTATCCCTCCAGAACTAGAACTCATGCAAGCTGATGCCTGGGGCATCCATGCCAAAAGCATGGATTTACCAATTTTTCGATCCCGGGATGGATAGCAATGGATGATTATCTGAGGGGTAGGTGCAGAACTTAATCTGACTATTCACCTCCCCTTCCACTACCAATTTTTCTTTGTGGACAAGAAAGTAAATGGAGTCATTAAATAGCTTCAACCCACTACTGCAAGAGAACTTTGATGTTTCCTGGGGTTTGTGTACTCTAATTGCAGAGTCATTGCCATCTTTAGCATTATATCATTACCCCTCGCTTCCCTAATTAGCAGGAAGTCCATATATCTGTCTGTATGTCAAAGCCCTTCAAACCTTCTGATTTTTCAAAGGAGCCTTCAGTACTGCCCTCACACACTTCCTTTGCCACGCTGAGCTCCCCCTTATTGTTGAGGCTGATGTTGTGAAGTGAAATGACTTAACCTTAATCTACTTTACCAGTTTTGACTTTGTTGGAACTTGCACGTTAACCACCAATACGGGGCTTTTCAAGAAACCTGTTCTCCAGATCCCTCTGGCCATTTTCCTGAGTCCCATTCTTTAGAAAATTGACAGTGAGATCAACGCCCTCCTGCCTTTCAGCTCATTACTGGTGTCTCAGGATGTTTCACAGTTTTATAAAGGATGCTCAGTCTGTGCCATATCCAAGGCTCAACACCTGAACCTGCTGCCCATCACCTTAGACTCTGAACACTGTATGCACTGTATGCACAATTATTAAGCAAGTTGTATTTTTGAGGATTAGTTTTGTTAGTGTACCTCTACAATGCTGTTTGTCAATAAAACCCTCAAATTGGAACATTTAATTAGCAAACATGAAGTTTTACTTTTTTAAGAGAATATCTACATGTACAACATTATTAGGGAACTATTAATGTGCAGAATTATTATGCAACTGAATGAAAAACAAATATTTCCTATCTCACTCCCTTACCTGTTAAAGTGAGAATAATAAATACTCAAAATGAAATTAAAAAAGCCTCAATGACCAATATATCCACCCTTCTTTGCAATAACAGTCACAAACCTTCCACCCTCCATCTTCAGTTTCTTGATCTGTTCAGAACCAACTTTTCAGAGAGGTCTACTGTTTACATTCACTGTAAATTTCCTGCTTAAGAAGGGCCCAAAAGTTCTCAATAGGATTGAAGTAAGGTGAAGAAAGTGGCCATTTCATTAATTTTTTATCTTAAGGCATCTACTGGCTAGCTACACACTGGAGTATTTGATGCATGTGAGGGAACATTGTGTTCCATAAAAATGAAAGTCTTCTTGAAAGATGCAGACATTTTTATGTACCACAGCTTGAAGGAAGTGTCTTCAAAAACCTGGCAGAAGGTTTGAGCGTTGATTTTGAGTCCATTTTAAACCCGAAACGGTCCATCTAGCTCATCATTGATAAAACCTGCCCATACCAGCACCCAGTCTCCACGTTGCTGTCCTCTGAGTCGACGTGGAGCTCTGCGTCCATTTCTGATCCAACCACAGGCCTATCCATTTGGTCCCTCGAGAGACACTCTCATCTGTCCAAAAACCTTTAAAATAAATATGTTTCAAGAGTGCATCATCCCTGTGAAAGACTCTTTACAATTTTTTAATTTTCAAAATCAGTGAAATCTTTTTGGCACATTTTTCCAGAGAAGAACAAACTGCCTAATAATTTCGCACACCTTGATATATTGTGTTGATCTCCTAGGGTTACACCCTCCCTCCTATCATAAATACACATATAGTGGTATAGTCTTTTATTATAGTGGTATAGTCTTTTATCTTTTTATCTATTTACTTAATGTTATATGTATAATGTTATATGGGGGACTGAGAGTAACGCAATTTCGATTCTCTGGATGTATGTACTGTACATGTCGAAGAATTGACAATAAAGCAGACTTGAACTTGAACTTGAACTTGACATCACCTGATATGCATTAAATCCAATACACATTAAGGCGTATAAAGATTAGATTTGAAATTATGGATAAAACGATGATATTGTCAAAATAATCACTTGCCTAATAATTGTGCACAATGTATATATGCTGCTAATATCTTTGTTAATTGTCAGTTATCCTATGTTTGTTCACTAGCTCAGATCCCTTATTGGAATATTTCCCTGTGGATGTAACCTGTGTATACAGACTTGTTTATACCTTGTTTATACCCATGGATTTTGACTGTACATACTTTTTTTTTAATTTTACCTGTGGATATTTTCTGTCTCAGTTACCTCTGAATGTTATCTACCTCTGTTTACTTGTCATCCTATTAAACTGTTCTTGTAAGTAAGAATTTTCTTCCCTGTTCCCCTAGTATCTTACAGTGATATTAAGATATTATTTAGGACTTTAAAACAACTGTTTTAGCAGATACTCCAACAGATTAACCTCCTTAGACTTTGTCTAGGAAATTTAAAGAGAAAGTTGGGAGAAAAAATTTAATTCATATTGTATCTTATTGAATAAGCAATTCATATTGTATTTTATTGTATAAGCAATTCATAAACAATTCCACGTGAGTAGCTTCAACATTTTCTTGAATGCCAATGTCACATTTGGCTTCCTCAATATAAGAATGTGGAGCGTGTTTTATACTTTTTCACCTACCATGCTCATTTACTAAATCTCTTGTTTTGGTGTCTCATACTCACAATTTGTGCTCTGCATGTAACCCATCCAAAGTGCACACACACAGTGAACACACACACTAACCGTGAATATTCACCTCGAGCAGTGGGCAGACCGAGGAGCAGTTGAGGGGTTGGTTCCTTGCTCAAGGGACCTAAGTCATGGTATTGACAACCTGGGACTTGAACCTGTAATCCTAGGATAAGGAGTCAAACTCTCTAACCACTAGGCAATGACTTTAGGAATTATTAATGCAGTCCTATTTCTGGGATGCAGAAACTGATTAAAACATTCCTGGAACTAAATCAAACAGTGAAAAATAAAGAAACACAATATGAATGTAAATACAAATAATGTATGAATGAAATACAACACAATGTTTATGTCTGTACTCTTTAGTTAAGTTTACTCTGTACATCATCTTTGGGAAATACACACAAACAAAAAGGTTACTTTATAGCAATTCAGATCCTACAACCTATCAGATGGAATTGTAAGCTGATGTCTTTTGTTGAGTCTGCAAAAGAGTTGCTGGAAAACGCATATACATTTAAATCAATCTGTTGCAACAGGTTTTTTTTAATGTGGGAATGTCTCTTCAAGAGTCAAGGGAGGAGCACAAGCTTTTATGGTGCTCTGCTTGATTGTCTTATTTCACTGGCCTCTGAATGGCTTCAGACACCTTCCTTTCCCTGGATTTAGAACTAGCATGATTGTTGCTATTAATTTTAATTGACAAATGTGTGTATTGTTAAAATTATATTGTTATTGACCACAAACTATAGGAAAGTGAACATGTTCGCTATCAATGGGAACTGATCCCATAGACTTTTAATTATAATCAACAATCTAACTGTCCAGTACTAAGTTATTCCATGTCAAGCACACCTCACATTTTCTTCAGGAATTTTACCTATCCGGCTTATTATGTTATTTTATGTACCAGTTAACAGTACGAGATTAAAATAATCAAAGCTCAAACAATAGATACAAGCATAAACAAAGGTTAAGACAGATTTTTATTAGTTTCATTATGCATACTCAAAGTAAAATTAAAGGCATATTTTTTGGTCAGCAACTTCAACTTATATACCACATTCAGTGAGTAGGGCCCGCATCAAACAGAATGCAGCCTAACCCATTCACAATCCCCTGAATTTAAATTAATGGACTACACTAACCAAAATCCCATTCACTAAGAAGCCTTCTTTGATTATACTGCACCTACACCTCACCACACACAATCAAGTTAAACTCTCCATTTCAGGGGTTTAGAGCCTTTTTGTTTTACCTGTTAATGTAATATGTGTATATGTACATGTACATGTGAACTGTTAAAGCTTATTTGTGGTTTTTTCTTCTGAATAACAACCTGGTGCCTTATCCTCAATAAATTCTTTGTACTTTATTCATGTGTTGTCTTTCCTTCCTTTAAAGTGTGATAACTATATTTAACTGTTTCTAATTGTTATTTTCCTTCATACAGTATGTTGGGCCACTGAAAGGAGTTAATGTATCAGGTTTCTATTTTCATGGATCTATTTACTGTTTGGTTTGAATAACATTTAGAAAAGTTTTTAGGCAATTTTTCATAGGATAATTAACACCCTAAAATATTAAACTGTTCAGGTTTGCCCTCATTCTTGAGTATTGATTGGCATCATTATGCTTTGTTTTGCTTACCGTGGTGAAAGGATTCTTAGCAGATTGTCATCATTTAATGGCTAGATGTCTAAGTGGTGCCCAGAGAATAATATAGGTTATATTGATAACCTATATATGAACTGGACAAGTTTTTGGGGCAGACCTGACCTGTTGAAAGGAAATGGTCTCCATCCCACCTGGAGTGGAGCCGCTCTTCTGTCTAGAAATATGGCACATAGTCTTAGAGTTTATACTTGACTAACTGGAGCCAAGGTCAGGAAGCAAAAAAACTGGCTTAACGCATTGTGTGCTAGCTGTGTCACATAAGAGAGCTCATTTAATTTTCAGAACATAGACATTCTTTCACCTAGATATCACGCCATCAAGACTGTGTCTGTTTCTCAAACTAGAAAATACAAAAAACATACGAAACCCGTTTAAGAGTTACAACTTAATTGAGGTCCAACTATTATAAAACAGTTGCAATAACGATAAACAAGTGATTAAGCTTGACTTATTGAACATTTTAATATAGATTTGCTCCGTTTGACAGAGATCTGATTAAAACCTGATGAATATATTATTTTAAATGAGTCCAACCCACAAGATAACTGTTATAAACATAAGCCGCGCACAAAAGGTAAAGGGGGAGAGGTTGCTTTAACAGATAAAAATATTTTTAAAATATTTCAGAGGGCAGGTTTTAAGTATAATTTGTTTGAAAGAATGGCACTTCATATAACACTACCCAGAGAAACGAATGTGTATGATAAAACCCCTTTGATGTCGGTACTGGCTACTGTATACAGGCCACTAGGTCACCATACAGACTTCCTTAAAGAGTTTGGTGATTTTACATCGGAGCTAGTTCTGGCAGCAGATAAAGTGTTAATAGTTGGTCCTTAACGTTCCTTTGCATAGACTTGAACAATTTTGCTGGCATAAATGGAAGTCCATGGTTTAAGGTGTTCTTGACTGACCGTCATCAATTCGTAGCAGTTAATGAAAAAATCAAACCCAAGTTCAGTATGGAGTACCTCAAAGCTCAGTTCTAGGGCCGTTACTCTTCCCGCTATACATGTTACGTTTTGGTGTTTTCATCAGTAAACATAGTGTTAGCTTTCACTGTTATGCGGATAACACCCTATATTGCCTTACTGCCGGTTTTGTCTGGTTGGAGGAGAGCTGGTTCCCAAACTGTGCCTTGTTCTCCCACAAGCCACTAGATCCAGGCTTTACCCAGATCAGAGGGTTATTGCAGTCATCTGGATTCAGTGGGTATCCAGACCGGATAGTGGATTGGTAACTAAAAAAGTCCTCTACAGCCCTGAAAGAAGGCGGAGACCAGGACTTGACGCCTAAACTATGGAATGACTTACGCCTAAACTATGGAATAACTTCCCTATACACTCTTACGGTTTACATCTAGAGTATAAACCCATCCCTTTAAACTGGCTTACACATAAATACTGACATGCTTCCAATATCCAAATCCGTAAAAGGATTATTAGGCTGCATTACATAAGAAATCCGCATCCGGGAACACTCTCAAGAACACAAAATATATTTGCTATAATATTAGAAGAATGGCATCTAGGCTAATATTGTTCTGTTTCTCTCTTCTTCTGAACTCATCAGGGCCACCGGATCCAGTCCGTATTCAGATCAGATGGTATTGCAGTCACTAGGATACAGTGCGTTTCCAGACCAGATGGTGGGGAAAGGACCCCTACGGCCTGGAAGAACAGTGGAGACTGGGGCGATTAGAACCCCAGATGCAGATCCCTTGCAAGACCTTGCCTCAGACGACCATTGGGATAGGACCACAGGAGACAGATGATTCTTCTCGACTTTGCTGCAGCCAGGAATAAACCTACTGGTCTAAAGTCTAGTCAGAGGAGAACTGGCTCCCCAACTGCACAGCCAGGCTATACCCGGATCTGTAGGAAATTGCTGTAAGCTGAAGTCAATATATATCTGGACCAGATGGTGGGTCCAGAACTGGATAAGCCCTCTACAGCCCTCGAACAAAGCAAAGACCAGGACAAGGACACCCCGGATACCTATACCCTGCAAAGACCTTGCCTCTGACGATCATCTGGATACGACCACAGAACACAGATTTTTCTTCTCCATACTGAGAGAACTGGCCCCCCAACTGAGCCTGGTTTCTACAGAGGCTTGTTCTCCATTCTGTCATCACTGGAGTTTTAGTTCCTTGCCAGTTCCTCTGGCTTGCTTAGTAGTAGTCACCTCATTTATAGTGATATTATTGACTTCATTGAATTTGAATGCATAGACACTTTTAAAGTTAACAAAGAGGACATCAACAAATTGAAAATAAATGCACAGACACTATTTAAACTGAACAGATATGACATCCCCGAAATTCAATAAAGTATAGCCATTATCTATCATTAAGCATTATGACGCACTGTTTTGCTAATTAATGTTGTTCAGCTGCTTTGATGCAATGTATTTTGTCTAAAGCTCTATATAAATAAAGGTGACATTGACCGATGGAGTTTTGGTCCCTTGCCGCTGTCGCCTTTGGCTTGCTTAGTTTGGGTCACTTATTTCACAGAGGTATTGTTGACTTGATTGAAAATGAATGCACAGACAATATCAATTCAATTCAATTCAGTTTTATTGTCACATCACTACGGCAAATGTGCCCTGGTGAGTGAAATTCTTAGGAGCTTGCTCCAAAAACAGCGGAGTACAGGTAACATGTAACATGAAACATATTGTGCAGACCACATAAGATAGTGTGCAATATGCACATACATATAGTCAGTACACACAGTATACTATAGACAAACACAGTCGAAAAATTCAACACAGTGTGTACATACATACATTTAGCACGAGAAAAACATTAAACACTAAGCACAGAGTGTGCACGTTCTGCATATGTAAACAAGATGTGCATAAAGATTTGTAAGGTACAGCAGAGTGGACGTAGTCCTAATACAGTAAGTAGTTGTGCATAGGATGAAGGTAGACTGTTGTATAAGGTGCAGTGTGTAAATATTGTCCAGTGTTAAACTTTATAGTTAAAGTGCAGTGTGTGACATATTGTGTGTGGGAGTGTATCAGTTCTGATTGTTCATGAGTCGGATAGCCTGAGGGAAAAAGCTATCCCTCAGTCGACTCATGCGGGAGTGGATGCTGCGGAGACGTCTTCTTGAGGGCAGCATAGAGAGCAGTCTGTGAGATGGGTGGCTGGAGTCCCTGATGATCTTTCGGGATTTCCTTAAGCACCGCCTGGTGTAGATGTCCTGGAGGGAGGGAAGCTCACCTCCGATGATGTGGCTGGCAGTTCGCAAGTCCCTTTTCAGAGCTTTGCAGTTGCCAGCAGTGCTGTTACCAAACCAGGCAGTGATGCCGCTCGTCAGGATGCTCTCTCTGGTGCAGGAGTAGGAGGTTCTGAGGATGCTGGGGCTCATGCCAAACTTCCTCAGCCTTCTCAGGAAGAAAAGGCGCTGTTGTGCTTTATTGAGCACCGGGTCGGTGTGAATGGACCAGGTGCGATCCTCGCTGATGTTGATGCCGAGGAACTTGAAACTGCTCACCTGCTCCACAGGTGTCTCGCCGATAGTGATGGGTCTGTGTTCTCTGCTCTGTCTCCTGAAATCTACCACCAGCTCCTTGGTCTTGTCAGTGTTGAGTGAGAGGTGGTTCCTTTAGTCAGGGTGCCCACCTCCTCTCTGTAGGCCGTCTCATCGTTGTCGGTGATCAGGCCAATGACTGTTGTGTCATCAGCGAACTTGACAATCACATTGGAGCTGTGCGTGGCTGTACAGTCGTGCGTGTACAGGGAGTACAGGAGTGGGCTGAGTACGCAGCCCTGAGGAGCACCATTGTTGAGGGTCAGCGGGGATGATGTGTTGTTGCCCATTCTGACCACCTGACTTCTGCCTGTCAGGAAGTCCGGGATCCAGTTGCACAGAGATCTGTTCAGTCCAAGATTCTGGAGCTTCTCAACAAGTGTGAAAGGCACTATGGTGTTGAATGCTGAGCTGCAGTCCACAAACAGCATCCTCACATAGGAGTTCTTGTATTCCAGGTGGGAGAGAGCAGTGTGTAGGGTGAAGGCAATGGCGTCGTCTGTGGAGCGATTGCTGCAGTATGCAAACTTTAGAGGGTCCAATGAGGCGGGCAGCACAGAGCAGATGTAATCTCTGATGAGTCTCTCAAAACACTTACTGAAGATGGGTGTAAGAGCGACAGGCCTCCAGTCAATTAAACATGTGGTTTTGGTCTTCTTTGGTATGGGCAGATGTCTTGAAGCATGAAGGGACCACAGACAGACAGAGGGAGAGGTTGAAGATGTCTGTGAAGACACCGGCCAGCTGGTATGCGCATGTTCGGAGCACACAGCCTGGGATGCCATCAGGACCCGCAACTTTACGGATATTTACCCGTCTGAAGGATCGGGTTACATCCACAACAGAGACGGAGAGTGACGTCACATCTTCTGCAGAAGCTGCGGGAACTCTCTCTGTGTGGGCTGGGCTGTGAGCCTCGAAACGAGCATAAAAGTTATTAAGCTCATCCGGCAGAGAGGCAGCAATGTTCACATTAGCTGCTTTATTCCCTTTATAGTCTGTGATGTTACTGATGCCCTGCCACATGCTTCGTGAATCATTGGTGTTGAATTGATCCTCCACCTTGGTTTTATATTGTCTTTTAGCAGTTCTGAGGGATTTCCTGAGATCGTAACTTGCTTGTTTGCGATCGTCAGCATCTCCGGATTTGAAAGCGGATGTCCGCGCTGACAAGGCTGTTCGAACATCGCTGTTTATCCAGGGTTTCTGGTTGGGGTAGATGCGGATAGTTTTAGTCGGCACCACATCATCTATACACTTCCTGATGAAAAACGTGACAGAGTCTGAGTACGTCTTGATGTCGTCATCAGACGCTGCCCGGAACATGTCCCAGTCCATGTGATCAAAACAGTCCTGAAGTGTAGCGTCTGATTGATCCGACCAGCACTGAATTGTCCTGAGGGCGGGGGCTTCCAGCTTCAGTTTCTGCCTATAAGCCGGCAGCAGTAGAATGGAGGAGTGATCTGATTTGCCGAACGGTGGGCGGGACAGAGAATTGTAGGCGACCTGGAATGGAGAATAACAATGGTCCAGTACACGATCACCACGAGTGTAAATGGTGATGTGTTGACAGTATTTTGGTGCTATTGTCCTGAAGTTTGCTCTGTGAAAATCCCCCATGACAATAAACGCTGCCTCTGGGTGCGTGGTCTCCTGCTCACTTATATTCCTCTACAGATCCTTGAGTGCCTGTTCTGTGTTGGCTTAAGGAGGAATGTAAACAGCTGTGATGATGATCGCTGTGAACTCCCTCGGTAGCCAGAATGGTCGACACAGAAGCATGTGAAACTCCAGATCAGGAGAGCAGAAAGATGTAATAGAGTGTTGGTTCCTCTCGTCACACAATGAGTTGTTAATAAAGAAACAAACTCCTCCACCTCTGCTCTTCCCTGTGAGCTCTTTAGTTCTGTCTGAGCGGTGCACGAAGAACCGGGTGAGCTCGATGGCTGAGTCTGGAACCTCTGCACATAACCAGGTCTCTGTGAGGCAGATAATGCAGCAGTCTAGTGTTTCTCGTTTGTATGAGATCCGTGTCCGCAGTTCACAGAGTTTATTATCCAGAGACTGAACATTTGCCAGTAGACTTGAAGGGAGAGGAGGTCGGAGAGAACGGCGCCTGAGTCTGACGAGCGTTTTCCGACGGCGTTTCTTCTGTCGCATCCGTGCAGCCCAAACAAAGGGTTCCGATGCGGTGTGTGTAAACAAACCGCCGGAGTTCAGGAACTCAAAGTCCGGTTTTCAGTTTGCGATGAAGGCACCTATGTTAAGAAGTGTTTGCCTGTTGTAAACAGTTAAAAAACAACCTCCAAAACATGGGACAAAAACAAACAAACAAGTAGAACAAACGAAAAACTGCAAAGTTTTTGCGGAGCTCGCAACACGGCAGCCATACTCGGCGCCATCTTGGTCTTTAATATTTAAACTGATCAGAAATTACATCACTAAATTGAAAATAAATGCACAGACACTATTTAGTCTTAACAGAGATGACATCACCGAACTCAATGATGACCTTTAACTATCATCTTGAATCAAGGACACACATTTTTACTAATCAATGTTGTTTAGCTGCTTTTATGCAATGTATTTTGTTTAAAGCACTATATAAATAAAGGTTACTTGGACTTTGACATGACCATAGGGGCTCAATCTGCTTGATACAAAAATGTAAAAAAAAATTATCATTTAAGACAACAAAAGAAATTTCAGAAAAATCTGCCAAATATTCCTCACTACTGTGATTGCTCTGAATAATGTTGAGCAGAGCTTTTGCTGGGTTCATGTGGAGCATGACTATTCTGTAACATATGAAAAAGATGCAACCTAGTTCAGATTAATTACAGTTGAGTCCAAACAAACCAAAAGATTGTTATCCCAACAAAGATGAAGACATGACAAAGATGCTCACCAAGCAGCACGTCACAACTTTAATACTCAACACTGAACAGTTAACACATTGTAAATTGTAATAATTTAACGACTAGTCATGGTAACGGTTAGGTGGGTGTGGTCTGTTATTAGTGTCCATGATTACATCTAGGGGAAAAGGGAGAACAAGAAACAATGGCAAAACAGCCTAGAAACAAGATAAGATAATTTCTTACCGAATAACTACATTGTTTTGATTTAAAAAAAAAACTTTTTGATGGTCAGTGGAATATTTCCATGTATTATAATAAAAGGTTTGCATTATTTCTATTTTATAAATGTTTAATATATTTATTTAATTGTTGTAAATGGCAAATGTTACCTGCATAATGCCGAACCTTTTACAAATCGTGGTTGAGAATGTGCAAGATTAGTTAATCAGCATATAGCTAATACATTAACTGCCTGGCAGATGCCAGTGATGCAGTAGGCTTGGTTTCTCCAAAGTATCAGAACGGTTCTATCGGGACAATCTGCACGTGTCCCAGAAATTGATTAAATTCACTGTATTATGCATTCCAGACAAGTGGATGGCAATGTTGTGTGGCATAAACTGCCTCTTATTGTCAGATTGTACTTTCACATTGCCAGAATGTCTAAATATTTGACTGCAGTGATGTCAAAAGCGAGTATCTTTTGAATGCAAGCTGCCCTTTCTTCGTCAAACCTTAACACTTAACCCTCATTACCAGTGAAACTAAGAGAGCATATAACAAATGTGAGTCTTTCATTCATCATGATGTGCTTTCAACACACTTTAATGTATCTTGCCTTGCTGTAGTTTTAACAGAGGTGGGCTCCAACAGTAAGGTGAACCATAGGGGAAATTTTATTGAAGTTCCTCTGTTAATTGGCAAAACAAATTGGATGTTATACATGAGCGATTGTCCATATAGGCTTTCTTGCACATTTGGAGAGTCCTAAATAAGAGGCAAAAAAAACAGTGTGACTGTATTTAACTGAGGGTCAAGCTCCTGTATAGAACTGATAGCCTCTCAGTTAGTATTTTCAGAAGTGTTCCGACCTCTTGTACTCCAGAAACTCCATAATGTCATTGAGCTTGTAGAAAGAACCTTTAACCATGTGAGATTTTATTGTCCAAAAATGTCTTTGCAGATGGAACGGAAAACCTGTGAAAGGTGTCAAAATGAAGCCTCAATGAGAAATAAAATAAGGCTTCTCCTCCAGTCAAAATACTTAATACTAGCCATTCCAACAAGATACCAGGAGGCTACATGTTGGCTTGACAAAGCCTGGCCTAAAAAGTTTAAAATAGCTACAAGGTTGAACAGATTTATACATTTAAACACAGTCTATGAAAAATAGAATTTGGATTTGGTCTTACTCGATTAAACTTGGAACAAGAAATCTGATCTTATCCATGTAGACTTACATCGACAAATGGTAGGTAATTGATCACCAAATTATATAATTTCACTGTTTAAGCCAACACACACACACACACACACACACACACACACACACACACACACACACACACACACACACACACACACACACACCAAACACACATTTTTATATTGAAATTGTTGATTAATTGTATTAATAAATTTTTTTTAATATTTAATAATTAATTTTGTTTACTGTTAATGTTAATGATTGTACCTGCACTACATTTTGGTGTTTGATTTATAGATTGTCAATTGTTGATTTTAAATTCTGGGTTCTCTGAATACTATTCATATGTTATCATTCAACGGAGCCTATTTAATATTTACCCATGCCAGGGTTACAGTTCCTTAACCTCTAAAATGCGTTGCTTGTTAGCCAACACTGTTTGTTTTCTTTCATCTGTCTCACCTTTATTTTTACTCTTGTGTTAAGCTCAGCTTAGAAGTTGTGTGATGAATGAGTGGAAGTTGAATCATTATTAAAGGTGGGAGATGATTAATAACAACCATGTGTGTTTTTCTCTAGAGTGTAAATAAAATATATCATTCACAGAATACATGGGACGGCTTGGAGCATGATTTATGGCGTGTTAAAATGCATGGAGAGCCAAAGGCTGAAGCCCTTTCACACAAAAGTCTTCCACTGACTAAGAGCAGTTTAGGCTTCCTTAATTAGTTTCATGTCTTTCCGTTTTGTTATGTCTGTCATGTGCCTGATGTTTCTTTCAATTTTTATGTCCCTTTATGCCTAAATTATAAATATGCTTAACAAGATATTTTGGTCAAAAAGATAACGTAGATATTATGTTATGTTGAGTATGTATGTGAATATTAGATGGAATGGCAAACTCAATTCCTGTCAGTATCACAAAATGTAATTGAATTGGCCACTCCTTTAAAAAAAAAGATCAAATCTTTGTCAAGTAGGCCTAACCAGACAGCAGTGCTGTACGTCCCAGTGGGTTAAATAAAAAGGACAATTTGTCTCTTCTCCTGCTCTCTAGTGCCTGAAAAAGACACATTGGTTGTGCCAATTCACTTGGCAGCACATCTTACTTTCATGGCCAAGATATTGATTAAATTCAGGGGTCTCCCATTTCTTCAACAGACCTCAGAGCTCAACACATTTCCAGTGTTCATGATGGTACATAGAGTACCAGAAATTGTCTTGAAATGTCTTTATTTATTTTTAATCTAGGGAATATGCTAGTGTGGGCTGAGTTTATATCAGAGTACTGCTTGGGGAATGTGTCTACAACCTTGGCCTCTATACTGCTGAATAAATTTTACAAATCAGCAAGGCCAGTTATGTTTAAACCTTCTCAGTGTTTGACCCTCAGACTTTTTCCTTTCTGCCAACAACTCATCAATCACAAAGTCTGACGTCTTTATTTTGCTGTTTTCGATCAAAGACACAGCTTTCTTACTGTGGTGCCTTTGCCAGAACTGAGAGAATATCATTGCTTGTTTTTGCTGCTTAGATCTAAGAGAACCTCAATGTCACTGTTTCACTTGAAAAAATCTAAACATTTGCTCAATGCCAAAGTGAGCTCATGTGAGATTTAAGAATTGCTTAGGCATCGTTAATCAAAATGTAGAAAAGCAGAGGTCTGTATTAGGGTTATTCTTTGGAAATATTGAAGTAAAAAACCTGTTTTGTTGAAAGTAGGGTTTGAAAGTAAATCCGTCTCCATTATGCCCACTGGAAATGGCCTAATTGTGTACTTATCTGCTTGTTGAATGTAAACTTTCTCTGCTGTATTTCAGTTTATTGTGAGTGATGTGTTAAAATGTTCTGTTGTTTGTGAAAAAGTGGGGTCTGCATCCTTTTAAACGAATCTTCGAATGTACAGTCTAATGGCTAAAAATCTCTTATACAAACTTTCTCACTGTTTAAGGTAGTTGCTTTTTTATTCGTCACGAGGGGCTTGCTCTGTTTTCAGGAGAATGAGGGACTTTCCTACTGAGCAAAATCACCCCAGCAGGGTTGTGATGACACAGTTAGCTCCCATCACCTTTATGCTATTCTTTCTCCCCCTGATATATTTACAAATCAGTTTTCCACCCCCTAATAATTTATGAACATAAACCTTTAGTAAACCATAATGCAATTGATCTAGGTTGTCCTTAGTTACACTTGATGTGAGAGAACACAACTCAATAATGAATTAAGTTTACACACATTTTTCTTTGAGATACGGCTGTAGAAACTATCGTTGGTGAAATTTAAGGTGGTAACAACAATGAAGTTTTGACTGGCTGGTATTCTGTGTTTCATCATTTTATCCTTATTTGTGAAAAATAGGCAACATTTTAGATTTAGGTCCGTTCTCAATAAATGCAAAATATTAACTTTGCCTTTGATTTGTAAATTCCTTATTACTGGTATGATTAGGTAGGGCTTCACACATACTAATATACTGCACATGCATGTTAATACAGTGTATAGTGCTACAAAGTAGCAAAATATCTGCTGTCAGATTTCAAAATTAGTCATCCCATTTCTCTATGAAGCAGTCGATGCTCTTGTCATTTATAAGGTGTGGCAAGTTAACATTTGCTATAAATGAATAACTAGAATACAAAGCATTTAACAAGTAGAGGGCACTGGAAAGTATTGATAGAATCATATAGAATACAGTTCATCCTTAATTTACATTTGATTTTCACAGGCATGAGAAGTGGACCACCTCACCTGGGTTAAGTTCAGTATTAAACATCTTTAAAACGTATAAGCATGAGGAGCTTAAAGCTTAAAGTAAGCAATTGAAGCTATTACTCCTTCTATTGAAATGACAAATTAGAAATGTAAAACAGCCTGTCTTGGCATTAAAGCAGGAAAAGCTGCTTTGCAAGCGAGTTAATCTAAGGTAAAATACCACATTACAGAAAGTAGGCAAGCATGCCAAGCTTTTTAGCCCAAGATGTTTTGAATCAAGCAATCACCAAGCAGTACTATGTACACAGTCATAAACTGTATTAGTTTTAGACGTTGTGTCTTAATATGTAAATGTGAGTAGATAAATGATCCAAAGGAATAATGAAAACTTAGTATAAATTGGTGATTAAATGTTCTTGGCATGTGTTGAGGCACTGCATATTTATTTGCCTCATACTTTACTGAAAAAAGGCGCACATTTATTAATTTGGTAAATATCTACAGTAACCGTCATGGTTCAAAAAGAGATTATACCTCTAATGTTTTAAATTTACATTGAGTAGGAGTAAGTCATAGCAACATTCAAATGGTAATTTGCATAGATTAAAGTCTTTTTGCTTACAATTAATAATGCTTTATTGCAATAAAATCTACTAATTTTGCACCAAAATTAAACAGATATTTTTAAATGCATTAGCAAGTATTTAATTAAAATGGGCAAATGTTATGTTGTATTTACTAAACCAAAAAATCTGCCAATAATTTAATAGTTACAAATTAGAAAGTAAAAGTTTAAATAGGCAATGTTAATGGCAAAGAATGTTATAATAGTATGTCACATACAACATGTATCTTTCTTATTACTCTTGTAGGTTTTAAATAACTTAAATGACACATACTGCAGCTAGGTTTCTCCTCCTGTTTACAAGTTGAATCCCCCAGTGCCATAAAGGGAGAGGGATCTTTGTTTAGACTGCAGAGCACAAAAGACCCGTAGCACCCCGGAGCTGTAGAGGTGAGCCAGCTATTGGCTGTTGCATGACAGCCTGGGAAAGTTAGAGGTGCCATCTGGTGTGAGGGGGCTAAAGGATAGCAAGAGTGACCTTTGACCAAGATTCCGCTTTTAGCAAACATCTCCATGCGGATTTATGGGCTGTTAAGGAACAATAAAGGCTGTGTTGAGCTGCAGGCACGCAAGCTTCACATCTTCAGGTGATGTGGCCGAATTATGTGACAGGCACGTATTCATGAGGATGTATAGAAAGAAAATAAAACTGACCATGTTAGTCAACTATGGAGATCATATTACATTTGCACTGATATTTAACATAGCAATTTACGATAACATTTTTGGATTGGTCACTTTAATTTTTGCAATTCATACACATGTAACTACTTAAGGCAAACCAGACAGAATGGGAAACTTACAAAATAAACTAATGTTGTAAACAAATGTATAAAATAATGTATAAAATGGTTAAATAGTGGAAAAAGACTTACGGCATAAATAAAAGGAACTATTCTTAACCGGCAATCACCTATCAGGCACTCTCTTCATTACTTAATAGCTATAGGCCATTCAGCTGGATCTTTTACACTTCTCCTCCTTCATATTGTTTCTTTTCTCCTTTTTCATTTTAACGGGGGATGGGTGAGTCTATAAGAGGATTTGGCTTTGAATAGACTTTTGTTTAGCCTCCTGACTGTGTCAATTACAGGGTGCCCCTTCATGAAGGCTCTGGTTCTTCTAAGACAGGATTCTGACCGGCTAGTTAAGATTCACAGGCAAACATGGGAAAGCAGTGCTATGAAGCAAACACCAACGCCTTAGAGATCACCCTCGAAGCAAGGTCACAAATGCTGCAGTTGCGAAATTAGCAAAATTTAAGGCACTGCATCTGTAATCCATAAACCCATCCTAATACTATTCTAATCTATTAAACAATGAAGAATAGCAAAATGGTGGAAAGAATCAGTTTTTAATACTCAGGACACGTATTACATTGTCCTGCCACGATAAATACACGGCCTCCGGGCAGTGCTCAGAGAATGTTGCTGGAACATATAATGAAATCGTCCTGCAGTTCCAATCCTTTACGTGATGTGGTGACATCACACATGCAAATGGTCGGGGCTAGGATGGCATGCCAGAGTGGGAGTCAAAGAATGACAATCATGCAATTGGAAAGCTCTGCAATGGTGGCTATGTGTGAAGTAGCTGATAAGAAATAATGAAAATATCTAATTCCAGTCAATAGTAAATATTTACTTTTTCCTTTCAATTGAAAAAATCTTTAAAATCTTCAAAAAAATCATAAAAATCTTCAGCATCTGTCACATTCCTAGGTCCCAATACTACTTCAATTTAAGTGTAGATTACACATAAGGCATGCTACTTTTAAAACATGCAAGACATTTCTAAGAGATATGTTACATCTCTTCAGTTAAAAACAGGAAAGTGGAATGTCACTGCAGAGATCACAACAATTGATATGCTTTCATCCAAAGTTACAAATTTAAAATAACACAACATTTTAAATATCTTTTTTATTTTACAACAACATTCCAGATTTGAACCACTTGTAAAGAAAGCAAATTGTCCATTGAGGCTGCATCATTTGCAAAACACTAACATTACATTTCTAGAAGTAGTGCACATATTGGCATTTACACCCAGTCTTTGTTTATTAGATATCCCTAAATGTGAATAAAAAGTCTTTGGAATCACAGCTACTTTGGATTGCTGAAATAGTTTGAATAGAAATTCACAAGGCATGCAGGTTTGAATTTCTATTATAATAATAATGTTATACTAGTATTTCTAAAGAAACTACATTCTATGAGGTTTGTGACATGCTTTTTTTCTTAATTTCATTGATCATATCTACTGCATCTGCACATTTCAAGAGAGATATGTTTAGCTCTGGGATTATCCATCTGGTCTTTTATCTCATATAGCCTAACTAATTACCACAAAATATGTTTTTTTCTGTCCAAGAACAAAAAGAGATGAAAGAGGAAGAGCTTCTCTCAATTTTAATGTTTCCTTTTTTGTATTGATGCATCGAAGATTGCAGAACCACAGAAACAGCAATGAGGTATCCCTATCCCTCAGCCAGTAATTAGGTCAAAATGGCCTGTCCTGTTGTATCTTTACAGCGGCTGTGAAAGAAACCACTTCACCTGCTTCTGTTCGCACTGTTCCATTCCTTTGAGAAAAGTGGGAAAAAGCTTGGAAAAGCGAAATTGTCCTTTAGGGCTGTGACACTCATGAAATTAATCTATTATCTTCCTGTGCAGCTGCCATGTACTGATAGAAGGTGGCTGACAAGACTTCTCCTACTGTAACATTGTTCTGCCATTACATTTGGTCATTCGGTTTAGCTTGCTGACATAGGTGAGGACCTTTAGTCACTAAATTAACGGGATGAACAGCAAAAAGATTGTTCAAAGGCCATGTAGGATATTAGGATATATTACTGTTTTCGGTTTTAGACCTGAAATCAGCACCTTGTTACAAGAACCCACTGGCTAATAGATGTCACTAATGATTTAACAAAAAATAAAACTCCAAAACAAATACTGTATACAAAATAAAAGTATTTAAAAAATTAATTTCTAAAGTAAGTAATAGTAAAATTGTTGATATGTTCAACTTAATCAACTCTGCAACAGTAAACTCAAAGTTACTTAAAAATGTTTTTTTATTTTTATTTATCTCGCTGACCACAATGACATCTTAACCAACGCTACGCTTCTATAGTGCTTTTAAAAGCTTATTTTCAGGAGAACACCTACTTTTATCAAAAACATTAAATTTTGGTGGATGCAGGAAACATGGTTTTATACCAGATCCATAAAAAAAATTTCATTTGCCAATAGCCAGTCAATTTTAAAATGAGCTACAACAATTGTCACAACCAAATCACACATAATGTGTTACAAAAAAAACATTACTTAAAATTCACATTTAAGATTACACACAGGGGATTGAGTAGAAATGGCCTTGGAGCTAGAAAGTGCTCCTGAGCTACATCAGCGAGATGTAACTGCAAACCATGCAATTGAAGCCGCTAGGCTACCTCGGTAGGTGCTGACCCAGGCCAAGGTGCGCACAGGACTTGATGCTCTCCTTGAAGTGTGCCTCTAGGACTGCATGTGAACGGAAATTCGCCCGCAATAAATGCAGCTGGGTCCCTCCGGACCTGTATGCACATGCTCCACTCCACAGCCGACAACACACAGTAAAGGTCCCTGTACGTAATACATTTTTTCAAAATTGCTTAGACACTTAAAATTACACTTGAGGCCCACTTGATGAAATTATTAATATAATAGCTAATAATAGCTAATCTTTAGGCCAAGTCTGCAAAACTGCAAAGACATTTCATGCTTTAAACTTGTTTTTTTTGTTGTAAAACAAACTCTTTGCACATTTGTATTATTTTCAGTAAATTAACAAGCATATTTACTTGTAGTATCTTTAGTTTCTTGTATTTGTGGTCTGTTAATGTTCACTCCTTCTTTAAACAAAATGAAATACAATGTTTTCAAGTATGTATTCTTTTTTTTGGGTTTCTGGAGAATTTCTGAAATGGGGCAAATACTCCACTTTAAGTGTCATCTGCTTCCTAATTCATCCATTAAAAATCCCAGTTGAGAAACAATCTTTGGATATTTGCTTCTGTTAGGCTCCTTTTAGTGATGTTTCTGTCCTAAATGGACAGTGTTTCAGGGGAGACTAAGAGGCACAAACCTTTAACAACAAAGTGTGTGTGAATGCGTGTGTGTGCGTGTGTGAGACGGAGAGCAGTGAACAGTTATTGCCGAAAGGGGCCATTTTATTTATTTATAGTTGATGTGCTTAGGAGATGGTCAAGGTCAGGCTATGTTTTGCTCTCCTGTTTTGTTTTGTGAGCTAGATCAGTTCACAAAACATGTCTGTTAAAAATTCTACTGACATACCACGGTGACCATGGTTTTAGTTGTTCTGACACTGAATATAAAGATCTTTTTCAACAAACTTACCTTTTTATACAGCTGATACAAAAATCGATATATAATAATCTATAGTAATCTATCCTTTGTCCGCTCAAAATGTCACTCTAGCACATTTACTTGTACTAATCTCAGTAAGGCATGCTTTTCAATCCCCATGTGGATTGTAGATGTAATCCCATGGAAGATTGAACTCTGTCGATCTTAATAGAGCTGGATCAAGAGGCAGGACATAAATGGCTTTGGGATGCTGTAACTCTAATAGTAAACATAATGTCAAGAATGTTTCATGAACAGCATCACCTATTTTACTAGAGTTACTTCTAACCCACTGTTTAGCTAAATTGTACTACACTCTAATCTCTACCATTACCGATATTGAGGAGCTAATGTATCATTGTATTGTGTATATGTTTTTGTTACTTAATCAATAGTCTAGTGTATTACACAGCATTCATTTTTGTCAAATTCTTACGGATGTTAAATCTTTATACAAGCAACATACATTATATTCCAAATACAGTATAGTCTGCAATAGAGTTAATATTTTTATGTATATATAATGTTCATGTACATTATTTGGCAAATTGCTCAGAATTCTTCTTTGTTATTAAAATGTATGAAAATACAAGAAAACCTGTTTCTGTTGAAAACATATAAATGTCTTAGGTTAAAAACTTTAAGGAAGTGTTCAACAAACCAGAATCCTGTATAATTGTCACCATTTGTTTACTTTTATGTTGTTCAAAACCTGTACAGTACTGTTTATTTTGTGGAACACAAAATAAAATATTTGAAACAAAATCCATCAATATCTAAAAATATCTATCAAAGGCATAACCATAATGCATCTACACAAACCCATGTCTTACAGCGGGGTTGAGTGGGGATGTACAGTGTACATTTAATACATTGTTTCATAACCTCTTCCTCCCGTAGCGACTTTCATCCTTCTTACAGCCACTGTTAAATTAAAACCAGTAACCACAAACCCTCTCAAGAACCACTTCTTCTTTGTCTCTTTGTTAAACACAATAAACAAAAAGAAACAACCCATACCCACAGAATAAACTCACATCTGATACTCATAAAGCTGTTGTCTTAGATGGGTCAGTCTCTGTGTTTCCCTCAAATGAACTTTTGCATGGAAATTCTCTTAGATGAGCAGTGGGCGAAAACAGATTTAAAACTGTGAGAATGGATAAACCTGTGATAACCTATTAAATAGAAACACTGTGAAGTCCAAATTGAACTATAATACAAATGTAAAAAAAAGGGCAGTCTGTCATTTAAGTGCAGTCTGTCATTTATTAAAATAACAGGATCTTATTAATTATATGACCAGTTTTTAGAATTGACAACTGCTTATTTATTCACAGCAGTAGTAATATTTCTTACCCTAAGATTACAGTCACAGCTGTAACACTGTTAGTTTGAACAAGCAAACAAATGTAAGTCTCCCAAATGTCTTTAACCATAGTGATGGCTGTAAATATGAAAGATTGCTCTGAAAATATTATTTTCCAATGGATCTAGTGTTGATAAATTCAAACAGCACCAGAACCAAACTCACACCTGTAAATTGTAGGGACATACAACTGCATTTAGATGGAATCCCTGCTGTGTGAATGCCACCATACTGGACAACTAGTCGTCTGTCACTCTCTGCCACTTGTTATGAGGCCATACAGACAACAGCCCTTCAAAAATGTTTTGTTATGTTAAGTACAGTGGATCTTTCAATGCCAGACAGCTGTGCTATAATGATATATTATACAAATGCTCATAGAGGCTAAAGTCTAATAGCAGTCCTTTTAAGTAAACATATTTGTCTCCTCGACTCTTTGTTACTTGCTTTGAATAAAAGTTCCTGCTAAATGCCTAAATGTAAATGTAAAACATATTGCACGCTTATTGTATTTGCATTATGTATGGGTACATTATGAACATATAATCATGCTAACAATGCAACACTAATTACGAAAACTGACAAAAAAGGTGCAATATGCGACATTTACCAAGGATTCTTGCAGATGGAGTTATTTGCTATAAGAAAAATGTGGTTGTCAATCCCAAAATTTGACAGTGTCAATGTAACTGTATTCATATAATAGATAGATAAGATTGTACCTGATGTTTCAAGGTGAGTACAGTAAATTGAAGTCAGCAATCATTTTGTAGTTATAGCTGACAAAGCAACTGCAAGGTGATGTTCGTGATACTATGGCACTAGAAACCAAAGATCCGTTGTAAACGAGTTGACATTCTTTACCAACAGCATTGTAGATATGCATTTTAAAAAATCAGACTTGTGTACATATTCTTTTAAATCTCATTCATTTATTGGCTCCTTTAAATGATGGTGCTCTGCATCTTCTCCTGCTGGGGTTCACAGCCTTGTTCATCTTTAATTATGGATCAGATTCTTTTGCCCCGGTTTTAGAGTAACTCCAGACAAGCTTCGTTCAAGTCAGCCACTTGAAAGTTTGAAAACCTCTAGTGACAGGAATATTAATGTGGTGGCAGTGTCGTATCTGTTTCAGCTCATGCATATTCAATGTCCCCCCAGCTCTCTAAGATTTATGTCAGACTGTGCAGGCATGCGCTTCTCCACTATTTTAGATAATAGCATGCTAAATTGATGTTATCAGGAGGTCTTTCTCCTCTTTTCTATATATTTCTTCTCTACATAAATTTCATTCATATATCCTTTCTCTTCCTTTATTTTCAAACAGCATAGGATCTGATTATGTGACATGAGTAAACCATTCAATTTCATATTTAGGGCAAGCGTGTTCTTCAGCGGTGTCCAATCCTGGTCCTGGAGATTTACTGTCCTGAACAGTTTAGCTGCAATCTGCCTCAACACACCTTATTTCAAACTTCTAAAAAGCCTCATTAGATCTGCATTTTCTGGTTCAGGTGTGTTGGCTTAAGGTTGGATCTAAACTCTAGGACAGAGTTTAGAGATTTTTTTATTATTTTTGGTTTTATGATAAATAAATTCACACAGTGAAAATGGAATTCATATGTGATTTTGAAAGTTTTACATACACACGATAGCATTATCCAAAAGTGATACAAATATTAATATTTTATTGATTTGTAAAACATGAATCTAACCGTGTCAATTTGTGATTATAGCACGGAGATAAAGAAAGGGATCTGAAGTTTAGGGCAATTATACATCTTGCCATTTACCATCACTGTTTGTTCGCTGTTTTTGTGATTTCCAAAAGCATTTGTTAGAACAGTTGAAGCCGTAAACAAAAATGACCTACCATGACATCCGACATAGACTGGATAGGCCACTGTTGTTGTTTCATTGTTTTCCTGCATATAATACATTTTGTCTGTCTAATTTATATGTACATAATATTTTTCATTATTATAATTATATGCAGTGGACAAGGTTAGTGTCGTAGGTTATCTGTTTTGTTTTGTCCCAGTTTATTTAGCATCTTGTGTTGGGAAATTGTGATCAATTACTCCAGTTACTTAGAGTAGTTCAATCTTAAGATTCTTTTAAACCCACTAGTGACATGTCAGTGACATTTTGTATGAATTATGTAAATAATTTAATATTTGTCTTTAGTGAATATGATCAAATGGTTAATTCATTATTAGACAGACATAAAGTAATGTCGAAAAATATATTCTCAAGGTGGACTGGAATTTAAAAGAATGAGCCCTTGTTAAATAAGTTAAATGATGAGGTCTCCATGGTAGTGCACATAGCAAACACCAAAGAAAGAGCATTACACAAGCTCGGTTGAGTTTGTGTGGCTTGAGTTGATCTCAAAGGCCTAAACCGTGAATCCTTGTGAAATTAATTATTTAACTCCCTATGTTTATTAACTGCTTGATAGACAAAGGCCTTTTCCCTTTGACTTGTGCATACTGACATTGCGCTCATAACAAACAAACAAACAAACAAACAAAAAGTCTCTTGATCCATAATGGATGACATACCATAGTGTTGCAAAAGAGCATTATTAAAGAAGTGGGGCAATGGTGCAAGCTCTCATTTGTCAACATCAACAGTTCCTCGATGCAACAATAGGAAGTTACATTTATGCTTCTCTTTGGAGCCATTTTGGCAAAAAAATGTTAACAGTGAAATGAAAATTGTTCACTGTGATTGTATGTTAGTGGGTACTTGAGGATACTTTTGTTAAACCTTTAAAAAAACAAATTAATTTTAAATTAATAAGGGGTTTATTTAAGTAAATCGCAGTTAATAAATTGAATATTATATAATAATTAATTTAATAATTTAATAGATAGTAGTCATCCAGTTACTTCAGAGACTCGTTACTCAAAATGCCAGAAGTCATACACCAATATGTGTAATGATTGCAAAATGATAGCACAATATTTAATTTCATAAAAACGAATGACAAAAGCGTTTCCTGCATTTACATCTTATGCTCTTGTATAATAGAAAATTGGCATACACAAAGTCTGCTAAACTGGAAAAATATTAAATATATTACATTAATAATTGTGCAGAAAAAGTACTAAATATGTATTTAAATGTATCGATTGTGCTACAGTGGAATTTTTACAGGTATTTCCCAGTACACTTTAAATATCTTCAATTGAAAGACTGGTTTTATTTAAAGTAGCATTACAACATATTTTTATTAAGCAGGCTTAATGTTTAGATATTTACACTGTGTAGAAGTATTTAGCTTGAGATAAATGTTTTTTTAAATTAGTAGTTTTTACGAGGGTTTTTTAGATTTTATATTATGGATGCTTTTTTTAAGTAAAAGTTGTGCTTATATAAAACAATTGACTTGCAAGACAATGCACTTAAAGGTGTGTGAGATGCAGGTCTAATGGTAAAATGCCTGTCTGTGTGCATTAATTGATCACAACTATGAAGAGCACATGTGAGCTGGGAGTGAAACAAGCCAACCACACACACATACTGTATAAATGCCTCTGACCTTAAGGCCGCCATCACCGTAGTAAAGAATGTTCTCTTACATCCAAGCTTCCTGTAAATCCCCTGCATCTGCGCTCACCACATCTACTTCTTCAGAACTAGACAGGCAAAGCTCTGGACTCATGATAAGGCCTTCAGTATCCAGAGAAAGAGAAAGAAAGGTGGAAGTTTAGGAGGCAAGAATGGAGCCTGAGCATATTTTTAATCTCTGCCTAAAAGAGACATGGATGAAACATCTAACTGTATATTTTGGCTTTGTCGCTTTCTGTGGATGTCGGTCTCACTGTCCATGCCATTTTCCATAGTAGTACCCCTTGAGAAAATAGTGTTTGTTATGCCTGACACATTCCTGTTGGTGTTTGCTGCTTCCCACAAGAATTCTCACACAGTCAAATTTGAGAATGAAAGGCTGTTGGTTAACTAAAATCGTTCTTGACCCGACTAAAAAGAAAGACAATAAACAAAACACAAGGAGAGCAGAAGATGAGGGAGGAGATTCCATCACAACTCCAGCTGTTTTCCCAGAGAGGAGGCTGGAATTGAAGCCTAATGCAACTGTTTCAAAATGAGCAAATCCTGTTCTTACTAAAGTTTTATCAATATGCCTCATTGTCTGGGCTGTGCTTAGTCGTGAAACAATCAGATTAGCATTTGGAACACATGTGAGATAATTGAAAGTTCCTTGCTGTCCTTGAAAATACAACCATGGAAAAGTCCTTGATTAATTAAAAACATAACACGTAGGGGTGTTGAGCAGGTAAAAGCCTTTGACTTTGAACCAATTACCTGCTTGTTATTATTTAGACCAACCACATAGTTGTATGTTAATTAATGTGGAATGTTTGTCAAAGCATGCCTTCAGCCGCCATGTTATTCTTGTCCTGAATGCTGATTGATTCCAAAATTCATTATAAAGTACTGTACTAATTGTAAATTTAAACACATGTTCTTCTTAATTAATTTTACTTCCTGGCACCCTCAGCATCGTGATTTGTTATTAGTAGCTCTTCTATAGAAATGTAAGTGTTTTTGGTAATTTTGGTAATATTGTTTTGTAATGTCACTGTATGTGTTCAAGTCACAATTAGTATGACACTGAGGATTAAGTGGATTCAAAACCTTGACTCATAATCTGCATTGTGATGTGTACAATTTGGATTCTCTATTATTTCTCTTAAACAATAGGTATCAACGTTTGGCCTTGCAACAACCTCATGCTAGAACATTGCTTTCTGAGGAACTTGTGGAATCATTTGTTTGAGAGGCAGAAAAAACCTTGCTTGAACTGTGTGAACTGTATTTGAACCCAAACCCTGTGAAGACTTTGTAAAGGGGCACTTCGATTTTTCCCTCCCTCACTTTTTCTCTTCAACCATGATCAAAACTTCAGAACCCTGTATGTTTTGTATTCACAAAGGAGAGAACCTTTGAAACCCTTTGGATTAGAGAATGTTGTCAGCTCACGTTATAGTCAAGGGTAGTACGGACAGCTTCAGAGTTCACAGAGGAGTATAGGTGTGTGTGTGTGTGTGTGTGTGTGTGTGTGTGCGTGCGTGCGTGCGTGCGTGCGTGCGTGCGTGCGTGTTACTACTGTGGTTGTGTGAGCGTGCAGTGCTCTGAATTTATCAACCTTGTAGTCTGGACTACAAAAATGTCATAATACTGGTGTTACAAAGTAGATGCTGAAGAGGTTAAGTCTGAATTAGTCTGGGCTGTCTTCTTCTTTTTCAGTAGCAACACTTTATCATCTAATCTATTTTAATGGCTGCTGAATAGAATTGCTATGGTATTTTCTATGCTATCACAGCTGAACTAAACTTAATGTGTCCCAGTGGCTTCCTACTTGGATAGCTGCCCAACTCTCCTTTATATGTCCCACACTAAATGTTTTTGACAACTCTCAAGTGATTACTGACAGCTTTCTTGCATGGGGTATGAGCATACAAGCTAGCAAAGATATTTAATATGCCATAAATTTACAGGATGTTAGCATAATCATATCTGGTAATTCTGGTTTTAGGCTCTTCATTATAACAAATTTTACTTATTCCTTATCATTTCAATTTCCAATTTAAAGCACTCCCTGGCCCTGGAGAGGAGGTCCCCGTAGTGTGTCCTATTTCATCAGGACTCTACTCTGCTCAAGCGCCACTCTACTCAATGAGCCCTGCTCTCAGCTGGGAGGCCCGCTTTGGGTCAATTGTTTCCTTTCTGAGAGGGGAGGAGAGGGGTGGAGTAAGTGGAGCCACCCAACCCCACCCCTGGACATTGAGCTTGGCCTAGCAGGTGTAAACATCCAGCACTTCTCTCCCCATGAGTGGGCATTTAAAAACCCTAGGTAGTCATGGAGAAGGCCTCACAAGAATTAAGAGATTAGAGAGAGGAGAAAAAAGATAAAGAGATGATGGGGTTGTGGGGGATGTCTGAATGACGATGAAGATGGAAGGAGGATATCAGGAGCAGGCCCAGGTGTTTAGTATTATTATTTGACCTTATGTGTTGTGAGCAAGATAACTTTTTTTTGCATTGCACCCAATATAGTCCCACTGATGCTTATTCAGGGAGTCACAGAAATACGTTTGGAGGGCTCATCTTTCATTACCTGCAAATGCCTATGCAGTGGGGTGTTTTTAGGCTTTTTGCACAACAATGCAAGCTAAAGTGAATCACAAACTATAATGTCTAACCATAAGCATTTGGATATGTTGGAGTGATTTTTTTTAGTTGGCAAAAAAAATCTTTAGATGGTTATTGTTTATTGGTAATCCGTTGAAATAGTGCAAAAATAGACATCAATTTAGCATGCACTGGATTACAGACGAAACAAATCTTTTTTTTTCTCTAGCCCACTAAATGAACCACTATTAAGTGCATTTGCAAGCAATTTGAAACCTGGTTTAATCATATATACATTTTTGCTTCCAAATCAGACAAGAGGAAGCCTCGAAGTGTGAGTGTTGTTATTTAACTTGTCTTGCTCACTCACTCACTCACTCACTCTCTTATTTACAAAGTGTTATTTGCTAGCAAGATTACATCCTCTTTTTAATCCTCTTTGCATTGGATTTTAGTTGTACTTACAGCGTCCTGCACCTGCAAAATTGCTGCCTGTTAAAGCTGCATAAACACATCCAAAGGTGAATCACGGACTGTACTGACTTTCATAAAATCAGTGTGTATAGCAAGAGAGGGTTTCTATGAAACTTATTTCACAGGACTTTGGTCTATTCAATTCAGTCTGGTCTCTTGCTAAAAGTAGTACAGGATTGGGCTATTGGGTTTAACGTTCTACATATCTTGGTTGCAGAATTGAGCCATTGCAACTTTATAGTCTGAAGGTAGCCAACATCAAAATCTCCTTTAAACTGTGCTTAGGCATTAGGTATTATGTTTTGTGGAATTAAAATATCCTGAAGCAACTATCAGTTTTGTGGATGTAAAAATTTAGCATTTTCATTAATATGTCAAAAAAGTTGCAATCACTCATGTGTTTAAACTTGTTGTGCCTCTAAACATCTAAGTAACACGATTAATATTTCTTAAGTATGTGTGTTTAAACAAAAGATACACACATAGACACAAAAAAAAAACATGCTGGCTCAGAAAGTGTTTTGAGCTACATTGTTTAACTCTTCTCTCCTTTAGTGCTGCTGGTGATCCTTTTAAGTCTTAGAGTTTTCTTTCGCATCAGTGGCATAATGCTTGTTAGTATTTATGTTTCTAGTCAACATTTGAAGTGTATCAAAACGTTTTGTCAAAGTTCTACATGCATTTTGAAAAATCCCTTTCCTAACCACAGGATAAACTTTAAGTTTTTAAATTCCACTTTAAATATGAATTATACATATATAATTTAACTTAAATCTAAGATGGTTTGACTTTCAAACTTCGAGGTTAGATATAGTTAATGAGTATTAGTTCAGTTTTATTAAAAAATAGACTTATAAAATGTAGAAACAGTAAAAATATATGCATCCATTTAAATCTTATAAAGTAATGAAAATCACAAATTTTCTCTAAAATCCAAATATGTTTTATGTTAAAAGCTATCTATTTACCATATGGTCCAAGGTGTGAACATTGGTTAATTTTTCTTAATCCATCTAATGCTGCGTTCAAGAAGCATCAGATTTAGGATATCTCACCTTTAAAATAACTTTTGTTGTGGCACTCATTAAAAGTTAATAAATACATTTGTTGTTTAATTCTTTTTTATTTATTTGACTATGCCTTTTGGAAGTCTATTCCTTGTTGATCATGTTTGTACATGTAAAGTACATATTTTCTCTAAAAATGTTTAAATTCTTTCAAGGTTCTCACCTTTAGAAATCGCATTAATTGGTTGTATTATTGAATAACTGTACAGTGCCAAAGAGAGAGAAAAAAGAACTGCAACTGTGTTTTAATTTAATAGAAAATGTGTGGTCTTAGTAAGACTATGCATTTAAAATTATGTGTATACTTTCACCAGTCTTGCATGACAATTATATGTTTATCACAAGGTTGAATGGTGTTTGTTAGTTTTTTAAACATTATGTTTATTGAAAAGTACTGTAAACCATGTGAGGTGTAAATGTGTTAAGGGAATATTTCCCACAATGTATAACAAACAATGTGTTTTCAGCTTTTAGTTTTGTCTGTCAGAGGAACTGACCACCCTTGCTTCAATCCAAGGACTGCTGAACTCTTAACAGAATTTAACCAAAAACAGATGCTTTCAAACTGACTCTTAAAGAGATAGTTCTCAGAAGTATGACTGTTCCATAAGACAGTCATTCATTTTTGTAAACACAAACTGTGATATTCTTCATTAAGTTCATGAGCTTTTTTTTGGCATGCACCTTGTACTCTCTTGAATGCAACTAAATGTACTGTTTTAATGATGTCTTTCAAGATTAGAAAGCTCTCACTCCACCTGAAAAAGATCTCCTTTGTGTTGCAAAGATGAAAAACTCTTACTATGGTGGTAACGCAACTTAAAACCACACATTGAACACTGACAAACATGTGGCTTAAATATAATAGGAAAGATACTAAGGGTAAACAGAAAACGTCTGGGTTACTGATGTAACCCCAGTTCCCTGATGGAGGGAACGAGACGTTGTGTCGAGGACGACAGTATGGGGTTCGCTCTTGAGAACCAATCGACTCTGACTATATTAAAAAGGCCAATGGGAATTGGCGAATGAAATTTGCATGCCGGGCCCCGTCCCGGACATCCGGGTATAAAAGAGGAGACGGTGTGCTCATTCATTACCTTTTGTGCTGAGGAACGTGAGGATGACTCACGACCGTTGCAGCGAGCGGCATAGCGGCGTGGCATGAAGGACACTCGACATTGTGTTCCTATATAATCACGCCACGGCGCCGTGCCGTGTCACGATCTCCAGCGGAGCTACCTTGACCGACTCTAGCGCGCCATAGGTGTGAGCTTCTACACGAGAGTGTAACCTGCCAGTGGAGAAATGGTAAGACGTCCAGAGCTTTGAAAAAGATAAGAGGTACTTTACCACCGGTCTCTTTGGGCGCTGGCCTTCCTATCATCGCAGCGAGATAGCCGCCCGACCGCTAACTGCACTGGGAAACGCGGCCACTTCAAGGAGGGAGTGCGTTACGGAGGCCACATCCTGCCATAGGGAGGTTAACATGTGGAAATATGCCAATGGTCTCACCTGAAAAGGGAAGATGACTCATGGAGGTATAGTGTGCATTGCTTACCCTTGTGGGTAGCACCACGTGAGAGGAGGTCACACATTCGCCTGAATAGGAGAATCTTGGTGAGGGAATTACGTCGGCCGGGGCCACCCCTGATGGGGGAGCCACTACGTACGGAGCACCAGCTGAAAAAAGGGGTTCACCTGAAGGGACAGCTGCACCGATGTTTCAGCCTGGTCAAAAGGGCCGCTCCGCCCGGCCCGTGACCGTAAGGGTGCTGAGTGATGGATAGGTGACCTGTACTGCCCGACAGGGAAGCAGAGAGGTCGAATAGGCACTGCACTTACCTTATAGGCACTTTCGCAGGCGTACGCTGTGCGCCGGGGCATCCCTGTCGAGGAAACCCTCGATCAAGGGGTACCCCAGGCGGCGACGGGTGTTGTCTGACGAAGCAACCAGGACCACCTGTGCCTGGCCGGACTGTTCCCACACCAGCCGGAGCATCCCAGGGTGGAGTCGCCATTCTCCTTGGGACAGCATCTGACGAAAGAGCGCATTGGCTATCTGACTCAGGTAGCCCAGGAAAAGTATGGCGCGCAGGGGTCCTACTCTCTGCTAACTCCACAGGAGGAGGCGTCGGGCAAGTTGTGACATTCGGCGCGAGCGTACCGCGCCTTGGCGGTAAGTGTATGCTACAGCTGCCGTGTTGTCGAAGCGGATTCTCACATGCTTGCCTCTCACTAGAGGCAGAAACCTCCTGAGGGCGAACATGACCGCTAACAACTCCAGATCACTGATGTGTCAGTACAGTCGGGGACCCGTCCATCGACCCTAAACTGTATGCCCGTTGCACACTGCTCCCTAGCCCAACAGGGAGGCGTCGGTTGTCACCACAACGCGCCTCGGAACCTGGCAGAGGGATCTTTCCACTCGTAAAAAGGCCCTGAAGGACCATGGGGCTAGGGTGCTCCAACACTGAGGCGTAATGGCAATCCGCCTGGTGTCCGTGTGCCATGCACTCCTCGGAACGCGACTCTGAAGCCACTGCTGACGTGGTCGCATGTGCATCAACCCAAGTGGGATAACCCCGGTTGAGGATGCCATATGCCCCAGGAGCCTCTGGAATTTTTCCAGGGAGACCACTGGTCGCCTGAGCTTGCTCAGGCATAGCAGTAAGGCTTGGGCATGCTCTACCGTGAGTCGTGCAGACATGGTGACTGAGTCCCGTACTCGGGAAGAATGGCACTGGGGCCGAACGTGGCTTTGCGCCCTGTTCCGAACCCAGATACCACGCATCCAACCGCGAGCGCTGGGGTGACGGTGGGCTGTACACTGCAGCCCAATGCTCGCGGCGGCCCGGGAAAGCATGGCCACCATCTCCGGATCCAAATCGTCCTGAGATTTGCCTGCCAACGACGGAAGCTCAAGGACGTCATCCGGATCCGAATCTAGCAGGGCGCCCTCCGATGCCGCGACCGACAACTCGTCCTCATCCCATAGGGAAGCAAGAGATGGCGTACCGCCTCTTGCCGACGGGGTCTACGAGCGTGCAGAGGTATGGAAGTTCCGCGAGCCAGAGGCTGACGGGGTGACATCCATAGAGCCCTCATAATCACTAACGCCGCTCACTGAGGCTGCTGACCGTGCCGTAGCCGCAGTCAACGAACCAAAGGGAGCTGACGAAGTGGTGGCTCGCTTTCCAGGGAAAGGAGCCACCCGTGACCGCAACGTCTTAATCGACATCTGCTCGCAGTGCGGGCAGGTCGGTCCCATGAACGCCGGTTCTGCGTGTTGGAGACCCAAACAAGTGATGCAGGTGCTATGGGTGTCCCTGTCTGGGACGAATCCGCCGCAACCCAGGGAGCAGCTGTGTGCCATGAGGCAACACGCTGCTTAGAAATTGCTTTTTTATTAGAAAAGAAGAATTCAAGACACTCTCTGTCTTCTGCCGAAACGCACAGGGGAGCTGCTGAAGAGGGACAATCCGCTGCAACAGCGTCGTCACACCAGCAGGAAGATCGCCAGAAGTCGATTTCAGCATCAGACACGAAGTCATCCGCAGGTTCCGAAGAACAAAAGGTAATGAATGAGCACGCCATCTCCCCTTTTATACCCGGATGTCCGGGGCGGGGCCCGGCATGCAAATTTCATTCGCCAATTCCCATTGGCCTTTTTAATATAGTCAGAGTCGATTGGTTCTCAAGAACGAACCCCATACTGTCGTCCTCGACACAATGTTGAGAGACCGACAGAAAGGGAAAGGTGTTAACTAAACAATAACTTGCGAAATAAACAAGGCATGATAATAAACACAGAAACAGAATTAAACTGAGCATGAATTAATATAACTTTGACAGAAAAGGTGTTTCACGTTCCTCAATGGGATTTCTGTAACTTCTAAAATATTCTAAAATGATTCCAAAATCTTCTTAAAAATTTACACGTTTTAAAATGATTCAAAAATATTTTCTGTGGTTTTTATATTTTTGTTTTCTCTTGCCGTATCTGGGACATTGGTTCAGTTGATTCAATCAGTTCTTCCTTGGCAAGGAAATTGTAACCGGTTATATGTTAAATTTTACAATTGTTTATCAATTAATGTTTTAAAATAAACAATATTATGTTATGTTATCAGTAAAGTGAAAGCCATGACTCAGAAACAAAATGGCCAGAAATAATTATTTTGGCAAGGTCACTATGACCTAACCTCTATGTCTTTTGAAAGCAACCTGCAGAAGTTCACCCAAGAAGAGAAGAGGGAAAGAAAACAAAGAGACACACTGATGGATGATTGCCAAAAAAATCCTTTTGGGAGGGCAGAAATCAGAAATTAGATCTGCATTATTTTGTTTGACAATAATATTACAATACAATTATCAATTAATTCTAATATAAGGTTTGTTTTAACAGTGAAAGATAGAATAAATACAACAATATCTAGAAAAATGCAGATTTGTAATTTTAAAGAATAAATAAGTATTTTAACCCCAATCAATCAGCTGGAATTCTGTCTACTATGCGTCTTTTATACAGATAACAAGCTGGTATTAGAAGCAGACTTTAAAGGGAATTCCACTTATTAACTTGTTAACTGTTTCAAGGACACATAAATAGTGTCAATATAGCAACCAATTTAACCAACCAATTTACCAACCAACCAACCAACAGACAAATCAAACAACCAATCTGACAGCAAACTCTGAACCATGGCCAAGAGCTGTACAAGGATGTCTGGGAAAAGATTGTAGAACTACACATGGCTTAACTGGGCTACAAAACTATCACCAAACAGCTTTGTGAGAAGGGAACAATAGTTGGTGCAACTATTTGCCAATTAAAAAACCATAAAACATCTTCCTTGGTTTTAAAAGATCATGGGAATGGTGAAGAATCACCCCAGAAATACAAGAAAGGATTCTGTCAATGATCTTAAAGCAAGTTCCAGAGTCACAAAGAAACATTTATGTATTTGTCAGACACTTTTATCCGAAGTGGCTTTTAAGTAGAGTGCGATGGCAAACCAAATGGGGTAAGGTGCCTTGCAAAAGAGCACTTCAGTCATTGCCTGCTGACACTGAGCTTTGGACCAACAAACTTCTGCTTACAAGGCCAGCTCTCTTACCACCAGCCCACCACTGACCCATACAATCGGCAACACACTACGCCATCAAGGACTGATATCCTGCGGTCCATGGTCCCTCTGCTCAAGGAAGCACTCGAACAAGCTCGTCTAACACCACTGAACATCAAAGTTATTCAAAAAATGTTTGCGTGAAAGTGTCGTGGTCAGATGAATCCATCTTGGGTGAGAACCTCCTTTCACCAGCCAGGGCATTAAAAGTGGGTCGTGGAGGGATTTTTCAGTATGACAATTACCCAAAAGACACCGCCAAGGCAATAGAGAAGTGGCTCATAAAGAAGAACATTAACTTTCTGGAGTGGCCTAGCCACTCTGTAGACATTAATACTATAGAAAATCTTTGGAGGGAGCTGAAAGATGAAGTCGCTAAACATCAGCCTCAAAACCGCAATGAATTGGACAGGATCTGCCACGAGAAGTGGGACAAAATCCCTACTGAGATGTGTACAAACCTGGTGGCCAACTACAAGAAAACACCTGACCTCTGGGATTGGAACAAGGGATTTGCCTCCTAGTAGTAAGTCATGTTTTGTGAAGGGGTAAAATACTTATAAAATATTACCTTGTCATTTTCTGGGTTTTTTGTTGTTATTTTGTCTCGTGCTGTTGAAAAAAACCTACCATCAGAATCATCAACAGATAATATCTTTGTCAGCTGGCAAACATACAAAATTGCAGGGGATCAAACACTTTTTTCCTTTACTGTAATATGCTTGATAAGTGACTGGGTCAATACTTACATTTACTTCTTCGTTCGTTAGTTCTGTCTTCACCACCACTTATGGATAACATTTGCTGACATATTATTGTAAGTAATATTGCTTTAAATGAAGAATTGCCACCTCTTACCTAAAAGCAGTTTTGAATGCTATAGTTATAATAATAGCTATTTTGTTATTCTTTTTTTGTATTCTGTTCAGTTATTTGTGATATTCAGAGACAATTTAAAACAATAATAACATTGGAACCGACTCCTAAATGCAAACTTGTGTGGGTTGGATTAAACCATCAATAAACACTATCAGTAGTGTTAGGCTACAGCCTAATGATTTATGCTCTATAACATGGGACTGATCTCTATCAGATTGATGAATGCACCAACCAATCATGTTCCTGCAAACCCACAGCATGTACATACAGCAATAAGTGATGATAAACGGTCCCCGTCAGTGTTATTTATGCATCAATGGGGGCCTACACTCTAAAGAAATCTTCACAAATACATCAGAATGTACTGTATTTTTTATAAAGGAATATTCCGTATTCATTATTTTCAGCTATTTAACACATTGCAATGCATTAATTTACATTTAAGCATTAATAGAAATGGCTATAAAATAAACATAAAATGTAGTGTAATGTAATTTTCAGCCGTTATTTTTTTTTTACAGTTTTGCTCATGATCCATTTCTACTAGTTGCCTAGTCTCATCCTCCATTGACCCAGGTTTTTACTTCCTCTCCTGCAGGTTGCTGAAGGATGTGTTCAACTATACAAAGGTTGCATACAGATGGTACATTTTATACAATATTAATACAGAGATGCCCCTGCCCATCGAAAGGATCTGAAGAACATAAATTGATTTATCTGAAATGAATCATTGTTTTACGTGCAGGTGAAATGTGTGGATCTGTGCCATTGTGTCCATCGTTTTAGTAGAACTTTGAACTAGGCCACTAGCCGTTGATATTTAGTTGATGAAGAATTTGAATTTATTTTTTATCAATAACAGTACATTTCCTATAGACAATGATGCAGTGCACAGTGGCAGCTTGTAAATGTCATGCTCATCTAGACGTGCTGAAAAGATGAGTTGCATAACAATATACAACTTAAAGTTACACCCACACTTATGCTGGAGGTGCATTACAGCACCTGTGCATTTATGGATCAGGGAGTGCATTGATAAAACTCTTTAATTGCAGGAACTTTCCAACCCTAACTGTTAAACAGACTTTAAGCCACTTAACGAAAGCCATGTAAACAAATGTGACAGTTGTTGACTGCTTTTGTTTGGGAGAACACATTAAGCTATTTTCTGTTTTGTCCTATCTAAGAGTAGAAGTGTATTCCCATGCATTTGATATGGCAATATTAACAATACAATACAATACAATACAATACAATACAATACAATACATTACAAGTGAGCTCAGTCTATAATTTATAGCTCACAGAACTCAATGATCTCAGTCTACAAACATTTTATATGTATTAAATGTACGTCCTCAAAATTTCTCAAATAAAAAATTATTGTATTATTTGTCAAGAGGGCGAATTTTGTGCATGGTTAAATGCATGGAGACTTTCTAATTAAGAATATAAAAATGGATTTTAAATATGAAATATTTGTATTTGCATACACAGATCTTAAAATTATTATATTTCTACTTTAAATAAAGCCTAAGCCAAGTAACAATTTGTTAAGGGCAGTGAATGCTGTGACTGGTCCCAGACTTATTTTGGGATTGGATAGTATTGGATAATCTTACTTTTACTGTTTATTGCTTTATTAATTGTTCCAATGTAAGCATTTAGTTTAAAAAAAGAGTTTTGGTGTTTAAGACACTGTATCTGACAACAGCAGGTGATGTTCTGCCAAGTGTGGGAATACTTGTCCTCATATCTGGTTTCTGATGTAATTTATTTTGGTTCTCTCTCTCTATAGACATCTTGGAATCAGCACTATTTCAGCATAATCATACATTTGTATACTGTTTAATGACACAATGAAGAGGTGCTAATCAATGATCAACAAGTTAAAATGAAACAAATGCTTAAAAACAAAATGTTTATTTACATTGAGAACAAACAGCTCACCTTGCTGGCAGAGGCTTTTTACACTAGCCCTGTCTACCTAATGTGATTCTAATAAAGAAAATGCAAAAATGCCCTTTTGAAAAATACTTCTGTGATGTACAGCATTAAGCCTGTGAGGGGCTGCATGGGAGATCAGGGTTTTAATCTTTCTTAAATGCTCTTTATTTATAAAATTTGTATTACTTTAGAGTTAATAAACACATGTGTAAAAATTATTTTTTTTAAAAGTGTGATTTTGATTGTGTGTCAAACCCTGTGCTCTGTGAAGCTACAGTAGGGCAGCAGGGATTAATAATCTCTGACTCTGATGCCAAAATGACAGATAGAAAAGAAAGAAAGAATAGGTCGTGCGAACCACTAAACCAATAAACCAATAAAATCCATAATACAGTACCTATCTGTGGCACGAAAACACCTTTCTGTTGGTGTAGAATTTTTTTTATTGGATCAAAAACAGTCCTTCTATAATATCAATGTAAAAAGCCTCTGCTAAAGAAGAAAAAAAAAGGAATGTGATGGCTTTCCTTTTGGCAAGTGGGGATCAGATAATCTGGTCTCTCCTTGCCAATGAAACAGATGCCCCCCACCCCCCATTTGGCAATGCATATGACAGGCTACACTGGTGATAGTGTTCCACAAATGTATTACTTTGACTACAGTAAGTGTGGGTCGATGAGGTGGTGTTTGGCCTTTGTAGGTTGCCCACACACCACCCTGTTTAACTGGTTAGTTTAATACCAGACAGATGTATAAACAAACAAATGGAGTAAAATATTACTGAATGATGGTGCTTAGGCTGGTTTTGGAGATATGTGCCAAAGGTGAAAGCATTTTGTGGGCGAGAAAGGCCCATAATCTTCTCTAGACAAGGGCACGGGGAGCTTTGCCCCGTGCCATAATTACATTAGAGTCAAATAAATCCCACATATCTGACAAAAACACATTTTTGCCCTCGAAGAGAATCTCCGGCTAATTGAGAGTTGCCAGGAGAGTAACAGGCAACGTTCTACCTATGCTATAGCTAGAGCTATAAAGGGTTATGTGGAAGATTATGTTTATGTTTCAAGGATATTTGAAAATAATAAACTATAAAAAAAGGTCATTCAAGATCAATGTAGTTATTTAGCAATTAAAAAATAAACACACACACAAAAATAAAATGTGTGCATATGTCTTCTTATGAATGTATTGTTACACTCAAATATTGGATCATGATGCTAACCTACACCTTACATTTCTTCTCACTCTTCAGGGATAACATCCTCTATAAGTGCATCTCCTGTCAGCTTTTCAGTGGTCATTAAAATCCAGCCGTTATCAGTCTGCACAGGATGGATTCTCTGACGATGCAGGTTAGAAATCCCACTTCAGGTAACAGGTCCTTATCTGCCTCCTGATTGCCTCAACGCTGGCAATCCAACTGACGTTGGCATCTCAATCAGTCTTCAAATAATCTACCTGGTGCTTGTGGAAGGGCGATTTTTACTTGGTACGAAGACCAGGGCGTTTTTGAAAACTGGCATAATTTTAATATGGAAAGAAAAAAATTATAAATCACGAATATTAGGAAGCAATAAATCATAGAGTAATCAATTAGCAAAATATAAAACATGTTCATGCTGTACAATGTAGATCACATGGTTTTGAAATTTAGTGCTCATTCAGTAGTCAAAGCGAATCTTAAATAATAAACTTGCTGTAAGTGCCAAACGTGGTTACCACTACCACAATGAGTCTCAAAATAAACTGCTGCCAAAAACAATTCCATTTGAAAATTCCAACCTGCTGCTTAAATTAATCATATACTTTTGCCGTACATGAAAGTGTAAGCACTGTAATTCAAATACATTGTATAAGCAATATATTTTTAACCACTTCACAAGATTTTACCTATAACAAGAAATAAGAAATTGACCAGCTAATTTTTTTGTAATAAATGAAATAGACTTAATCCATTTTATTCAGAGCCCAGTATTCCTGTTAGTGTGTATACATTTTTTTCTGCCATATAGATATTTCATCATTCCTTGAGCTCTCTCTTGGGCTCTTTAAAAAAAATATTTTTTATTCTCTCTCTCTCTCTCTCTCTCTCTCTCTCTCTCTCTCTCTCTCTCTCTCTCTCTCTCTCTCTCTCTCTCTCTCTCTCTCTCTCTCTCTCTCTCTCTCTCTCTCCCCCTCTCTCTGTATTTCAGGTGATTATGGATACCCTGCTTGAGGAGAGGCGAGTACGGCCTGAAGCTGTCACCCAGGGCAGGATTTGTTTTCTTTGAGTAAAAATAGACCAAGGCTTCATATCTCAGAGAAAAGGTCAAGAGCAGGTGGTATGAACTTATTGTCAGCCCTGCATTTCTACCTGGAATGGATTACATTAAACATGTCAAGCTTCAGCAAAAATGATGCTGAGAAGAAAAAACAACTGTATTTTTTCTCAGTGCTTGCAAGAACTACTGTTACCATCATTGGGTCTGGACTACTAAAGTGGTCACATTACTAAATGACAGTTTTCATTTTTCTCTGTTAACCCTGAATCATTCCAAACTCCAAGATCATTTTTAAATAACCAAAGTAAACTAAATAAAACATTGATTAAGATTATTTACTCACAAGTCTTGTGACTGGAGAGATTTGGATTACTTGAACAAATATTTGAAAACAAAATAAATTCAAGTAATTTTAGTACTTTTCTAGTTATTTGAAATATTATTTAAAGAAAAAATAATCAATAGGAACATAGCTCATAGGTAGATGGTTTTTATACTCTTGTCTCTAATACTTGTTTATTTAATAATCATGTGTCCTTCAGCAGGCGGCATAAACTACAAATCTTGCAAGTATTTTGCTATATTTGCACATTTCATTTTTCATTTTGGGTGAAGTTAGTACAATGGCGAAAAATATTGTTAATTTTGTTGATAGTATTGATTTAGAATGTTTTGATATTTTTTGTATTCTTTTAGGAAGTGCAGCTCAGTTTCTATAACTCCTAGACTGCAGTGTGAACAGAATTTCTCCTTGCGAGTAGTCTGTAATTGTCCAGCACGTCTTGATGGCTAAACTGTAAACTTTTCACATGGTTACAAGACACTGCATAAGAAAATTACAGTGAAAAGACATGATTCAATGTTTTGAAGTGGTTAGGATGGCAACTAGTGGCAAATAGTTTGCATCCAATGCCACGATTGATAAGACATCTGTAAGATCAGCAAGCATGGCCCACCCACAAGAACACTATAAACTAGTCAAGAGGCAAAATTTAAAAGAAAAAAGGCTGCCAGTGAAGCAGAAAGCATCACAGGATATGCATTGTTTGAAAACAGTAAGAATAGATACGAAGTAGGAAGTGTTAAATCTCAAGAAGGCTTTGACTCTTTGAGTATTTTTGCAACTTTGTGAGCTATGAGGCAAGAAAGTCAAATGGACAAAATATCTTTGTTCAGAGAGCAACCACAAACCAAAAACAAAGAACAAGTAATAAAGCAATTTACATACCAGCAACAGGCCTTGAAGATTGAACACCTGAGATATGACACCATTATGTGGCATATATTATAATGTTTTCAATTTTGAATGTGCCACTGAGAAATAATGATGAATACTGGTATATTTTGATATATATGACCACCCATAAAAACCCAATCATATTAGGGTAGTGTCATGATTCTGCCTATCTTGGTCATGTTTTTCCTGATTTTTGCAGAATCATGGCAGATCTGTGTTCTGTGTGAGTGTCACATGGCATTGTTTAGTTATGACATGCCATGTGCTCTCTTGTCTCGTCTCTTGACCCCGCCCCCTTGTTATCCTGTCTATCTTCCTGCCATTGTTTCATTCCCCACACCTGCCCCGTGTCGTTATCCCTTGTTGTGTTTGCCCTATTTAAAGCCATTGTGTTTTCTGTCCTGTGCTGGTTCATCACCTACCTGTCTGTGGTTTCCGTGTGGGTTTTTTGTCAAGTTAAGTTTCTTTTGATCTTGTTTACCCCTTGAGGGATTTTTTATGTATTTTTTGTGTAAATAAACTTTTTGTTTATGAGTTATCTGCATTTGGGTTCTGTCAACTCAAACCTCTTGACAGAATGAACCAGCCACTCAAGAACCCAGCAGACAGCTCTCAAGAACCCAGCAGACACACTGTTCGTGTCTTTGGGCCTTCCTGTGTGTTCCAGTCTGTGGGCCCCCTGGTGGATTCTGGGTGAGGGCCCACTGGAATCTGTTCCTGTCCGTGGCCCTTCAAGTGTGTTCGTGTTTCTGGGCCTTCCTGTATGTTCCAGTCTGTGGGCCCCCTGGTGGATGCTGGGTGAGGGCCCACTGGAATCTGTTCCTGTCCGTGGCCCTTCAAGTATGTTCGTGTCTCTGGGTCTTCCTGTGTGTTCCTGTCTGTGGGCCCCCTGGTGGATTCTGGGAGAGGGCCCTCTTGATCTGTTCCTGTCCGTGGCCCTTCCTGTGTGTTCCTGTCTCTGGGCCTTCCTGTATGTTCCAGTCTGTGGGTCCCCTGGTAGATGCTGGGTGTGGGCCCACTGGAATCTGTTCCTGTCCGTGGCCCTTCAAGTATGTTCGTGTCTCTGGGCCTTCCTGTACGTTCCAGTCTGTGGGCCCCCTGGCGGTTGCTGGGAAATGGCCCTCCAGAACTGTTCCTGTCTGAGGCCCTTCAATTGTTTTTGTGTCTCTGGGACTTATGTTATTTTTGTGATGTTTTTTTTTTGGTCTTGTCATTGTCCCTGTCTGGTGTGTTCCCCCAGTCGTGTCCCCTTCAGGGTTGCTAGGCGTTCCCTGAGGGGGGGGGTGTTGTCATGATCTGGTCCTTCTTGTCATGTATTCTCTAGTATTGTGGACCAGGTCGTGACAGCACCAGGTCCCTGTGCTGCTTGTTTTTATGTCATGTTCTGTTTGTTGGCTCCCTTGAGGAACGCCAGGATGTCGTTCCTTAAGGGGGGGGTTCTGTCATGATTCTGCCTATCTTGGTCATGTTTTTCCTGATTTTTGCAGAATCATGGCAGTTCTGTGTGAGTGTCACATGGCATTGTTTAGTTATGACATGCCATGTGCTCTCTTGTCTCGTCTCTTGACCCCGCCCCCTTGTTATCCTGTCTATCTTCCCGCCATTGTTTCATTCCCCACACCTGCCCCGTGTCGTTATCCCTTGTTGTGTTTGCCCTATTTAAAGCCATTGTGTTTTCTGTCCTGTGCTGGTTCATCACCTACCTGTCTGTGGTTTTTTTTGTCAAGTAAAGTTTCTTTTTATCTTGTTTACCCCCTTGAGGGATTTTTTGTAATGTATTTTTTGTGGAAATAAACTTTGTTTATGAGTTGTCTGCAATTGGGTTCTGTCATCTCAAACCTCTTGACAGGTAGTGTTTTTTTTTCATGGCACAGGGAAAAACATCAACAATGTCCACATGTTTGGCAACAAGCCTTCTCCTGTTGTTGTTATCAAAAGGCTGGAAAGAGCCATACGAAAGGGTTTTACAGGACCATGGGGTACACAGTAAAGTTGAAAATAGAAAGGCGTTTCTTTGTAGATGATGGCTTGGTACACAAAGAATTTGAGACCAGTTGACGCTCGAGAACACCAACTTAGTAGTCCCAGAATCGTGAATACTTACTTTCTTTGCACCATGGACAGAAGCGGACAGAGCCTGGCCAAGACCTACAAGTTTGAAATCAATAGAGAAAGATTTAGGTGAAGAAAACTGACCAATACAATATCCCTCCAATAGGGATACTTAGCTCTTGAGACATTTCTTTAAATATCTCAAATGTTTTTTGAATACTTGTTGATGGCTATTTTTAGTTGAGATGTATTTTAAATGTCCTAAATATTATTTGTGTTATGTGATGAGGTCACTTCCTGTTAAGTGATGTCCAGTTTAAAAAAAAAAGAGACAGATGTTATTTAATTAAATTTTTTTGTACATAAAATTAAAACAGCCTAGAGGCAATGTAAAATGAGGAAGGGTGGCATCACATGTTTTAGCAAAAATATTCCTACAATTGGTCACCATTCAGAGTTGAAACATACTGCACAAGAATACTTCAAATATTATTATTCAGGTAACCATGATAACTGTTCAATATATTATACTATTGAGTGTTTATCCTGCATTATTTTGCTATTACCCTGGTTTTGTAAACATGCTTATTGTATGCACATTTTATTTTTTACAAAAGCTTAACATCTAACAGCTGGACATAATGTATGGCTCTCTGTATATCAATTTATTGAAAGAAACTTCACATCAGACCTCATCATTAGCAGAGAAATAGACATTATTGCAAGTGTGAGTTGGACATCAATGGACAAAGTGGGATGTCAATAATCCCTAATGGTAACGACTTAGACGTATACAGGCTATATCAATAGCAACGAGGAAGCGTCAATAGTTAGTTTTTCCAGCCTCAGTAAGTGTGTTCTAATGTAAAAAATTATGGGAATTCCCCCCAAAATTGCTTTTAATTTAATTGCTTGTTAAGTTATTTTGCCCTTAGTTTTTGCATAAGGAGATGTAACGGTGTTACTGGTTTCCAAAATATTGTTTTTGATCCGCCAATTGCACTTGTCTCTAGCACTATACACATTAGAAAAAGTTACTGTTTTTTTCGTTAAAATCACTTTCTGAATGAACTACATTGAAAGTGCTTTAGAATTCACCCATAATTAGTGGCATACAACATATTGCATCACGCATTGTAATATATACATCATCTCTGATGTATTTGATGGAAAAAATATCTTTATAGTCTGCTCTCATAAAACAATTAAAGTTTTAGCACACCTGTATAAAAGCTCCACACTAGGAAACTTCCCACAAATATTCCTAGTATACAAGCGTATATGAAGGATGCACCTTGGTTGGCCAAGAGAGCAAGTTAAACCAAGAGAAACTATATGCATTTGTATGTGAAACTCGATACATAAAGGGAAGGAGGGGTCGTTAAGGCTGATATTATTGGTGTTTTGAATATTGATACATGGGATATGTAGATAATATTAGGGCCTTAACAAATACACAAAACTATCACAAAGTTGTAAAAATTAACAGTTATAGTTTGTTGCCAAAGTTCAACATATTTTTGATCCATGGGGGACTGGGGTTTTATTTTGTCTAAGGCTGATATTTGTCATAAATTTTTTTCTTGTAGAATTTTCTAAATCCAAACAGTTTAACGTTCACATTTACAGAAAGATGACTTTATTAATTCTATATGCATACATTCTCTTTGTGATTTTACATAGAATGCAAGGTGGCTGCGTCTCTTGTACTTACAGCTGTTTTAACATGGTGCAATGTTAACAGTAAATACAGATGCAGGTAAGAGTACTAGACTGGTCAGACTCTGGACCTGTACAAAAAAGTATACCAAAACAGCCTGGAGCCCTGGTAGTGTATTCTAATAAAAAACTTAGGAAATACATTTATATTTGGCCTTGTGTCCTCATAACCTTATATTGACTCACAAGTTAATTTACGTATAAAACAGTTAAACAGGCAGATATTATATATTCTTCAGCCGTAGAAACCAGAAAAGGTGAGAGAGGTCATATTTGTTACTAAACAAGCCACTATTCCTAGCAACAAAACCCTTGACGCCAGACCCCGAACAGACATGATAAAGGTCACTGGGGTCATCCCCGGGGAATGTCAAGAGTTGGTGTGTTAATGTTTGTGTATGTACTCCAGAAAGAAGCACACAATCCCAAAGAGATGAACAGATGGACACAGTGAGGCAGTGAGACTGTGAGGAAGAAGGGAAAAAATTTAATGAGAAAATAATGAAATTAACTAGCAATGTTGCTCCACACAAATATCCAGCGCCTTTTCCCGTGAGAACAGCAATCGTGTAAAGACTTCTCAATCAGACAGTTCAAACATATTAACTGGAAGACACTAATTAAATAAACCCCTCTAAAAATGGGGATGTTTGATCTGGTTCTGATGACAAGATGGTGGGCTTCATGAAGCATAAGGACACGACAGAGCAACACACATGAATTTATCTTTAAAATCATTCATCTTCACATTCACACGTGTGCATACACTTACATGACTACTACCTTCAAACACACAATAACAGAGCACCTTATGGCCTTACATTTTCTTCAAATTATTCACTGATAATTTGATCATTCAATGGCATGGTTTTGCATATGAGGCAAGGTGATGCCTAAAGGGTTCTAGGAGTCCATTTGTAACAGACAATATATTTTATAAATTTTTTTATTAACTTACTAAAAAACAGCAGGTTGACAGAATCACACATGGTCAACAGGGAGGGTGTCATTTGCCACAGCTCACTTAAAGCTTTTTCCAAAGCACGAGAGAGCGAGTGGATGGAGTGGTGCGATTTCAGCTGTTCTTGCTTATGTTTTCACTTGTTTTAAGGTGCTTGCAGTTAGTGTATCACTTCTTGCTTTCAGTGTTGGCCATATACTGCATTTTTATTAGAGACTTATGATCCTATAAAAAGTTGGCCAACAAGCTGGATCTAAAAATGGACCCTGTCATCCATCCGGACCAGTCTTTGGTTAGATAAATATCATGTCTTCTTTTTAATTTAAAGTTTTTAAACTGTGGGGTTTATTTCGTGTTCATTCTGTTGGAGAAGCCCATATTACTGAGCTCATCTGGATGATTCTAGCAACTGTAATTCGCTCTGATTCAGGTCTGTACTAAAATTCAAAATTTGAAACTTTCACCTTAGGAGAGTTGTTGACCCTTGCTGGTCAAGATTAAGAGAATTCTAAGTATACTTTCAAACTGGTGGGCGTCAAATCTGTCTGTGGAGCTTACAGCTAAAGATAGGCAATGCCAGAGGACTTTTCTTCTGGGAAAAGCACCCCCAATCCACAAGATGTTTCCCTTGTTTGAAAATGTTACCTTATCTGGATGGGTGTACTGGTCCTCTTTTGAGTTTTCATGGTTGGTTTTATAGTCAGACACAGGTAAAACCCTGTATTGAGCTTTCTTTATTGGTAAAGTTGTAAGGTGAATACAGAATGGTGATATTTTTGGTTAAAATGACACTGTCACAACAGATCGGGAATCCGCATTTTTGTTGCTGTGAACTCTCTTGTTTTTCCTTTGTGCTCCAGGAAAGAAACAGTGTTTCCTATGCTTTCCTGCAGTGTGTAAGGCTAGAGCCTGCTTTTAAATAGTCTTTTTCGCTGTTTTAATGAATTCTTCTCACTGGACTTCCCTTTTAGGCTTAAAGTTTTAGGTTTACTCAGACAGAATGGACAAAAATGTTAACTTTGTTAAATCCAAGAGTGTTGATTGACCTTACATTTCACTAAGCCATTAAGGACTGGACAACGTTTTAAAGGAGTTGGTGTAACAACAGTGTGTTCTGTATTTAGAATTTCGTCGTTTTTTTATATTAGATATTGTTATTGTTTAACATGGTTATTGTTTTCATTTTTTTCTTTACTTATACTTGTTGGTTATAGTGTAATTAGTGTAAATAAATTAATCGTTATTAAAGTTAGTTCTAAATTCAAATTATCTTTCAAGACTCAAGTTTTAAAGAAGCTTTATCGGCATACTGAATTTTTTTTCACTTCCAAAGCACAGAACAAATATAAAAATATTCTGTAAAAATACAAATTAAGATAAATATAAAATTAAACATGTACTTATAAATATAAACAGTATCTATGAAAGTTTTTTTCTATTTTCAAACTCGACATTTTTAAACTGTAGGAATGGTTATTTGATGTAGGCATAGTTTGGCCATAAGGTAAAAAGTGCAGCTATTGCTTCCTCACTATTGTTCTCTGTCTTGTTTATTATGCTGCAAGAGATTAGCTGTTATTGTTTTGCTCTCATTCTAGTTTTGAAAAAGCAGCTTTTAGCCCTGACCATCCCCCAACACACATACACATGGTCCTCCATTCAGGCTGTCACACCCCTGTCAGTTCCAATAAAAGTGCTGTACCTGAAGTATGCACATGAGCTGCTTTGTGGTGTCCAGGCTCTAGACAGACAACCATTCTCCAGGGCCCTTCTATTAAAGCAGAAGCTAGGGGGCCAGCCCCAGCACAGGCACTCCTGGGGTCAGGGCCTTTTACCCTTGGGGTCTTGACTTCTGCCACGATCGCCTGACAAATAACCCCCACAGACACAAAGGGCCGCTTGATCCACAGCGTGAGAGAGCAGGCCAAACACGAAGCAGGTTGAGCGAGCTAACAGCCCTCTTTTTTACTCATTTTGTCAGCCAGACTGTTCTTAACAGACAAAAGAGAAAAGATGGGATCTTTAAAGAGGAACAGAAAAAAAGAGATAGCACAAAAAAAGGAAAGGGAAATTAGAACGAGAGACTTTTTGGTCTTTTATTAGGGACTGTGAAAATTTTTTATCCTTCTCTGGGCTCTTTACTCCCACTGCTCAAATTGATCAATGGGTAAACAGAGGGTTTTAGAGAAAGAGAAAAAAGACATGCAGATAGATTGACATAATTTTAAAAGCTCTTCACGTTGGAGAAAACATAGATGAGGTCGAAAATTGTTGAAGATTTCTCAGACATTTTTTTCCTTCAATTAAACCTATTTACAGAGTACATACTTGTACTTTATTCGACAAAATGACATGGCATCATGGCATATTAAACCTATATATTTTTACTAAAGTTAAATTATATTAAGCTCCAGCATCCATTCCATTATATAGCCGAACAAGAATGCTGCCACCGGGGAGCAAAAAACGTGAGACATTACCAATTAAGTATGAAAAATGCAACAAGCTCTAGCTATTTTGGGGTCTGTTTACACTTGGTATTTAGATGCATTTTGGTTGATCGGATCACAAGTGGACAACCCTATATACAGATATAAATAGGTTGTGAAACGTTTAGAGCTTATCCACTTTTAACCACTTCCAGAGGTAGTCAAAATGCATTTGACCGATTGTATTCAAAAAGACACAAGAGACCGCCTGACATTCAAAAGCCTAACAAGATTTAACTCTACTGCTAAAGACTTAAAATTATTGGTAACAGAAGGAAAAAGCGCAGGGAAACAATGTTTTCTTTAAATTCTAAATTTCAAACACACACCTACTGTTGTCTGTGGGGTCTGAGCTTACATAAAAATCACTTATTTCTGTATTTTTTCTGTCATCTCGGGTCACATTCAATGTTAATTACATGTGCTTAAATCATCCTATAGATTGAAAGACCATATATTTACCCACCCATTACAACCTCCTTTTGAATTCAAGACAAAGGTGGTTGAAAGTAGAAACACAGAGAACTAAGATTAAAGCACCAGGTGTAAAAGAGTATGTGTCTTATTAACGCTTGTTATTCGATCAACCAAAACAGATTTTAATGCCAGGTATAAACAGTGCCTTAAAGCTATGCTGTAACAGAGCTCTCAGAGAGGAATAAGGGAAAGGGCTCAACTCTACATTCAACCCGGGGATTCCCTTTCCATGGCAAACCCAACCAAAAACAATGTAGAGTTCTAAAAGTAAGTTGTGCATTACTTGTGTGTGTGATTCGCACAAGTTGAAAAAATTGCACTTTGGTGAAATTTCGTGCCACGGTAACCAATCAGGAGCTTGCTTTATCTAAAACAAACATGTTGGAGAAAGTTATCAGGGCTTTATGTGAAAACACAGAGCTTTATAGATCCACATTATACTTTTATTATACTTTGACAAAGACAGGAATAAAGGTGATATTTACTTGAAGAAATTTAGTGAAGAAAAAAATATTCTCTTTACTCAATTTGAGCTTTATATACATATTGAGACTATAAATAAAGCCATCACATTAAGTTTAATAACTTTATTTTACAATAAAAGGACTTTTCCTGGACTTTTCCTGATAGAAGCCCCTCCCCCCCGCGAATGAACTTAAATATTCAAGAGTCAAACTACACGCGTGTGGCGCGTCAACACGCAAATAATTGGCTTCTGGTGTGAACGCAGCATAACTCTCTAACCACCAGACCACGACTATTACCATTATCCTGAATGATAAAAAGGTGTACAGAACATAAATCATCATTAAAAATATTGGTCCAACTCTCACAGCCTGATATCCTTGTGTAAAGTTCTGAGAACAGGAAATAAAGAAAGAGAAAGGATTGCTTCATACGAAACACTATTTAAACTCTGCTTCTTGCTTCCGTAGTCACCACTTCTCTATGTCCTACTTCTCATAAGAAAAGTAGCACTTGTACTTTGGCCCTTTCTCCAGTCCTCAGTGACAGACCAAGGGTCTCGTTTATGAATGCATAGAAACCATCTTATTATGATTTTTAGATTAATTGATTTATAGAACGAACATACGCACAGCAAATATGTCTTTGTCTATCTTTTGAAGTGAAAACTATAAATTTCAAAGGATTTTGACATTGGGCAAAGCTAAATTATCTAGATCTCTGTCTCCTTAACAGTGTCTAATAATTTAAGTAAGATTAAAGGGTACCTATTAATTTTTTAAGATTTTTTGAGCGGCAAGAATGGCTTATATTTCTGAAAACATTCAGATCTCAGATAAGAGTGTATTTTCTACACTGATGTTGATAATGATTCATAACATTTATTATGAATGAAGTGAGGGGAACTGGGTTATATTCAAGACAGGAGTCAACTTTTCTTGAACACACTAAACAAAGTGGTAAGGTAAAGTGTATGTGTAACAGGTAGAAATGGGACTGGCCCATTGACTGTAGTAATCCCCAAGGGAGATTTTCTCATTGAACCAAGACTAGGCGTTACCTCGCTACAAAGACTTTATTCAAAACATTTGACCAGGCAGACTGCCCTAGTAATTCATGCTAAAACCACTTAAAATGTACCCTCAATTTGGTTATACTTGAAATGGTTTCATATGGAGCAGAAACAAATGTATCATTCTGGCTGCTGTTTGCACATACCCAGCAGTGATTGAAACTGGCAGACTACAATGCCCTGGCTTAGCCTGATAGCCCATAGATGCAAGGCTTGACTTAAAACATAGAGGAGAATAACATGCCAGCATTTTGGTTCCTCCCAAAAACCACATACTATGCTAAAGGGGACCTGTTACTTGAAACAATAAACAATCTTTGAGGTTTGTTCAAACCTAAGAAAGTTTACTGAGAATGCATATCATTGCCTAACTGCTTAATTATTGGACTGAGAGATGACTATATTGTAGACCTGTGAGAAATCAGATGAGTATCAGCAAACAAGAAAACAAAGCATCAGCAAACAAGAAAACTTGGAACTTAAAGAAGACTTAAGAGAATCAGTGAAACACATGGTCTTAACTCCTTAAGAGAAAATACAAAGGTGTTGATTGAGGTGTGTCGTTTTATGTGGTGCTGGTCACAAGGGTATATGATGTCTGACCAGTGTGAGTCCTTAAGGAGCTGAGTAAGTGAAATGGGATTGTAATACCCTCTTAACACTGTAAATGATGCTCTAAATGTTAAGTTTGTAAAAGTTGGTTTTAATAACAGGAGGAATCACTTTGATACATTTGACCACGGCAAAGACCTGATCATAAACTCATTAAAATAATTGAAGACTTGATTATAAAGTGGTTTGACACTCATATCATTATTACACAATAATCTAAACTCTGCATAGACAAATATGTTGTGACATTGCATGAGATTCAAAATTAACACCGCCATAACAAATGCAAGCTTTCATTAACTGATTTACAAAGTTTATAATAGGGTAAAAAATTTATTAAAAAGAAGAATGTTAAAATGCTTATAATAAGATATTTATGTGTGATTTAGTGGTTGGTAACCACACCTTTAGCATGCAAAGGGAGTGAAAATAGTCTGCGCTGTGCCGCATAGAACAGAAATTGGTTGCCAATTTCTATTTAGTGCACCTCGGCTCCTACCTTTTTATTGGATGGTGGGTATGTACTACAGTATATCGAGATTTGAGGAAACCCATTTTGAAATGAATGTTGAGGTTGCACTCACAAACAAGAAGAATAAAACAGGCAGTTAGTTATCCACTGCATACCAACTAAAATTGTACGGTTTTAATTCATGCTTTCACAATAAGAAAAATAACCAGCATTCCATAATCTTCACCTTTATCCAGCTGCCCACATATGATTCAGTCTTTGAATCAAGTTCTAATTTGTGATTACAGACATAGTGCAGAAGATAGGGGATAAAAAGGCTTGCAGGGAAACTTCTCTTAACCGTTTCACAGGGAGTCTGCCAATTGACATAGGCTTTAGCACCTGCTGTTCCATGGGTGGGCTGAATAAGACCCTAAAGTTGTTTACTGAATACACTACATATTGAGATGTGCTTAGTGGTCATGATTGGAATGATCCTTGCCTTGGAATGCATCTTTGTATAGCATGTATTTTTTTCACTCTTGTTTGTGCATTATTTGTCATAAAAGAGTTTCAATAATGTGTGATTTCTGGATTCTAATTAGAGTTGAAGGGGATACTATCCTATTTTATGCATCCTGACATCGTAACACTGCCAAACCTGCTGGCTTTTCATGCTTTATGTGTACAAGTTTTTATAAAAAATATTGGACACAACTTGTTTTCGGAAAGCAATTTCTAAACCTGGACACAATACGCCCCCAGGGCTCAGCTGTTTTCAGAAACAATCGTACAGCTTTGTCTGTCTTCTGTAAATTTGAGAAAATTAAAGACCTTTCGGAGATATGAAAAACACGATACTGCTTTACAGGTTGGTTAACATAAGATTGGCAGATACTGGGTGAGATAACCGCCAAAGTATTTTTCAAAATTACTATTCGTTTTCTTTTGCATGTGTCCTTGGGGTCTTTGGGATCCAAGCAGTAAGAACATACTGTAGCTTCAAACTGATAATGATGATCTTTTCACAGATGCCCCGCAGCAATAAAATTACTTTTGCATTGTCTGACTTTTCATTTTTAATTAAAAACAAACATGTAGATTTGCTCTAAGCATAAAGCAAACAGAGTTATTGGCCTTGCACAACTGTTTGAATACAGTATTTGAAGAGAAGCCCTACATAAAGGAGATACTTCAGTTTGTTGTCATCAACTATCTTACTGACACATTAATTTTTAGGAAAAAATGTGTAAAAGACGTTATAAACAATTGGACTGTAGAAGGTCCAAGAACTGCTGGCACAGACACTAGCACACAAAAAGTCTTTAATTGCACTTCTCTCTAGCTAAGATAACAATTACAAATTATGCAGTTAAAAAGGAGAGGTAACATATATTGTATGTGTTGCATGCTACAATACTTATGTAGCAAAAATATTGCAATGATAGACATGATTATCATTAACGTTAATATTTCACATTATCCCCCATTATCTAGCAGCTAAAAAATTATAGTTTTATAAAAGGTTTTTTATCCAATGTAAAATCAAACTATAGCTTTATTTATGTAAGTCACATTGTTGAAACCCTAACCTTTATACAAGCTCTGTAAGTAACTCTGTTTAGTAAAAAGCTTGTTTCTGTGCAATTCCAGTCTCTGTCTATCAAGATTACAAGATGTTAATTAACTTTACCATGCTACCGAACACGCTCACATCTTGTTACCAGATGTATGCACACACAATGTATTAAAATTATAGGAAGATGTCACATATTAACAATAAAAATGAGCCGAAAGTGAATGTAGATTAACAAAAAGGCGTGAGGAAATAAAGCTTACTGAGAGAACAACACTAACTGCATATGCTTTTCTTTTACATGTACGTTTATTTGTATATGTGTGGGAAATACACTCACCTTTACTATTATATATATTTCCATGCTTTACCGTTGATGCACTATTTTTATATTGATCTTTATTTCTGGCCTTTGTTCTGTTGCTCATGTATGGCCGTTGCATGTATGATTGTCCTGCTGTTTTCTAAACTAGACAGCAATGAAGCTACAGCATTTCGTTTACTTTTTGCTCAATATAATAAATTCTAATTACCATGATATTGCTCTAAATGTAGCTATGGCACTCGAAGTGGCATTAAAGCATGAAATACGCAATAATCCAACTAACGGCGAAATGTGATAACCTTAAAAAACTGACTCATCCTCACAACTTTATACCAACTGACCAGACACTAGCCTCTCACTGTTGTTCATACAGTAAGGGGAAGCTAAGTGCATGTAGTCATCTTTTTAATGTACAAATGGCATTCAAACATTATCTGTTTATTTGTCTATTAAACCATATCTTTTTATTTATTTTGCTAACGATGTTTTTGTTGTTTATACTGTAGAGCAACACTGGCAAGGTTGTGAGTTAGAAGGAAAACATTTTCTGATAAAACGTATCCCTTTTCCCTCTGGATAAAATCATATCTTTGAAAAATACACATTGTGTCATTTAGTCAAAAAGGAGCATTTAATACGTAGAATTGTTGATTTGTACTGTTGAATATCTTTTTTGTATGTTTATTGAAAGAAAGAAATAAAAGAACACATACATATCTTCACCCACAAGAAGATAATACCAAAAAAATAGTTGTTTAATCTGTTTATATTAGCCTTGTAGTGATTTTCATTCCTATCAATAAAAGAAAGGTCATGTGAGTGACTTAAACCAAAAGCTTCATACGAAAACATGGGCTAAAATAAAAACACTTGTGACAACTGAGAAGAGATTCACTATGTATCTATTTTCATAGATTTTCAGGTATAAGGGAAAAAAGCAGATAAGTCAAATATTTTTCATCACTGTACATAAAACAACACACAAGATACGTGTTAAAGGGAAATATGCTTTTCCATTGAATGACCCTACCAACACTGAAATCTTATTTAATAGAGCTGATCAGTTTCGGGTTGTTTTGTACCAGTATGATGTGTGGTTCATTACCGTATCAAACATAAAAAGTATTTTGCATTGTCTATAATAACTGTGCACCTTTATTACATAAATCTTATTTACATTATGCAAAGAACATCATGTAAATTATATGTATTGTCCAAGCAGGGATGACAAAGAAAATAAATTCAAATGCAGCAATTATGGAGCCGACGATGGAGCAAATTTCCATGGCAGAACCGTAAGCAGAGTTAGACACCAGGGTAGATCAGAGCGCCAGGGCAGAACAGGGAGGAGCCATTGATGAAACCAGGGTCACAAAACGGGAGTCCAGGCTGGCCATCTTGACAAAAATAGAGAGCACAGGAAGCTTAGATTCTGCCATCTTGGCAGAAGCAGTGAACAAAGAAAACTCAGGATCTGACTCATGGGCTGAAAAGTAAAAAAGAGTGACTCAGCTGCAATACTCAATGATTATGGAACTCCATAATACCGAAATGTCTTATAAAGCAGCATGATGGGGCCAAGAGATTCAGATGGAAGCATTTGGAATGTAATGAAGCATATCTTTTTAAATAAGTTAGGTATGCTAGTTCCGCAGATTTTCCACTATGCACCACACTTACAGCCAAATGAAATGCACTTCGGAACTAAGCAAAGAAAGAGAACATTGTGACTGCATGACCATTATGCGGTTAAAATTTCAATCCATGTTAAAAAAACTATTTCTCTTTTAGCTTTACATTTTTTTGTTAATGGATAGTCAATATACATATAGTTAAACTGGAAAAGCACCTCAGTACAAGCTATTATTCCAAACCAGGCCTTTTAAGCCTTTGGGGGACTCAGCACAATATCACGTCTGAATAAGAGTGGAGTCTAAATGGCATGGCAGTAATGTAAATGAAGCCAGAGCTTTGCTCCAACTGCAGGAAGGTCACGGTCCAGCTGTCAGCTCAGGTTTTGGAGTGATCGTTTATATGCCAACTTCACTCTATCCCCACTTTCTCTCTCTCATATGTTTGTTTGCTTTCTGACTTTATTCTCTCTGCGTCTATCACACACCTCTTCCTCCATCTTCGTCTGTCATCTGCAGTCCTCGTTTTTAATTTTCCTTTAGTTTTGTCCACCTTTGCATCAGAGGAGGGATTTTGACAATTTATTAAATATTTGCTTTCCTCAACTCAGAATTATTACAATTATTATATAGCTACTGTGTTGTATAATGTAAAAATAAATATATGCTATGCTATGTAAACTGGTTTGATATGCTAACTGGTAAAATTAAATATCAAAATACAAAGAATTAAAAATGATAGTAAACTCTACAAGCTCAAAACTATATTTATTTCATGTATCCTGACATTGTTTTAGTGTTGGGTGGCATTCCTTAAGTTTATTCCCGTTGGAATTCAGAAGACATTGAATTGCAACAAAACATGCAGAAATGCAAAGTAAATGTGGTCTTTTTTGTGGCTGTATACATGTTTGTCTTAAGTTGTTATATAAGTACATTATATTCATTATTGAAATGGATGGTCATAAACTGTAAAGTATACAGATAAAGTATACAAAAATATTGTCACGGAAGTCAATTTTATTTTTTGGATGAAGGTATCATATACATACATGTGCCACATGTTATCAACAATATCATAAGCTTTGCCAACCACCAATACCCATTACTCCTTTACTAACACCACCATGCATGTCATGCTGCAGGTTGTGGAGTTGGGTGAATGGAAACAGCTGGTGCTCCTCAGGGCACATAACTCCAAGTCTTGGGGCTTTGTGGCCCTCTCAGTTTCAGGCCCTCATCTGCTTGGAATCCTGAATTTCCTGCAGGCTGATCAAATGACAGCCCCCTTGACTGCATCCTTTGATATATGGACACCCATCTTACTGGCCCCTCAGCATTGAGATTTACGCTTGACAACACAGTCAGTGTCACCTCTGCCCGATGCACACATAACACACATGCACTCACATAAACACACACCAGTGAAGGGCCCTCTTAAACATTGAAGCACTTTCACAGCCCGCCCAGAAGTTATTTATTAAATTTGTTTCATGGTGATATTGTTTCACGTAGACCCACTTAGTTTTGGATTGCACACTGGATTTTTCAATTATGTGGTTCATTTCACCCTGGTTGTGAGGGCTTACCCTCTTCAGGTTGGATCAAGGGCGGAGGATAGATCTTTTATAATTTTATAACAGGATGGTTTCCTTATGTTGTGTTATAAAAATCTGACAGTTTAAAATATTAAAAAATAAACACATCGATGGGCCAAAGTGAAACAAAAGTAAATATTTGAATTCCCTATGTTTTCATTGTCTTTTCCATGTTACGTGTTTAGACCACAAGATTTTTTTACAGGTTACAAAAAGATGCTTGCACCAGGATCTTGTGAGAAATTGGTATTTCTAGAAATAGGTTGGTTATACATTTTTACTCAGAGCCTTGACATAAATTTGTGTGAAATTGGTTCTGAAATGAGGAAATAGGGGGCAGGGCTTGTTTTCGCCATAACGAAATGACTGGATCGTTGGATTTTGGAGGCCTGACCATTGGACTATTTTCAGTGGAAACTTGTAGAATGCAACAAATGTTATTTAAAAACTCACAGTAAATGCTTTCTCAATAGCAAGAAGCCCTAAGTCATTTAATAAACCTAGGGCATTCGACTATCGCCTTATAATAATGCATAAAATGTGACACTTTGTTTTATGCACACAATGTTTTGACAGTATTTTTAAAAGGGGAGTTGTAATAGAATTGCCCTTTCAAATTTTGTTAATGAGTACCTGTTTTGAAACCTACATTCTGCAGAAGTTACATAATGTCAGCCTACTTTTAACAAACCCCGCCCCCTGAAACACAGGGTAAATAGGACGAATATCTCTACAGACATTCTAAATGTTAGACCAATCACAAAAGACTAACGCAGCTTGATCAGAAGAAGGGACTTCATGGAAGTAGAAACTCAACAGTCTATTTCTGAGAATCAAGATGGCGATGTGAAATCTTTTTCTTGATTATTTGACACAATGAACACCTACTATTCCCCATCAAAAGCTACGCTGGATACTGCGTTTCAAATGCTATGGGAAAACATTCTTTGTTTGACTGGTTGTCAAGCACATGTGCCAAACACACCAAGGTATGACTTTTATAACGTCGGAGGGTAGCACTATCAATTACCAGCACACCCGAGGTGCACCCATGCGCTTCTCTGCGTTACGGCGGATTTTGATATCACCTGCGAACGATCCTCTCGTGATGCATAGGATGTTCTCTGGGTGGTTAACAACGCAGTTGCTGACTTAACCTCGACTGGCCACTGGAGCAAAAGGCTCCCAAACACTTACGTCTGGATGATAGACATCTGTCAGGTGGCCATCAGAGGAGTCCTACAGACAGCCCATCCCCTTTTTTCCAGACCTCCACAAGGAGCTTGCTCGCTCATTGAATAAGCTCTATTCCTCCAATTTTTACGTACCCTCACCATCGATTTATTCCTATACTGTGGGTGCTTATACAAAGGGGTATGCGACGTTGCTCCAGGTTGAAGAGACACTGTGTAGCTATCTCTCCCCGGGTGCGTCTTTGACCCTGAAGAAGCCTATTCTCCCCTCAAAACCTTGCAGAATAACATCAAACTTGGTAGGGAAGGTTTCTCAGGCAGCGGTTCAGGCTGGGGCTGCCCTGCACACGATGTCGGTCATGCTAACCAATATCACTCTTCCTTTCGGCCTAGCCTTATCACCCTGTACATAAACAAATGAACGGATCCTGCTCTGGCTCCTCTGCCACTCCAGGGCATCCCCATTATGAACCATATAAACGACTGGAGGATTTTTGCTCAGACACAATGTCTAGCGCTTTGGCATCGGGATGTCATCCTAGCTCATCTCAGGTCCTTCGGTTTAAGATTAAACGCAAAGAACAACGTTCTCTCTCCTTTACAGAGAACAACATATCTGGGAGTTGTATGTGAATCCACTCTCAGGCTGGGGTGTGATCTTAGAAGGCCATCCACCCCAAGGGACCTTTAGAGGTCATCATCTCGCATGGCACATCAATTGCCTGGAAATTTGTGCTGGCCCTGAAATACACAGCAGGTATGTGGCTAACATATCCTAGTGCGGTAGTCTCTTACATAACGATCGCATCCCCCTAACAAAATAATAAATACGATTTTGTTTTGGACACAGGGCAAGTTCCAGTCCATCAGAGTGATTACGTTCCAGGGCATATGAATTTGGGAGCGGATCTGTTGTCTAGACAAGCTGTGATAAACAGAGAATGGAAACTCCTCCCCAAAGTAATCAGTCAAATCTGGGTAATATTTTACAAGCCAGAGGTGGACCTCTTTGCTTCACAGGAGATAGCAAAATGTCCCCTCTACTTCTTTCTGACTCTTCCAGCTCCCCTGGGTCTTGACATTATTGCCTTCAATGCCTTCAATTGACTCTCATCTCTTTCTGAGAGCACGCCGTTGACCGACTAGAGTACGTTTCTTAGACCGATTATCCTCCTTGATGGCTCGCCTTTGGCGATTCCAGTCAGGAAGGACCTTCCTTCTCAGACGCAGGGGACTGTATTTCATTCCCAGCCCAAGCTCTGAAACCTCCATGCCTGGCTCCTGAGGGTGACCAATTAAGAGATGCTGGGGTTTTACCCAATGTAATAATAACCTTTCCTAGTGATAGGGCTCCCTCGACTAGAAGAAGGTATGCACTCAAATGGCACGTTTTTTCTAGAGATGGAGTGAGACACACCATGCAGATTCAGTTCCGTGCCAGGTCGGTCCAGTACCAGAATTTTGAGTTTTTCTCAGGCACACATTCTGCAACTCTCAAAGTCAATGTAGCCACCATCTCTGCTTGTCATGCACTGATTAGAGGGCTGTCTATGGGGAAACACCATTTATTCGTCAGCTTCATTCATGGTGCCGAACAGTTGAGACCACTCATGAGAGAAACCGTCCCTACATGGACTTAGCTATAGTGTTTGAGGGCCTACTTGGCTAAAATTCCTTTTTAAAATTCTAGAGGCAGCACCTTTCCAGTTTTTTAGTTATTAGTTCTCTTAAGATAGTAGGTGATTTACAGGCACTGTTGATTACGCCATCCTGCCTAGAGTTTGCCTGGTGCTTGGTCAAGGCCATTTTGCATCCTCACCCTAACTTTCTTCCAAAAGTTCCTTTCCCTACCGTACATCCTGTAATTCAAAAAGCCTATTGACACATAAGCAGGAAAGTCTTCGCTTATTGTGTCCAGTGCATGGTCTTCAGACCTATATGTACCACACCAACCAGTGGCATGAGTAAGAGCAGCTCTTCATTTGCTTAAACCACACAGCTGGGGTTCAGACATTCCCATTGCACTCCCAGTTTCACGCTTATTTATAGCATCAGGTGTGTGTGTAATTTATAGTGTTACCCACCAAGGTTATTGAAGCCAAGTCTTGGCGTGTTTGACACACGTACTTCACAATCAGTCAAACAAAGAATGTTTTACTATTGTATTTGAAATGCAGCACCTTGTTACTGCTTTTTCAGGTAACAAGGTTACAGCCACGTGACAAGAGATATTCTGCACATCTCAAACATAATTGAGATTTAAAATAATCCAAAAGGGAAGCCTTTAATAGGGTTTAATCACATGAAAAATTAAAATTCAGCAATTATTTAGTCACCCAATTGTTTGATAACTAAGATATCTGTTTTATCAAAATAAGTTGTTTTGGTTAAGTTCCGGGATGTATGGATTGAGAGTAACTTTCTGAAACCTCCATAGACTGCAATGCAAACTAAATGTCAAAAGTGCGGAACTTGAGTAAAAACATTGTTAAAATAGTGTTTTTCAAAGCACTTTTAAAAATGCTTTTATACGTTATTTTAAATTTTAAATCATTTTAATTTAAAAAAATGTTGATATTTAATTTAAATGATATTGAATGAAACAGCATATAGTTAACCATGATATGTTGTTTTAATTACCAAATCAAATTACCAGTGACTTAACCTACTTAAAGAATCTCCCAAGTCACTGTGTGGTAAGAATTTTTTTACCAAGAGTTACCACCATTAATGTAATTTATTACTTGTTAACCATTCTAACTTGACAATTTCAAAATTTAGCCTGGCTCTATTATTTGAAGAAGCTAATCTTGAAAAGGCTAGGGTCAAGATCTGGAAATTAATTATTTTCTCTCTTTCAGTTTTTTATCACACCCTCACACACCCTCTATTCTCAGTATAACTGGGGTGATAAAAAGAAGCAGGGGATAGCTTGGGGCAGGGAAAAAATCTAAGATTTATATCCAACAACAGATTGTAAATGTATGCAGCTGAGGGAAGTGTAGAACATGAGGTTGTCCACCATCCTCTGCTTTCTTTACTTGAGTCATTGCATTTCCCTCCAATTTTCTGTTAATTGTCTAAATCTCTGCACAAAGTTTACTTTAGATTCAGGCACATGACCACAATGTGACCTTTCTGCTTAGGATACCCCTGTCCCACACTCCAGGGTTCAAACAGTCAACTCCAGATCACATTAAATGAGTCAAGTTATGTTTAAGACATATAAACGGACTGCAATGGATGTTCAGGGTAATCCTACAGTATAGTTAAATCTAAATAGTGTCAATAGAGAATGACCTACAGCCCAGTACTGAACTCAAACAAAACCATTTTTTGTGCACTTTTCCTTGACTTTTATTTAACATCTTCCGGCAGTGGTGTTTATTATGACAAGAACAATGTGTTCGTTCAGGCATAATTCTAGGCTGATTTCTTTTTTAAATGTCCTTCTCTGTTTTAGTTTTTTATACTTTTGTCTCTTTCACTTTACACTTACCCTGCAGGTCCATCATCTCTCAAATGGCTTCTATGAAGAGTGTAAAACAGTTGTTGGCCCTTCCACTTTCACCCATTACTTTCATTCCCACACTTATGTGTGAGTGTTTTTGCATTTTTGAGTCTGGCCATTTAGTGGGGAAAAAGACCTACTGTAGGGGTATACACATGCACATGTATAGGCATTTTATATGTACAGCGCTCCGAGTAATATTGCTACTCTTACAGATGGTCAAGATATAATTTACATAGTTTGCATAGTTAGCATTTATGGAAAGAATTATTTGATATGTATTTTCATTTTTTTTCTAATAAACACAAATCAACACATGATTTGTGTAGCACATAGCTGCTAACAGTGGCAAGAAACCAAAACTCCAATGTGAACACACACAAGCTTTATTTACGCTGACTTGTGCAGAGGATCTGTCGTAGGATTATTGTTACCCTGGAGTTCGGCTTATCTCCACAGATGTCCATAGTGCTGTAGAATTCCCCTTCTTGCCCCACCCTCTTCGCCCTCTTTAGCCTTTTACAGTTCGTTTGTTTAGAAAGATGTCAGACCCCAGAGGGCATGTGTCTCAGATATGGGAACAAGGTTTTGTTAAGAGCCCCAGCCTGCAGTGCCACTCCGAATGACCCCACACTTTCACATTAAGGCAGTTCTTTACCAGCAAGCACTGAGGCGCAGAGGAAAATTTGATGGGGTTTTAACAGCAGCAACTTAGGATTCTGATAACTCATTAAAATAATATTATTTTGTTATTACACTTGTGGTGTTCTCAGGTCAAGTTGACCCCCTATCAAAGATAGCTTAATAGTCATTAAATCTTCCTATTTTCAACCAAACATTAAATTTCATATTTTTGTCAACTGGTCTTTTAAAGAGAAAGTCATGAAAGTTACAAACAATTACATTAACAATAGTACAATTACTATATTGATATTGTCATTGTTAATACACTGTTATTGTTAATGCAATGGCATTAGTTCTTGCAAGTCTTGTGAATGATTGCATCATTACGTTGCCTTGGTATTGGCTCCTGTAATGGACTTTTTTTAGGCCGAAATTTAAGTTTATGTATGAATAAGACTGTGTGCTGTCACGGGGTTTGAAATGACAGAACCCAATTGCAGACAACTCTCAACAAAAAGTTTATTTACACAAATAATAAATGACAAAAATCCCTCAAGGGGGTAAACAAGATCAAAAGAAACTTAACTTGGCAAAAACTTCAGGACAGACAGTGACAAGGTAGGTGATGATCCAGCACAGGACAGAAAACACAAGGTCTTTAAATAGGGCAAACATAACAAGGGATAACGACAAGGTGTGGGGAATGAAACAATGGCGGGAAGATAGACAGGACAAGGGGGCGGGGTCAAGAGACGCGACAAGAGAGCACATGGCATGTCATAACGAAACAATGTCATGTGACACTCACACAGAACACAGGTCTGCCATGACTCTGCCAAAATCAGGAAAAAACATGACCAAGATAGGCAGAATCATGACAGAACCCCCCCTTAATGAACGACATCCTGGCGTTCCTCATGGGGGCCGACAAACAGAACAGGACATGAACACAAACAGCACAGGGACCTGGTGCTGTCACAACCCATTCTAGAGAATACATGACAAGAAGGACCAGATCATGACAGCACCCCCCCCCTCAGGGAACACCTAGCAACCCTGAAGGGGACACGACTGGGGGAACACACCAGACAGGGACAATGACAAGACCAAAGTAACATCACAAAAATAACACATAGGAAGTCCCAGAGACAGAAAAACAATTGAAGGGCCTCAGACAGGAACAGTTCTGGAGGGTCATCTCCCAGCAACCACCAGGGGGCCCACAGACTGTAACGTACAGGAAGTCCCAGAGACACGAACACTTGAAGGGCCACGGACAGGAACAGATTCCAGTGGGCCCACACCCAGCATCCACCGGGGGACCCACAGACTGGAAAATACAGGAAGGCCCAGAGACAGGAACACACATGAAGGGCCATGGACAGGAACAGATTCCAGTGGGCCCACACCCAGCATCCACCAGGGGACCCACAGACTGGAACATACAGGAAGGCCCAGAGACAGGAACACACATGAAGGGCCACGGACAGGAAAAGATCCGGAGGGCCCGCTCCCAGAATCCACCAGGGGGCCCACAGACTGGAACGTACAAGAAGGCCCAGAGACACGAACACACTTGAAGGGCCACGGACAGGAACAGATTCCAGTGGGCCCTCACCCAGCATCCACCAGGGGGCCCACAGACTGGAACATACAGAAAGGCCCAGAGACAGGAACACACATGAAGGGCCTTGGACAGGAACAGATCCAGAGGGCCCTCACCCAGCGTTCACCAGGGGGCCCACAGACTGGAACATACAGGAAGGCCCAGAGACAGGAACAGATTCCAATGGGCCCTCACCCAGCATCCACCAGGGGGCCCACAGACTGGAACACACAGGAAGGCCCAAAGACACGAACAGTGTGTCTGCTGGGTTCTTGAGAGCTGTCTGCTGGGTTCTTTAATGGCTGGATCATTCAGTCACGGGGTTTGAGATGACAGAACCCAATTGCAGACAACTCTCAACAAAAAGTTTATTTACACAAATAATAAATGACAAAAATCCCTCAAGGGTGTAAACAAGATCAAAAGAAACTTAACTTGGCAAAAACTTCAGGACAGACAGTGACAAGGTAGGTGATGATCCAGCACAGGACAGAAAACACAAGGGCTTTAAATAGGGCAAACATAACAAGGGATAACGACACGGGGAAGGTGTGGGGAATGAAACAATAGCGGGAAGATAGACAGGATAACAAGGAGGCGGGGTCAAGAGACGCGACAAGAGAGCACATGGCATGTCATAACGAAACAATGTCATGTGACACTCACACAGAACACAGGTCTGCCATGACTCTGCCAAAATCAGGAAAAAACATGACCAAGATAGTCAGAATCATGACAGTGTGCATTTACAGAGTTCTTCATAAAAAGTTATCTTAAAGCTTCGGGTCAAAATATCTGTGAGACGAATTGTGCATAATACATTAATACTGATTTTTAAGTTCATGATATAAATGGCTGTGACTTTTCTTTTTGGTGTTCTTGGTCTTTATCACAGTTCGAACAACTTAAAGGATTGAATTACTCAGCTCTAAAGGGGTACAGTAATTGTTTCATCTGGTTTGTATGTGATGAATCAAGAATAAAACTATGTTGTTATTGGCTCTGAGATGTTCTTGATATTATTGTGTTCTTTCATGTACGTCAAAGGGTCAGATACGACATAGACTCACCAGAATTGTAACTTCACAACCTATAAAGAATATAAAAGGATTTTAATATAAAATGATTTTAAAATAAAATGACGATGAATTAAAGTTAATGAGTTTGTGACAATTCCACATTTCCTTTTAACGGCAGATAATTTTTATGGTGCGCAATACTAATCCATTTTAAAATAAAAATTCACTCCTAAATAAAAGAAAACAATTCGAGAAACGATTGCATCAGATATTTGGTAACATTTTTTCAGTATTTTTTGGAAGTGTGATTCTGTTGCATATTAGGCAAAATCAAAACTTTTTGTAGGTTAAATGTATATTTAATAATGAATTAGGCAAAAATTACACAAATAATAAAAATAAAAACTTATTCAGTTTTCAGGCTTAATCAGTTTGGTCAATATTGCGTTACAAGTGATTTATAAGTCTTAATCTTTGTTAGGCAGTTAATTTTGACCCGGAAACACCACAAAGGTTAAAGGGTTTTGAAAACAACACTGGGTTTAAAAAACATATGGTTAGGTAATGGATAACTTTTACGTTAACTATCCTTTTTTCAAGATTCAAGTCCTGCTGATGAACAAGCATCAAGTTTTAGAAAACCAAAATAGTCAATGAATCACTGAACTTTGTGCTGACCTTGGCCCTGAATCATGCCCATGCATGCTGAACCCGGAAGGTCTGGTTCGCTTAACTAATGTCCCCAATGTGTACAGTGCTTCGGTGCAGTTAACTTAACCGTGGCCTGGCTGTTTTAATTAGGTGCGCTTGGGCACACTTAAGTTGGGTTTGAGCGTAGAATGCATATGATATAAAAGTTCTTGCCGGTGTGATCTGAAAGCATTAGGGAGCTGTTTTCTTTTGCTTTGATATCATAAGCAAATTGATCTGCCGCAAATTGAACATGCCTGATACACCACAAACTTAAAATTATGAGGTACTTAAGTAAAGAACGAGTGCGCTGTTTACTTTAAAACAGTGACATCATTGTGTCGGTCTGTCAGTCCTGCTCATACATTGTTTACAACAACCTTGCCTAGTAGCGTGTGCACTTGAATCAGAGGGGCATTAGGGGCTAGAGGTTTTCTTTGAACAGGGACTACCAAAAGTCAGAAGTCGAATGTCATATAGGGCAATCTGAATGTGGCAAAACCGTGATGGCGAATCTGGACCAAGGCTGGAAAAAACAGAGATGCTCAAACAGATCAGACAAAAACATCAGAACTTGAAAAAAATAAAGGATGCAATGGAATTGTGAGAACAATAGAGATGAGAACTTTAAGAGCATATATCCACCAAATTAAGAATGGGCAGAGAAAACGCAGAGCAGAGAGACAGTTATCAGCCCCAAGTCTTGACAATGGGGCACTAAATAGCTTTAGTTCAACAGGCAAGCTGTGAAATGCACTGAACATCTTTGAATCAGTTTATATCACTGAGTTCCTCACAGTCTTTGATCCTCATTAGTAAGCACATGCTAATCTGATTTTAATGTACCTCACTTGACCGCAGGGCACCACCTTTTCCTAAAAAGATAAACAAAATCTTCCCCTCTCTTCCTCTCGTACTTTTCTTTGTCACTCTCCGCCTCTCATTTTTGACCCAAAAACTACAGCACCCTTGGGGTGACAGCCAAATCTTCTATGTGTGTAGCTGTGTGTCTCCTCACAAGAGTGGGGCAGCTTGTCTGTCTCGTTTAAGGATCTGATAATGCTCACTTGTCGCTGATGGCATCTGGCACTTTACCAAAACAGTAGATAAACTGAAGAAGCCTGATGGAGAGGAAAAAGAGAACATGATAAAGCGGAGGAGTGCCTCTGTCCTGGCAGGTCTCTGGCTCCTATTCCACTGATACAAGTTTAATCAGGCCTAATCTGCTTATCACCCCCCTGCGGCTCCCATCAGACTAAAGTACTTAACGAAGAGCATGCACCCCTACCATGCTGCTACTCAGAATCAGAAGGAATGTTAGTAGGTAGGGGTTTATCTGATTAATTAAAATATAATCAAATATATATTTATCAACATTAAAATCACAATTACCTGTGAACTACCATAGCTTTACAAGTACAAGAATTTGATAATGATAGCTAAAATAAAATTAATTCAAAATTAACATATACTTAAATAAATAAATAAATCAATCAAAATCTGTTTGTTTTTGCTTGTGAAGAAATTATTATAAGTTTGATCTTTATTTTCATGTGAATTTCCTTGTTATATTTATGTAATCTAACAGTATAATAAATTCTGTGGGGCCACTGCTCTTAATACATTTAATCAATACACAAACCAAGGATCTCAACACACTCTTTTACTCGCATAAGTAGTTGGATTAAACCTGAATGTTTCTTTGTGGTTGCATGCATTAAGACCCAAGGTAAAAGTGTAATAAGATTGGTTACTAACTGGAGTGGGTTTTGCCCAGTTGTTTAAGTGTTTATATGAAAGTCAGTTTGAGGCAGTCAGCACTTTAGCTTCTTCTAAACCCGGCCGGTCCTTCTCTTACGAAATGGATAAAAAATATTAGTTTTATGTTCAGCTATTTGATATCATACCATGTCAGTCAGAAAAACGTCAAACCTTATTTATCACTTTTAGAGGTAGTCATCATTTACCTTTGCCTAATCAGATCCTCTGAGAAGACAACAGAAAATACACCATATGTTCAAAAGGGTCAAGCTCCGCCTTTTTCAGGGGTTCAAATTCACCAAAAACACTTCTATATTTATTTCTTGAAAGGTAGTCCCTCACTACCTTATAACCCTACTCCCCCTTCTCAACATTGCTGTCTTTAATTTTCTCTGAATCTGTGGTCCAGCACTCAGGGGATTAGGGGTTACCACATTGTCCTGGCCCCTGTGTCTAATCCAGCCAAACGGCTGTGTGTTTACCTTTCACACTAACTTCAGTTTACACCCCCTTGACCCAAACCAGAGAAATCAACAATGTTGACTTGTCTCTCCAGCGTCCCATGGCTTGGGAAAGTCTGTTTATGTTAGAATGTGCTTAGTTGAGTCAACAAACCCAAGCCACCTTTTGACTCCTGGTATTTGGTAATATGACATTATAGATAGACAGTGTGTAACTGGCACAAGTTTTTTCAAGTTTATCGTCTAGTTCCTGTTTCAGCCACAAGTGGTATTTGTGCTCACCATCAACTCAAGACAAGTACCCTTTCCTACTTTGCTAAGTGAACGGCAAAGCAAGCCAGAGTAATTATTTTTAGCATATCATCAAGCCCCATCGCAGTTCTAGTCATAGGGGTCTGTGACTCTTCTCACCCTTTGTAAAATATGTAGTCCTCTAGCAGGCTGGTCCATGGTTACATGTACCCACAGCCAGAGACTCATCTTAGGATTTTGTTTAAGTTCTGACCTGACACAAAAATCCACTATTTATAATAAATACTAACCTAGGACCTCAAGTTCAGACAGTTGCATTGTATTGTTTTGTACTGCATTGTGTGTTTGCACTTGAATAAGCAGTGAAAAAAGTAAAAATGTAATTAAACATGTATACCATGTAAAATTTCTAAATCTCCTAGAAAAGTTTCAAGAGATAAAACTAGAAGTGGTTCATGACACACAAATACAATATACATACAATACAATATAACTTTCGATCCCTATCCAATACTAAAGCTGCTTTCTCTTGGAAAGTTTAGATTGTAAGTATTTTATTGCATTGAACAAAAAGATTGAACATGATATTACCTTTATAATGTAGTACGAAAGTAAAAACAATATAATGAAGTACAGATACTTGAAAAATATAGTCAAGTAAAAGTAAGAATACATCAGTATTGTACATCTCTGATGTAATGCAAAGTTGCACAAAAGGACTGGTGCAGAAGTATGCGCTTAACACACCTGGTTCTAAAGTTAATAAAAGTTACAACACAAAGATAAGCGATATTTTATGTGTCTTACCTATATTGGATTGCATCCATCTGACAATTTACTGTGCCTTTTTTATTTTCATGTTAAAAAACTTACTGTTTTCAATTTATTGTATTCGAGTGATATGTTTAACTAGATCGCTTCCAGTGTTAAAAACTGAGACTGACCTTGACCCATCAGTGTTAACCAGCTTTAGCAAAATACAGTACTTTTAAACAAAAGCATAAACTGTCATCTTGTGATTATGAAGTAAAATCAAAACATTGAACCATCGTGGAAAGAGAAGTGTACTGACTATCATCAAACATTTTTGCATGATGAATATAGAATGACAAAGTTTTTATGAGCTAAGTCATCTTATATAATTTTTTTCTTATATAGAATATAGAATTTTAAGTAGGTTTTAAGAAGCGGTTTCATAATAGTTCATTCTGAAGCTTGAAAGTAACATTCACAGGTAACAGACAGGACCAGATTTGATATCTCTGTGGAACATTGATGCTCTCTGGTTAAAGACAATGAGAGTTCTATGAAGTTATTCCTCTGGCTAGGGTCAGACTGGGGATAAAAGAGGGAAAAAAGATGACTGTGGTGGAATGGTTTGGCAGAGATTATAGGCATTGTCAGACACAGTGAACTGCTCGAACACAAATAAACCACTCTGAACATCATGTGTTTTCATTTTGCCTGATTCCAGAATGACAAACAATGCAGAAACATAAAAGTCCATGTCAAACCATAAAAGTATCCAAAAACACTAACTTCATTGTATGCAGATGATGTAAGTTTATTGTGTCATACCAGGCTAAATAAGTAACAAACATATAAAATTGTTTGTTCCAAGTAGCAGGCTTCCCCCCTTTAACATCTTAAACAAACCATTTCTTAAATCATACTTCAATTAACAGTTATTAGCTGTTCTATTCTGGTGTAGCTTGCTTTGTCCAAGCCTGAATTAAGTTTTTTATCAAGTGTTTTGTTCTAATATGTTTTAAAGTAATCCTTTGCTCGAAGAGTTTTACCTCTACCTGCAGCATATTTTGCAATATAAAGCATAGAGTTTTTCTGTATTTTTATGAAGTTACCTTTTTACATCAATGTATTTGGCAGAGGCTTTTGTCGAAAACCACTTACATTGCATTACAATATAAAAATTTTTTTTTGCAATCACTGGGATCCATGGAGCTGCTAACACCATGCTTTTATGGCTTAGCCACAACAAAGCCTTTATTCATGAGAATAAATCCGACAACTTTGGTATTGCAAGCTCCATGCTTTACCAATTGAGCTAGAAACAATGCAGCCACCTTGTACTGAAACATTATAAGTGAAGCACCATGTTCTCCACATGATAAAAATTTTGCCTTGGTGACACAATTTTTGATGTCACCTTCTTTGGATCGCAAAGAGAAGGCTGTGGGGGAAACTGGGAGACAGCAAAATGGGGACATAAAGTCTGATTTCAGATCATTCGATATTGCTTTTTTTGTGTACAATCACTAAAAGAAACATGTCATGCTACAAGATGTTGTCAGTTAATCAAAAGGGTCAAATTCTTGAGAAAAAAAAAAGTGTGAACAAGAGGTAAAGTGAGAAACCAATACCAAGTTAGATGCTTTAGAAGGAATAGGACTTTTAAATTCCAACCCAGTTTGTATAAAAAGTGTAGAGTGTGTGTTGCAATGCAGTAACCTCAGACAGAGTTTAACTGAGCTCGGAGCTCACAGCTCTTTGAACTCAGCCTGTGCAGAACTTCAACTGGGTTAATCGTTATTAATTTTTAATTCAACATGAAAAATGTTCCAGCACAGAGCAAAATCAAAGCCAGAGCAGCAACCCTCAACCCTCTTGCCCTCTGAAATATTATGAATATTGTGAAACAGAATGATATGCATGTGTTTACTGTGATTTTAAGTGTAATAGGACTCTTATCTGGTTTTAAATTTGTTTTATAAAATGCATATCATTTGAATTTTAAGTAAGCAGGCTACATACCTCAACCTTATTATGCAGTTAGTCCTTGCAGAAAGAGATTCTTAAGTCTCTAAGAAGATACATTACAAATATATTTGGTATTTTGATTTCCCCGAAAGGCAATTGGTAATCAAATTATCAAATAAAGAGAACAATTTCATCACAGACAAGGGATAAATTGCTTTGCCAGACTATCATGTTCTGTGCCCTGGGTGTTAGAGCTCAAACAGCATGACTAAATACCCAGCCAAACAACACTGTTCTTCAAACAGACTCAGGTAGTAGAGCTACTGAATCTCAGTCAGCCAGAGTTATTATTATCCACTGGACCACACTAGGACCTTAGTAGATTTATATGTGGCCTCGCCTGTGCCATTGACATAAGATCCCATAGTATCTTGACCAAATAATCCAGACAAATTAATTAAATCATCATCAAATTAAAGTTCCATACTTGGAGTAATTTAATTACCATTCTTTATGTTTGGAATACACTGACATCTTCAGGGCTCTGGGGTCAAGCAGGTGTATTTCCTTACGGTAATTAAGAATAAGTAACATGAAACAACTTCTCAAATCAAATGGGCCTCTTCTGTGCTGTATCTTGTTCCATATACTGAAATCGACTATTAGTGTTTCACAGATTTCACAGATGCGGAGTTCTAATGAATACATTTGTTCAGGTTCTTATTAGGCCCAAAAATCTATATTTTGAAGATGACTTTGATAGTTAGTTAAGATTAAAGGGCCACAGGGAAAGGAAAAAAGAAAACAGACTTGTGGGTTGCTAAGCCGGAGTGTGAATGGAAACAGGTGCGTAGTTGATTGTGTGGTGGGTCTGTGTGATGCCTATATGGCATGTCTACTGGCTGGGTGTTTTGGGTCAATGGAGCACATCTGGTACTAGTCACAACAGAGTGCACACGCTCCTGGGTCCTGATCCACCCCGTAAGGCTCACATCTGGGTTTGCTCTTGACTGCATAGGAGATGGATCGAGGGGGTATGTATTGTTTTGGGGAAAATACTCCAGGTGCATCTAGGGGAGGGGACATGTCTTGATGGACATGTCTTGATTGCCCTCGAGGTTTGCCCCGTGCCGGCTGAGTGACTTATCTCGTCATGGTAGCACTGGCATACAGCTGGTAGGGTCACTAATTAATCTATTTCTTTACTTAACCCTGTATTCTTTTATTTTGACACTTAGCACCTTTCCACTTCAAAGACAAAAAATTTGACAAAGTTAGAGTGTTTACATAGATTGGTTATTTTCAAATGCACCAATCAACGCCTGTCATTATTAAGTTCTGTCATTATTAAGTTGTTATACCAACTTTCTGTCCACTAAAGACACAAATTGGGATTTTCACACAAAGCTTTTGTTTTGCTTCAGAATACTGGTAATTTAGTAAATATGTCATATAAGGCATATTGTTTGTGCTCTTGGTTATTTTAGAGCATATCAGTGTGTAGCCAGGTATAAAAGACCTATTCAAAATATTATAATTTATTGAATTCACTAAAAGAAAAAATAGACAGTTTATTTTTTTGTATTTGTTCACATCAGCCATCTTGTTTTTGTGTTCACTTATTACAATGTAATGCACCATACAGTTCAAGTAGTCCCACATGGGGTAACCCATGTTCAGCAGCCAATCTGAGGTTACGCGGGTCACGTTCAGGATTTCACTGCGAAGACGAAGGTCGGACGGTTGTTCTTCCGGTCCTTTTATCTTTATCTAATCACGAGGGTAGCTGTCTGCCAGCAAGTAGACAAAAAACGCTGCAAAACGCGAATTTTGCATGTGAACGTAAAAAAGGAGGCAGAGCTTGTTTCACAGTAACGTTAACTTGCTTCACAGTGATATAGAAAGAGTAACGTTGAGAAATGTGTCACTTTAGCTACTGCATATTAGGTGCTATTAACACTTTATTCTCTGTGTGGTGATATTAATGTAATAAGTGAACTGAAGTGAATAATGGTGCAGTATTTTATATTTATCTACGGCAAATTAACATTTTATGTGATGTATGTGTTTAGTTAAATGGGAAATTATACTCTCCTAAAACAGACTTAAATGGAAAGTTTTTTATTTATTGTTATGAATGTGGAATGTTTTCTTGCACTATGTGATTTATTTAAACACATTATTGCTGCTCAAATAAGTTTAGAGTAACTAGAGGGTAATTTTTAGCGTATTTCTCTTTTGTACGTAGGCCTGTAGTGTTTGAGTAAACGAAGCATGCATCTGTTATACCTCTAACCCTGAACTCAGAATGGGTACCAGCAGGGATAAACGTGTGAGATAAAAGTTTTCAAGACTTGCATACTTAAGACTGAATGTTGTACAACTAAAGAAAACAAAAGAGATTCGAAATTTGAGTTAAGTTGAGTGTTTATATTCTTTCTGACCTGGTCTGTTGCTCAAGTTTCTTTTGTGATGGATGTGGTCCGGAACCGACATCTTGCGGATACTGCAGAAATTCCAACACCATCAGATATCCACGTATACACACCCATTCACACGTACATAAAACACTGAAATTGCGAGCATCCTTGAAACAAGGTGAACTGAGGAAACTTTACAACACAGAACCATTGTCTTCCAACTAACTTTCTTTTATTTTCTAGTGTGCACACTACTACGTTTATATTTTTGGTTATTTAATATTTTTTGTACCACCTTTGTCATATGTAAACAATACAATAGTGATTACTCAACTGTTCTATCGTATCTGTCTCATCGTTGTTGCTCAACACAATGGCTCCAGACGAATTTAGTACCGTCTGAATCTGATCCAGGTTTCATTATTGTTATAAGTCCTTATTTTACTGTAATACACTTTAAATATTGTTAAAATTAGTTACAGGTGCAGCAGCATGACTTGTGCAATATGAATATTAGCAGAAGTAACTTCCACCAGAGTTAAGCATAGTTTCCAGTCTTGAAACATGTTAAAATCCATGAAGAAGGTTCTCATGAAGTGTGAGTTATTTGTGATTGTGTTTATGCTTAGATCATCGATCTGTACAATTTTGTATGTTGCATATTTGTCATTTGTTCTGAATGAACATGGCATAAAATGAATAAATGGAAACAGAAATATATACCCACATGGATCAGATTAAATTTCTACAATTTCAACACTCTCAGTAGATATCAGTAGACACCAGCAATAATTTAATTAAAGGTTCACAGAATCCCTTTTACTGTCTTCCAAAAGTCAAAGACACTAGCTGCTGTCAGCATGGCATAGTAATCTGTCGGGAGTGCACCTTCCTCTGGAATGTTTATTTAGAGCTACCTATTAATGCATGTTCTGTGTTCAGCAGCACACAAATGCATAAGTGCACAATTCTTAGCATAATCCAAAATTGGCACCAGTGATAAGGTGACAGTTACAAAGCTGTAAAGACAGTTTAGTTGGTGTCTTTTCTTTCTTCTTCTCAGAGTACTTCTCCATGAGCTCAGGTTGTAGCTTTTAAAGAATGTTAGAAATACATTCATAATGCCAACAACAACATTTCAAGCACTGTTGCATAAAAAATTTCCCACTTAGAGGATGGACAGAAATAATGAGAGAAATTGCCTTTGACTCAGCAGAAACATGCTGAAACACCATACCTTAAACATCAAAAGACATTCAACTCTCTAAACAATCTGCCAGCCATTATTTATTCAATGTTGAAAAGGAAACATAAGTTGTTGTTTGAGTGAGGAACTTACATGAAAAAGATTCTTCTTAGTGAAAATTTTGACATCTTATTAGTAGACATTAACATTAATTATTATGTGGCTTTCTGACACAGTGCTCTGCACAAACCAGGGTAAATTAATACTTTATGTTGGGAGATGCCACCTACAGGGATTGAATGTGAAGCATTTAAGTGTTTTTGAAATTTTTTTATATATCCTTGTATTCAAATCTGTATTCAAATTATAGACAGAATGGTGTTATGGATTAGGAAGTATAAAAGCACATCCAAAACCATGCAAACGCTTTAGGGAGTATGGCAGCGACTGGCATCCTTTTCAATATTCCTTGGTACATGTAAAAATACATGTCCAGTGCTCAAACTGGACACGCCATATAAAGTTTTTTTGTGGTCTGATCTCCTAAATGGGGGAAGACGGAAAGTCTTAAGAATGATGGGCCTCGCTGTACTGTTTAAAAAATCTCATAAAATTTAAAGTCGATATTTTTGTGTGTGCGTTTGCATTCGCGTTTGCGTATGTATGTGCATATGTGTACGTGAAAGTGTGTGTGATTTATCAATGAACTTTCAACACACGTGTTAGTGGGAATCTTTATTAATGTTACACAATGATAAATCACATGATTACACTAATGTACACATAAATCAACTACACTGTGAAGTTTGGAGGCATTCATACACTGAAAAAAATGTGCCTATATTACATTAAATATCATGTAACTCTTTTATTTTAAAATATTAATTTTAAATAAAGGTCAAACTGCTTTTCATTTCTTCTTTTTGTGGGTAACATATTTTGAACTAACTTATTTTGCCATCAAATCAGATGATTATTCACAGGGCCCTGTTGTGGAGGGAGTTCTGATAGCTTTGTCTTAGAGGCATTGTAAAGGCTGCTAAAGGCCCATACATATATATCTTATAAATATACATCTATTTTTTATTGTTGTTATATCTCTGTACAAGACTGGATGGTTGAATCCCCTCATGATGATCAAGGGCTGTTTAGCTTAAGAAATCCATTCCTTAACTAAAGGATGCTTCTGTAATAATTTCATTAATAACTGAGTCATGATATCAAAATACAACATAAAACACAGGAAGTGTTAAAAATTTTATAATAATGTGGATAATACATCACTAAAATAAGTTACACCATATTTGGTGAAAATCATTTGATTGCACTGGACATACACAGAGCACAGGTAAGGCAATGTTGCAGTACCAGTGAGATAATCAGGAAGGGCAACAAGTCCTTCAGTTGACATGGCCACAAGCACAGAGAGAAGAACAGCACTGGGATTAGTCTGGAGTAGTACAGGGCTGGGCGATGTTTCATTTTAAAGCAGACTGAAGGTTTAAAGAAAAAGCACACAATTTAAACAACCTTTAATCATGATTTGAATTATGTGTCATAAAATATCCGTTTTAAAGAAGTTTACAAGGACACAATCTTACTTTAAACTTTTACCTGGATGTGGTCCATGTCCAGGCCAGGAACCCAGCCGTACAACTTCATAGAGATCACTTTTCTTGCTCAGGCCAATCATTATGACCAAGGACCAGAGCCATGGACCAGCAAATTAAGCAGGGTTAGAGATCTGTGATTAAAAGTATCATTCATGTCTGCAGACTATAAGAACAATTTAAAACTGTATGATGTATTCAAGGTATCTAGCTGTGAGGTTACAAACTGCAACAAACGTCTAAATCCACCCCTTCTTTCTATATTTGAAAGCACTACAGAGGCTGTCAAAGACAAATTGGAGATAACATATATAGAAAATGTGTTCTATGGAGCAGTTTGTCTGTTTTACAGTTTTCATGGAAGAATTCCACTTAAGAACACTCATGCTGTGTGTAGACTGAAGCATTTCACTCTAAAATAATAAAATCATAAAAATTTATTATGGAATACCTATATAACTTCTAAAGACATACTTTTGTATACGATATTGCATTTCTGTCAATAGACCTCCAACAAATTACACATTAGACTCTTAAGCCTTTCTAAACATAATTGTAGTAAGGGATACAGCCTGGTGTGCTGGTCAATTGGATCAGTTTGTTTTCATATTGGAATCAAACTGCTACAGAGTTAGTTTTCAATCGAGGTGTGTCCACCTCATTCAGTCTTGAACAAGTTATTTTTTTTTGCGGATCCAATTGCTGTCTTCACATGTGCCTATACAAACAGAACACCAGGGAGGAACACCAGTGTGACAAATCCTTAGGCGTGAAAGCACCCAAAATGTACAATTTCAGCATTTTCTAAAATTTTCAAAAGTTTTTTTTTTTATCACCAACTTGATGTTCAACTTTAAGAGTCCTTATAGGCTAAGAAATATGAGTATATTTAATTTAATATTAAATTAAAGTGTAGTGTGAAACATTAGCAGACTAATCCTGCTGTTTGTATAAAATCCCAAAGTTGTTATTAGGACTGTTTATCTTAGCTACCCTAAATCTCTTTACTGCACACTAATGCACACAAATTACAATAGACATACATACTGTATGTGCACACACACATACACATACACAAAACAGTGCCAGCTAAAAACACACCATATTTACCCTTGGTTGACTTAAATGGAGTTGAAAATGTTTCCTTTACCAATGTACACATTAATCTTGTGTACAATAGATTTGGACAATTAGGGAAGAATGAGTCTAAGGAAAACATGTAGTTAATTGGGCCTACCATAGACTGACCTTGGATTAGATATCCTTTATATTTTTTTGTGGCTGTGTTCTCCATAGTGGCTTCTGCAACACAGTGTTTTACAGCAGTTGCTACCCTCCTTTCCAGATTACATAGTGCTGGGCCTAAATCCAGTTCAACAGGACACAACTGACTTAATGTTCTTAGGTCTCTGAGCGTCCCGTAAGAATCTCTTTAGATGTAGGGCATGTTTGTTCCTCCAAAACAAATAAACAAACACAAACAACAAAAAAACAAACTGTATTATGCCGTTTAAATATGCACCGTAATTTGACCGACAGTAATACCTTAGGGATTTTTTGCATTTGTTTTATTATTATTCATTTTATAAATACATGAGGGATTTTAAATTCCACTTAATCTGGTAAATACACTTTTAAATGTAGTTTGAAACCAAATGGGTGTCAAAAGTGTAAATACAGATCCACCATAGAATAAAAAAATCCATCCATTCATATTTTTTTTAAATGTCCTCAACAGTTTGCATCTCCAAAATGTGACATCACATTGATTTAGCCCCATCCTTGACTGTTGATGGACTGCGCATTTCTTCAGAAACAGTGTATTCAGCTGTGAAAGATTAAACACTGTTTAGCATTTGATTTTGGCTTGAACAGGGCAGACACAAGCAGCTCATTTGTATTTTAAGACACAAAAACACTGTATTTTCCATTACAAATGGCCATTTTCAACATTGCCCAGCAAATAATCTGTAAAGTATTTTGAGCTGACATATTCTTGGAACTCCAGAGACTTCCCAGGCAACATGCTTTTAAATTAATTGCAGTAAGGGACCCATGGAATGGTGTGGGTAGAGGTTGCTGCAGACCAACTGGTACCTGTCTAGATGAGTTTATTCAAATTGACATATGCATTTGTGGATAAAGTTAATGATGTCTGTGTGCATGTTTAACCACAGAAGCTGTTCTGAACTGATCAGTGGCAGTGATACCTGAATGGCCAGAGCTGGATAATAAATGTTCTTGACAGAGTGATCTGTTGCGACCGTCTAGAGGCACAAACATCTTTCAGGTGTTTGGTAGAGGTTCCGTTCCTGATAAAATGTTTGTGTTAGCTCTGTCAAAATGTCCCATTGAACAGGAGCCACAATTAAAGTTTAAAATAGGTGTTTCTCAGTGAGTGCAGTTGACATGACACCATTGTGTTTTATGATCGAGTATCAGCTGAAATTTTTTGAACCTGAAAGATAAGTAATAGTAAACTCAACCAGGAGGAAGACTCTCTATTTTTTGCAGTTCTCTTTAATCTGCCTATAACAACTGTCCTTTTTCTGTTCCTTCTGTTCAGGAGTTGGGGGAAACCGGAGGGGGCAGGTTGTTTCTTTTTTTCTTGTTGTGCATGTGTGGATATTATTGTGGGTCATTTAGTGGCCTGGTGTCTTGGTTTTTAATTATTCATGGTCATTTAATAAAGTTTTCAATAAAATTACATTTGTATTTTCCAAACCCATGTCTCATTTGAAATAAAGCAGGATTGTGAGTGTTTAAGTGCCCCTTACTTGCTGCATCACACAAAACATCTTTAAGATTCATGAATCCAAAAAAAAACAAGTTTTGTTTTGTAACTGTAGGGGTACCAAAAAGGAGCTCTTAAGACGGGGAGCACCCCAGTAATGGTAAAAGTATAGTTTTCTACTTTTCCAGGAGTGGGCTTAGTAGAATGTATCGGCTAATAAAGTACTATATTAGTCACAGATTGCTTCTCGGGTGGTTGATAGCTGCCTGCTACTTGTTGTAGTGATAGCTGCCAACTGCTCAGGGTGTGTGTGTTTATGATTTGCTGAGCTTATTTTCCCTACTCACTGGATGTGTTAAATTCAGAGGTCACATTTCAGGCGAGGGTCAATTTCATTAATTTCATTTCATTTAATAACTTTTTTTCTTCATCAGTTCTGGGACACAAGAGTAAAGTGCCTCTTTGAGATTGGTTCAGTGTTACATTTTGACTGTTCAAATAACCTAAGTCCTTGCATGGGTCAGTAGGAAGGACAGATAAATCTTTGCCTGGGGGGTAGGTTTTTTATTTCTTCTCATTTCTCATCAAGTTAAGGGTGATGGAGTTAAGATTGCGAAGTGTGCATTGTGATTTTTAGTGTCGAAGGTTGGTAAAGAAAAAAATAAGATTCGCATTTAATTTAAATGTCTTCTCATTGCCTACAAGACCACCACCAGTTCAGCACCCACTAACCTTAACTCACTAATTCAAAGGTATAGGCCCTCAAGATCTCTGCGCTCCGCAAATGAGCTGAGACTTGTGGTACCAGCTCAAAAGGGTAAGAAATCTCTCTCTCGTACGTTCTCTGCTTCAGGTCCTCGATGGTGGAACGATCTGCCTCTGGCTTCACGCTTGTCAGACTCGGTCTCTATCTTCAAAAAACACCTAAAAACTCATCTTTTCCAGCTACACCTAACTCACTAGGAGTACCTTCTTTTCTAACCTACTCACTCTATAAAAAAAAATATATATATATATTTTAGCTTCTCTCTCTGTGTAACTTGGTAACATTGTTGTAGCACTTGTTCACCTATTCTTGTATCGGCTATTTACTGCTTCATTGTCTCCTCGACTATTGTAAGTCGCTTTGGATAAAAGCGTCTGCTAAATGCCTAAACTTGTGATCACAAGGTTGCAGTTTCCCGTCATGAAGGACCTTCTTTCTAAATGAAAGGGCACAATGTGGCACCCAATGCCAGCCTCTGAACAGGGGCCTACCATCTGTGGTCGTGGAAACGATCACTCACGCAAGGAGCCCGTGCCATCAGGTTTTTATATGCCTTTTAGTGGTACCTCTTCTCATCCTTGCATTGAGCTCTGACTCATCTGAAAACGAAGATGGCTCTCCTGACCGCACTCGCTTCAATCAAGAGGGTAGGTGATCTTCAGGCACTCTCTATGTGCAACAAATGCCATAGAGCTATTGCCACTTGGTACTTGCACAAAGTTCTCACCATTCCCTTTCGGGCCCTGGCGGCTAACCCATAGGTGCTCCCTGCCCCGAAGGCCAAAACTTGTCTGGGACCAGCTGGATGTATACCAGCCAAAGTGCCTCCTTACTAGGTGATTCCTCATGCCACAAGGCTTTCCTGTCTGTTGCAGTGACAAGGAGATGCTATCAGCTGAATAAATGGGCACGCTGACTTCCTTTATACCCATATGTACCGAGGCAATTCTCCAAGTTGGAGAATTCTCCTTTTGAATCAATGTTTAGAATTGATAGGTTCTCAAGTTAAATCCCATTCTGTCTGAACAATGTCTCGTTCCCTCATGAGGGAACAAAAACTACAGTCATATTACATTTACATTTATTCATTTTATCCTAAGCAACTAACATTGCATAATAATATGACATTTTGATTGTGTATATGTGCAATCCCTAGGATCGAACCCACCTCTCTGGCATTTTCAGCTCTAACCACTGAGCCACAGGAATCGAAACATAAAAAACTTCTTTCCAGTAATGTGAATTTGGAAATAGTTTTGAATGAAGCATTCATGAGATATCCCAACAATTGTCAAAAAATGTTTTAAAGATTTTTGTAATGACTAAACATTTGATCAAAAAACAAACCTGATTCCAATAAAGTTGGGACACTGCAAATTGTAAATAAAAAGGTATACAATAATTTAAAAATATCATAAACTTATATTTTATTCACAATAGAATATAGATAACACATTAAATGTTGAAAATGAGTAATTTTAAAATGCAATGCCAAATACTAGCTCATTTTGGATTTCATTAGAGCTACACATTCAAAAAAAATTTGGACAGGTAGCAATAAGATGCCAGCCAAGTTAACTGTAGATGTAAGGAACAGCTGGAGGATCAACTTGCAACTTATTAGGTAAATTGGCAACATGATTGGGTTTAATAAGAGCCTCCCAGAGTGGCAGTCTCACAGAAGTCAAGATGGGAAGACGATCACAATAACCCACATGCTGCAGCGTAAAAGGAGAAATAGTGGAGAAATATCAGGAAGGCGTCACAGAGAAAATTGCAAAGAGTTTGAAGTTATCATCATCTACAGTGAACAATATCATCCAAAGATTCACAACATGGCTCAGTAATACTTCCAGAAAACATTGTTGGTGAACAAAATCCACCTTGCCATTTACCGTTGCTGGTTAAATCTCTATGGATCAAAAAAGAAGCGATATCTAAACATTATCCAGAAGCGCAGGCATTTTCTCTGAGCCAAGCCTCATTTAAAATGGACTGTGGCCAAATGAAAACTGTTCTGGATTCAGACGAATCAATGTTTGAAGTTCTTTTTGGAAAACTTGGACACCATGTCATCCGGACTAGAAAGGACAAGAACAATCCAAGTTGTTATCAACTCTCAGTTCAGAAGCCAGCATCTCTGATTGCATGGGACTGCATAAGTGGGTTTGGCATGGGCATTTAAACATCTGGAAAGGCACCATCAACGCTGATAGGTATAACCAAGTTCTAGAACAACATTTGCTCCCATGATTACGTCGTTCTTTTCAGGAAAGACCTTGCATTTTCCATCATGACAATACCAGACCACATACTGGATCAATTACAACATCAAGGCTTGGTAGAAAAAGAATTTGTGTATTGAAATGGCCAGCCTGCAGTCCAGATCTCTCACAAAGAGGACAAAGATTAATCACAAAGAGGAAGATGCGACAAGGGAGACCCAAGATATTTGAGCAACTAGAACCTTGTAATAGGCAAGAATGGGACAACATTCTTTTTCCTAAACTTGAGCAACTTTTGTAACAGTTCTCCTCAGTCAACAGACTTTGCAGACTGTTATAAAAAGAAGAGGGGATGCCACACAGTGGTAAAAACTTTTTAGAAACTTATTTTCCACTTAAAATCATACATTTTCTCAGTGTATATGTCCTCTTGGTTGTATTCTGAATAATGTATTGACATTTGAAACTTCCACATTGCATTTAGTTTTTAATCACAATTTGTACAGTGTCTCCAATCTCTCAAGTTATAAAATTTCTCTAATTTATCTTAATTTTTCACATCATATTTGCCAATAAATGAGAATTTTTCTGACTTAAGAGCTTCCTTTGTCTCTGTTTTTAAAGTTAGAGATGATTTATGTTACTTCTTCATCATTCCGTTATTCTTTGAAAGAGCATTTGAATGTTTTGACATATTAACCATGAAATCTGTGATCCATGAAATACAGATGACTTAACCCACCAGGAGGCTTTTTATGGAAGATTTCTTTCCCTTGTGCTCTGCTGGTGGACTTCCTGGGTAGTTTTGATGCTTTTTAGCCTGAGGAAAATCAACGGGTGCCTGTGATTCTTGATGAACAACTACATTTGATTTATGACTTTTTCTGTATGATAGCTGTGGCTGATTTATTGTTTAGAGCTGTAGATCCTTTTTGAATATAACAGTCAAATATGTTGTTCGTTATCAATTTTTTAACCTAGTAGAGATTTGTGGGGTAGAGAGCTAGGATTTTTTGTCAGAAGAAAATTAGATTGACACTCACTTTTTCATGAGGATGTTTTGTATTGCTTTTCTAAATATTGAACTGTACTGTTTATAATAGGTTTGTCAATGTAATCATAATTGAGTATGAAGAATGTTTATCCAACATAGCCTCTCACTCCACCCAGTGGTTCTATGTCTTTTTTTTTACTAATTTACCAGCTTGAGTCTACAAACTCTGAGTCTAATATAGGAACTGATAAAGACATCAAAAGCTTGCTGTAGTTCACTTCAAATCCAGGCTGTCTGTTCTCAGTTCCTGTGTTCAAAACACTTACTCCCCACAGTGAGGGCTCTGACTCCCAGCAGCATTGCTGTAACTGCACAGCACTGGAATCTCCATCCCGATCGAAAGGCTCCCTGGGGGTCTTACCATGTGCACACAACGAACTAGTGATGACTCAGTGTTGTGCCATCCATAGTGCTGTACAGACACTAGCAATAGTGTAGCTCTGGGCCTTTTTCTTTTACCCCTTTTGTCTTATCAGCTCAGTACCCAGTGCTTTCTGTGCTGCTCTGTGCCTCCCCACAGGGCTTGGTGGAAGAGAATGCAAACACACATGCCAAACTTTGAAAAGTTTTGTATCGGTGCAATGAATAATAGAAATGTTGAGATAAAGCAGGGCATATTCATTATTCAGTATGGGAAGATAATAAGTTATTTTTTAATTTCGTTTTTCTAAAGCACCTTTCTAAAAGATCAAGACCATGTTGCATTTAATCAAATGAATGCTTATAAGAGATGAGCAAACCAGATTGGATGAAAAAACTAAGGTCAATTGCCGTATTATTGTTGATGATTGTGGATATAGGGTAACAAAATTACACACACAATAGTCAAGATATGAGCTTGTTAAGGTCTGGAATAGTGGTCATACTTATAATAAAATAAAAAAATAAGTAAAAAAGGCAGAGTTCTGATTAGAGGTATTTAAATTTGTGCTTTTTAATGTAATATTTAAGTTCTTTTCTATATCTGTGCAAGCAAAACCATAGGAGATGGTATAATAAGTATTTATAATGTTGCGTAATTCAGATTTATAGTCACCTTTTATGTTAACAGAAAGGTGTGTTTATCAATGTTTGTCTGCAATTGTTTAAAAAATATAAGAACACAGCTTTTTAAAATGTCATGATTTTTATGCTATGATTATTTTTAAATAAGTACACGGCAATTTTGTTTGTTAACTATTTCATTGAGGTTAAGACTTTTACTGAGATCTTGCAGGATACACATTTTTTTGTGACACTCTTTAGTTCAGACCAAACATGTAAAGCATACTCACTCATGGTTTATTACACAATTGCCTAAACCTTAAAAACTTTATAGTAATAGATATGAGAGTTACAAGTCTAGTAAGTGTAGGTAAGTAGGGCATAAAATATATAAGAGTAATGAAGAAGAGTAGAGAAAAATATACTTAAGGAATAACTAGAAATACACCTAGTCACAAAGAAACAGCCCCAGCCAAGCCTTTCTCTACCTATGGGGTGAAAGCAGTGATGTCAGCTTGGGGCTTCTAATTGACTCATCATTACAGTTCCCTACACCATCGCTCTCTTATTATTTCAAATAGTAAGCACTTTCTTCCATATTAAGACATCAAATTCAGTTTGACAAGTGGGTTGAAAATAGAAAGAATCCAGATTATTCTTTCTTGCTTTCCTTGTGTGTGAGTGCGTGCGCGTGTGTGTGCGTGTGCATGCGTGCTTGCGTGCATGTGTGTGTGTGTGTGTGTTCGTTCGTGTATCTGTACCACTCAGCATGTGCGTGTCCGTGAGTGTGTGTCACATAGAAACAATGTGATGGCCCAAAGGAAAAGGTTATTGCTTGGAGGTTGCTCTTTCACACTTGTGAGACTTAATGGAGTTCTTTAAAGTATCAGCGGTGTCTCAAGTTTCTCCTAAAGCCCTCAAGGATAAATACAATTATCAACAAATCAGAAAATTGCTGACAATATGAAACTATGAAGTTATAAATGTACATGGCATAGAAAGCTGCTCTTAGGTAGATGTTCATACTGCTCATTCAAAATCTTTTAAAATTATTTTGTACATGCGCGTGTGGAGGGTTGCCAAAATAACCAGGTCAACCAATTACATTTAACCAAATATAGTGTTTGTCAATCAAGTCATATTGTGACAAAGTGCTATAATAAAAGGTTTAGAGCAAATGTGAGAATAAACATAAATAAAATGTGAGATAAACAACATGTTTAGACAGACAAAGGGAAAAAAGAGAGTTTAATAATGTTCAGAAGATTTAAGCTACTGCATAGAAACACCCATTCAAACACCCACAACTGCACCTCTTCTCCTTTTTTCATGTTTTATCAATCCAATTTTTTGGGTCCTGAGGCAATACACAATTTACCACATGAGGTTCAATGACCTTAACTTACAAACTACTATCTTGGTACTGCCAAAAAGTGCATCCGAAGAGCGTACAAAATCAGTAACAAACAAGCTAGCAACAAAGCAGTTTTTAAGTCTTTAGGATGGCCTTCTCTTTTCTCAAACTGACATTATTGAAACACTACAAAACAGACACCCAGTTTGTCACCATTATTTTTGCAGGACATTCACATTGCAAGTACCAATTTAAACAAAAGCAATGTTTTACGAGCACACTTTATAAATTGAAATCTTGGGTGCATTGTATATGTTTGTTAATTTCAAATACTTTCTATTTTGGAAAAGTGTTTTTATATCTATTTGTGTGCTCCCATGCTTTGGTGGCTTATTTAATTTCTTGAGGACCCTCAGCTTGCTTGTATCATCAGGCATGCCCATTGGCTTCTGTGCATTACTGTACAGATGGCATTCGCTCACCCCTGCCCATATTGCCCACAAACTACTTGACATTTTAATCGACATTTCCTTTAGAGCTCCCACATTAAAGGCCATGACATTTCATTTGCACAAGATGTTGATTTAAATATGGTTACATACTTCGAAAAGGACAAAAAATAAAGGGAAAAACACAACCTGTTTATATCTATTAGGAAATACTATCAATATGTAATTTAGTTATGTGATCTACAATACAGTTAATTAAATTGATCATTCATCTAATGTACCCTTTGTTTTACTCACCTTCAAGGCATCCTAGGTGCATATGATTTTTTCTTCATGTTTGCTGTCTCTACTTAAAAACATTTGTGGCACCAATATATCTATATCACGCATTACCATCATTTATTGCGAGATTTTGTGCAAAGATTTTGAGATTCCGTGCAAAACAGACTGAAAATGGTCTTTAGATATGTGGAGCCTATATTAATACCAAGTTTAAACATTACTCTTTTAAAATGTGGTAAAGAAACATTTGTTCATTTTGGTTGTAAAACGGATGAAAATTGTAAACGGATGGAAAAACATAAAAGGGCACATTTAAGTAATAGTGGATATAATGTTTGCAGACATTGTGTGACCTAACCCAGAAAACAGTGATTGATTGAATGTTAATATTTCTTTATTAAAGTCAATAATAGATTTGATGTTGGATCAACATTCACTTTTTGGTCGGTACATCACAAAGGTTTACATCCGAAATTCAACATTAACATGATATGGGGGATCATCAACACTGCGCATTTGGTCGGACTCATAATCTTATTTGGAAACTTGATCGGTAAATTCAGAGGAAAAGTCGGAGGTAAGAAACTGTCCCTGGAGGAGCAATCTGAATCTCACTAGCCAATGAGAGCAAACTGCTGTTTAGTCCCCCCACACGGTAGGTCTGTGTCAGAATCGCAAACGAAAACTTCAGAGGCATAAACAAAAAATCAGAAGCGTAAATGAAAACTCTGGAAGCGTATTTGTAAGTTCAGATCAGTGAAAGAAATATGAGAAATAGTTAGCAAAACATGCAGTGTATTAAAAATGAAGTCAATAAATTTGCCAGCAAGTTATTCTTTTTAAGTTTCAAAGATATTTTATTAAGTTTGAATTTACATTTTCATTAGATTCTTGAAAAGGTATGTTAATTTTTATTGCCACAAGAATAGCTCCATAAATGAGGTAACCCCAACTAAGCAAGCCAGGGGCGACAGTGGCAAGGAAACCAAAACTCCATCGATGACAGAAATGGAGAAAAAAACCTTGGGAGAAACCAGGCTCAGTTGGGGACAGTTCTCCCCTGACCAGACGAATCCAAGGTTCAAGTCCAGGCTGCAGCAGAATGGAGAAGAAACATCTGTGTGCTGTGGTCGTATCGGAAAGATCATCAGAGACGAGGTCTTCGCAGGGGATTGATATCCGTGGTGTTCTTGTTCTGGTCTTTGCTTTGTTCGAGGGCTGTAGAGGGCTTTTCTAGTTCCGGACCCACCGTCTGGTCCAAATATATTCTGAATCCTGCTTAAAGCAATGTCCTACTGATCCAGGTATAGCCTGGCTGTAGTGGCTTGGGGGAAAGCTAGGCGCAAATGGAGAGCCAGTTATCCTCTTATTAGATTTTAAATAGTAGGTCAATTCCTGGTTGAAGCGAAGTCGAGAAGAATCATCTGTCTCCTGTGGTCCCATCCTGATGGTCATCTGAGGCAAGGTCTTGCAAGGGATCTGCATCTGGGGTTCTAGTTATCCTGGTCTCCGCTGTCCTTCCGGGCCATAAGGGTCTTTTCTCCACCATCTGGTCTGGATCCTGGTGATTTCAGATTTAGAGACAGGCATCCAAACTTTAATTGAGGATAGTAAGAAGGTTAAAGATACAGCTTTGGATGCGTCTAGTTCTGGGTTTAATACACATTGTTTGGTTCCGGTAACAAAGCACGTGCAGCAGGGCAACTGGGTGACTGTAAGACGGCATAGTCGTGGGTCAAAACATCGCTCTTCTGTTCCGATGAAAACATTAAACAGGTTCTCCCCACTCAGTTATATACCCACTGAGAAACCTGATGAAAGTCCTCTAGTTATTGATGATTCTATTGTACGGAATGTGAAAAAAGATACACCAGCTAACATCGAATGTTTACGAGGGATTCGTCTGGTCAGAGGAGAACTGCCCCCCAACTGAGCTTGGTTTCTCCCAAGGTTTTTTTCTCCATTTCTGTCACAGATGGAGTTTTGGTTTCCTTCCACTGTCGCCTCTGGCTTGCTTAGTTGGGGTCACCTCATTTACAGCGATATTGCTGACTTGATTGAATTTGAATGCACAGACACTTTTTAGTAAACAAAAAGGACATCAATGAATTGAAAATGAATGCACAGACACCATTTACACTGAACAGAGATAACGTCCCCGAATTCCAAAATATATTGCCTTTAACTTACATTAAGCATCATGACACACTTTTTTACTAATTATTGTTATTAAGCTGCTTTTATGCAATGTATTTTGTCTAAAGCGCTATATAAATAAAGGTGACATTGACATATAACAGAAGCCTGGTGGGGGAGACTTATTTAGCCTGAAATAATATCTGGTTTAAGACAAGTTTCATTCAGACAGAGCATATTAAATTTAAAATCTGTAATCATTTAATATACAATAACTGCCTTTGACTTTGGCTTCAGAAGTTTGGGGTTTTGTCATTGTATTTTGTTGTCAACGGTTTGAACACCATTGAAAGTCTGAGGCTTTGATGTCTATGTAGTACCTTAAGGATCCATATTGCTAAGTTGATAAGAGCAAAACCTAATTATTAAGATTAACATTTATTTATTTGGCAGACACTTTTATCCAAAGGAACTTGCAAGCATTGTGCTGTGGCCAATTATCTCTGCAGAGCAATTAGGGATGAGGAGCCTTGATTAAGTGAACTTCAGTCATTATCTGCTGGCACTGGGATAGGACTCTGCAACCTTCTGCTTACAAGTCAACTCTCTAGACATCAGACCACATTTGACCCTTTACAAATGATATAAAGATATGACAAGAGTAAAAAATATATTACTTGTTGAAGGGGACACCTTTAGCTTTAGCCCCTGAAGATGCAAACCCTGTGGTTGAATGGGCCCTTACTCCTAGAGGCGAAGTTTGATGAAGTGCCTCATAGACTAGGGAAATAGAATTTTTTAACCCAAGTGATATAGTTGGCGTAGGGGCCGGGGCCCTCTCGTTGCGACAATGAATCATTTATTTTCTTATTGACTTATTCCACTGCCTGGTTTGGTAGAAGTAGGTCTGAAGAGCTTGCGACACAGTAGGTTTAGTCTCTCCTGCTCCGGTTTCGTTTGAAGGCTTCAATGACGAGTAATAACATGGTCCGGAAAAGAACTTGGGAGGCAATAAATTCACAACATTAGTGTGAGGATGCAAAATGGCCTTGCCCAAGCCCAAAGGTAACTCTCTGCAGGATTGTGTAGCTCACATCGCAGCATTTGTGTGTGAGGACAAAGTCTCTTGCAGAAATTCCAGCGTTGGAGCAACCTGGCAGTGAACTGGATCTGCATGGTGTGTCTCACACCATCATTAAAAAATGCTCCATTTAAGGGTGTAACTTCTTCCAGTAGAGTCCTGCACTAATAATATTTTCTACAACATTGAGTTAAACCCCAGCATTTCTTAATTTATCTCCCTCAGGGGCTTTCAGGTTCCAAAACTCGGGCCAGGGAAAAAAACTGATTCCAGACAGAAGGTCTCTCCTGACTGGAATCACCCAAGGCTAGATGTCGAGAAGGGATACAAGATCTAAGAACCATATTCTGGTCAGCCAACTGGATGCTATCAGCAAGAGACATAAGCCCTCTTGACAGACCTTGGCCAGGCATTCTGGGAGCAGAAGAATCAGAGGAAATGCATACATATGCCTTCTTGGCAATGCATGGGCCATCAAGCCTAGATCCAGTGCTGATAGAGTCAGACAGTAGTAGAGGGGACATTATGCTATCTCCTGTAAAGTAAAGAAGACCACTTCTGCTTCTAAAAATCTTCTCTAAATTTGATTGAATAATTCAGGGTTGAAATTTTCATCTCCCGTTAATCACAGCTTGTCTGGACAACAAGACTGCTCCCACATCTATATGCCCTGTAATGTAAATAGCTCTGAGGGACAGGAACTTACCCTGTGACCAAAGCAGAACATGTGCTATGGCTGTGCTGGCGGCAGGAGGTGCCTTGAAGGTGCTCTGCAGTGTCTTTCCAACCTGGGGCATCATTGCAAAGGCCTCTGCCTTCACACCCACAATAGTCGAATAAATCGACGTTGAGAGCACAAAGACACGTAATTAATATGGTTTATTCCACGAGCATGCAAGGTCCTTGTACTAAAGATGCTTGTTTTAGTACCTTGTGATCTGGGGAGTGTATAAGAGAGGATGAAAGCTGCCTCAACGCCACTGAAAAATCGGCACGCAAGCCCCAGGAAATTTCAGAGGGAGATGCTCGGTCTCAATTCAAGAATGTAATCTGAGCATGCAACACACGGAGATCTAGCACATAGCAATGCTCACAATCTCCCTCGAGCCCTACAGCCATATGCTCAGTCCCCAAATACTCATAACAAACTTGTACCTTCTAACTGACCCTGCCATCGAGTAGGTATTCTTTATACTTTATTTATATATGCTTGCTTATGCACTTTGTGACACAGAGCAAGACTTCTCCCAACCACAGCACACACACAAAACGGTCCTTGAAGTTAAAGATTGGTTTCATGCTTATATATAACCCAGGTGTGTGTAATTGATGGTGACACCCACTGAGGTTATTAAAGCCAATTCTTGGCGTGTTTGGCCCTAGTGCTCCATAACCAGTTAAAGAATTGTTTTACCATAGCGTATGAAACGCATCATGGAGTTTAGCTTTTGATAGGGAACAGACATTCTTCCCAACATCTTCCTGTGTGTTCAGCAGAACAAAGAAAGTTTTGAGAGTGCGTAAGCAACAGAACAAAATTTTCATTTTTGTGTGAAAAATCCCATTGATTGAGCATGAGCAGTGAAATTAAGTCTAGACTCAGCAAAAAAGTGGTTGCTGCCTTCTGAGTACACTTCGCTGAACTCTCTGCTGTTCTATAAGTTTTCAAGTTGAGCGTGTGTTTCCGTTCTACTTTTTCAAAGTCTTCAGTGGTGAACAAGTAAAATTAAACATTTTGAACATCATTGTTGAAAACATAGATTGTTGTTTACAGTGGTTGTATAATTATCAATACGCATATTTTCTTTACAGGAAAATGGATAGGTTGAGAGTGCCTGAATAGAAAACAGAACTACTTCCACATGTGACACTGTAGAGTTAATTTTTCAGAAGTTTTTGAATGTGACATGAGTTGGACCTGTGACTTGAGTTGATCCCACAATAGCTAGATGTGTCTGATCCTGCTTAACATATCCTTTAGTGGCTGGGTTTATAAACAATTTTGAAGAAATATTGCACCTACTTTTTGATTGTGTAATCTTAGCCTAAACTTGACATTTTACTTGGTGTGAATTTAAGAATAATTTTTTATATTAATCTCGCATAGAGGGTTTTTTAAAATGTGATTGTATCAAAAATAAAGCAATGTTAAAAAATGATTACACACACAAGAAAGAATTATTTTAACCCTCCTATTATCTTTGGGGTCAATATGACCCCATTCAATTTTTAACATCTGTAAATATATGATTTAAAAATGTTTTTTTGCTTCAGATTTTATGACTTTTGCTAATTTAATGGGGACAACTCTGTAAACATAAAATTAACCTGCTGATATTATTTTCAATGTCCTATACTCATTTTGTAGCATCGGTGTTCCTTGGGGTCAATTTGACCCCAGGCTCTTTTAGCTGTATAAAACTAGAAATATTAAAATTTTAAACACATTTGTTTTGGATGTGCTATTGAGGTCCCTATAACATTATTATATAATGTTTATTATAATTTTACATATTCAATATTATATTCAAAAAACGTCACTCTGTTTTAGGGTTCTAACCTAACATAACCATATCTGTAGTATTGCGATGAGAATGAGACTCCTAATGTTGACCTTCCTGTTGTCTCTCAACCATCCACAAATCCATTACCTTCTAAAAATGGAAAGTTATCATGGTCCTGCTCACCACCTGAACAACAGGGTAGACTTAATGCTGCTTATGTCATCAAAACGGTTCCAGGGCCCACTAAATTGTCAGGATGGGATGGGGTGAAAGGAGAGAGAACCCAAATGCAGGCGTGATACAATGAACGACAAGACTTTAATACACAAAAAACCAGAAAACAAAAACCCACGATGGGGAAAACAGTAACACTAAAACACTACAAAAGGGTCAAACAAAAGACTTCCCACAATGGGGCACAAAACAAGGTAATATTTTCAAAAAACTAAAACAAGGTAAAACAGGGACAACCCAAACAGGAACAAGGAACATGAAACACGAACAAGACTGTACACGAACAAGGATTCAGGGACCAGATCAAGAACACGAGTAACACATGTAGCAAACGTAATGCAGCGACACAGGACAGAAAACACAAGGGCTTTATATAGGGAAACATAACAAGGGATAACGACACGAGGCAGGTGTGGGGAATGAAACGATGATGGGAAGCTAGACGGGATACCAAGGGGGCGGGGTCAAGAGACGAGACAAGAGAGCACATGGCATGTAAGAAAACAATACCATGTGACACTCACACAACACAGGTCTGCCATGACTCTGCCAAAAACAGGAAAAACATGACCAAGATAGGCAGAATCATGACACTAAATATGCTGTCGGCCATGTCCAAGATATAAAATCAGCATTTCATCTTTTCATCAAACCATCACACCATCAATTGAAAAGGATATACTTGAAATGACAAACTTAGAGGGTATGTGTGTGAATGGGGATGGTTGGAAAGACTTCAATGCGACTGACTTGCAAGCCTACATTGGGTTGCTCATTTTGGCAGGAGTCTACAAGTCAAAAGGAGAAGCAACAGCAAGCCTTTGCAATGCTGACACTGGAAGGGCCACCATGTCTCTAAAGACATTCCATGTTTTCTCCCATGTCATATGCTTTGATGACAAACAAACAAGACAAGGCAGACGAGAGCGTGACAAACTCTCAGCAATACGGGATGTATGGGACAATTGGGTCTAGTGATTTTCCTTTCTTTACAATCCAGGTCCCCACATCACTGATTCCATTTTGTGGGAGCTATCCTTTCAGACAATACATACCAAGCAAATCAGCCAAATGTGGCATAAAAATATGGACTGCATGTGATGCACAGTCCAACTATGCCTGGAATATGCAGGGGTAGGGGAAGCACCTGAAAAAAATCAGGGCATGAGGGTGGATCTAGACATGGCTGAGGGACTGAATGGCCATAACATTCCATGTGATCATTTTTTCACATCGTACGTCCTGGGTGAAGAACTTCTAAAAAGGAAGGTTACCATGTTGGGGACAGTGAGAAAAAATAAGCCAGAACTTCCCTCTGAGCTTCTTGCAATGAAGAACAGGAAGGTAACATCTTCAATGTTTGCCTTCACTGAAAAAGCCACTGTCGTCTCCTATTACCCCAAGAAAGGAATAAATCTCAGTCGCAATTTGTCTGTTACATACGATTTTAAATTCACAAATATGCACTTTTTTTTAGCCTGTCAACTAATTTCTTTCTGAAAGTGTCATATACAGGATCATGTTGTCTTGCTTTATTATTATGATTATCTATTTCTACTAAGGCATGTGTGCCTAGAATTTATTATTTTCTCACCAATGCTTGTGCAATTTTGTTCTCTGTTTTCTCTGCCTAGCCACTTGCAGATGATTTTGTGAAAGGCAAAATCCTGGAGACCTTAGGCCAAAGAAGATAATTGATGTGGTGATTGTTCAGGAGCAGCAGGATGTCTCCCAGGGCATTGCTCATCTTATTTATGTCTTCTCTATGTACCTAATATTAGTTACCCAAAGGATGCCTGTAACCCAGGTGTATGCTGCAAGATATGAGATTTCTGTTACAATGTTGCGATTCTTTAAGACTTTTAACAACTTGTATCAATTGGTTAAGTTCTGATAACTTTATTTCTAACAATCTATTATATCCATTGAGGTTGGAGGCTATTTTGCAAACGTACTCTTTTAAACTCACTGTTTTACATTTGCATACATTTACATTTAGGCATTTAGCAGACGCTTTTATCCAAAGCGACTTACAATAGTCGAGGAGACAATTAAGCGGTAAATAGCCGATACAACAATAGGTGAGCAAGTACTACAACAATGTTACCAAGTTACACAGAGTGAGATAAAAACCTGAAAGTAGAAAAAGTTGTATATATATATTTTTTTTTTATAAGATAGAGTGAGTAGGTTAGACAAGAAGGTACTCCTAGTGAGTTAGGTGCAGCCGGAAAAGATGAGTTTTTAGGTGATATTTAAAGATAGAGACCGAGTCCGCCAAGCGTGAAGCCAGAGGCAGATCGTTCCACCATCGAGGAACTGATGCAGAGAACGTACGAGAGAGAGATTTCTTACCCTTTTGAGCTGGCACCACAAGTTGCAGCTCATTTGCGGAGCGCAGAGATCTTGAGGGCCTATACCTTTGAATTAGTGAGTTAAGGTAAGTGGGTGCTGAACCGGTGGTGGTCTTGTAGGCAATGAGAAGACATTTAAATTCAATGCGAGCTGCTACAGGAAGCCAATGTAGTTTAATGAAGAGAGGTGTTACATGGGTCCTTTTTGGTTCCTTGAACACCACTCTTGCCGCTGTATTCTGAATCATCTGCAGAGGTTTAGTTGTGCACATCGGAAGTCCAGCAAGCAGCACATTGCAGTAGTCCAGCCTGGACAGGACCAGAGCCTGAACCAGGATTTGTGTGGAGTGTTCTGTGAGAAACTGCAAATGTTTAAACACATTGTTTTCTCAAAGGTTACAATTTAGATTAAAAAATATAAATAATTGTTAATGTTAATCTGTTCCTTTGTTTTGCGAAGGTTATATGCTATGCATCAGTAATGTCAGAATAACTATTGCTTTCGTTTTGTCAACTTAACTTTTTGTTAACCTACTGTATTTTTTTAGGTCAACCAGGTCAACTTTTTACTTTGTTATTTCAACAAAATATTTTTTAATGATAACAACTAAATGCATTGTTTAGGTGACAAATAATCTTTAGTTCTATGAATAAGCTAAAAGTTGAATCACTTAACACAGTATTTATTTACCGAATAATCTTTAGTCATTTAAACAAGCTAGTTGTTGGATCAATGAAATTTTCTTGTTGTGTTAACTAATATTTTTAAATTGAAGAGACACAATATTGTAGGGAAACCATGCAATCAAGACTGATGGTCATATGTAAGAATCAATGATGAAAAGGCTTTGTCTCCATTATGTCTATTATGTTGACTATGAATTGGTTGCCCCAGCTGTGTATAAGACTTTACCCCAGGCTGTGTCATACCTGCCATATCTTATAACTCCCACCACTCACGTCCTCTGCCCTGCAGAAACCAGGTCTGGTGTCAACTCTGTGCAAGCTTAATGTCAACCCAGCTGTTCTGGTATCAATTCTTAAATAATAACTGACATGCTTCTGATATATATAGAAGGTAATACAACACACAACACAACATTATACATTATAGGTAGAACATAAACACTAATTCATAAACGTATTTAGAATGACCTTGATCTGCAGTTTCACGGAAGACAGTGTCATGTTTTTACATTTACAAATTTCTTCATGAACTGATTTTCCTTATATTGTTGCTTTAAAAAACCAGGATGCAAGTCAGTCAACCATATAGCTACATTTTTCACTATAACGCTTGAGCTAAATCATTCACATTATACATGGTCTTTTTGCTAAAGATAGAACCTATTTAAAAAAATTCACATCATATTCATTGACCACATTGATTTGAAATTGGTGATGAAGTTAATCATAGCCTGTGAGACGTACACTGTACTCTGTCTACTCCAGCCGTTGGTGAAGCAATATGTCATTAAGAAAGAGAACAAGACATTAAGAACAAGACATTTGTCACATTGTATCACACTAGTATCCAGTGTGGGCAAATTTAAAATTATTAGTTGTAGATTATAGAATGATTTTGAGGTATACGTAAATGTAAAAAAATAATAAAATAAACACATACCTAAATATGCATGTAAACTATAATATAGAAATTCACCTTAAATCCTAATTAAATTTTTAAAGAGCAAAGTAGAGAAGGGCATAAGATAAAAACTGTAATTTGGTAACCTATTGGAGAGCCTCTGCTGAGCTCTCCCCTCTCTTACCCATAAGCACACAAAAATGTGTTCAAGCGTCAGGATCCTTTATAAGTTTCCCTTCTTCAGGTGTAATGCGGTCTGAATAGCTGCTAAAATGGGCCAGGAGATTTCATTCCCTTTGCTCTCTCTCGACGCCTCACCTTTGGCCCTTCGATGATATGAGTCCTCTTGCTTTTCTCCCCACACTGGTGATGGGAGGCTGAAATAAACCAGAGCCAGCAGGGAGAGAGGGGAATAAAGCTTATTTACAAAATCTCCAGCATGGCAGGTGTGCTATACACCACCCAAATTAGCTATTCAGCCAACCATCAGTCCCAGAATTCCCCACAGCATAGATAACATTGGACTGAATAATGTAAAGGGGTTTGGAATTGTACAAATGGGCTTTTTGTTAAAGGGGAAACCTTTACAGGTTTCAGTTAAAACAAAAACATTGTACTTTTATTGTTCAAAAATTATAACGTGTCACATGTGATTTTTTACCTGTATGATTGTCTTTCTGCTACAGATAACAAATAATATATAAAAAATGTTTGTGTAAAATTCAATTCAATTCAAGTTTCTTAACAGTATAGCTTTTTTTACAAAACATTTTGTTTCAAAGCAGCTTTACAGAGAAGAACAAAAGAGAAAAACAAATGAAAGAGAGAATACAGTATAGTGCATGGTATTGTAACAGCATTACTGCCTTCCACGGTAAAAAATATTATACAACCGCAACAGCTATATGTTTATGTTGCTAAGGGTGGCTCTAAGAGTGCTCAGTGATACACAGAAAGGTTGAGTGAAGCAGCGGTAGCCATGCTACATCATGAATAGAACACAGCTGCTAACCAATCAGAATTGTGGGATAGAATTGATTACATAAATATGTTTGTGTTTTAAATATGACATGCAAAGCAAATGAAAAGTAAACATCCCAACAAAGCAAGTATTTGCATTAGCTAAATGTTGATATTTGGCATTGATCCTCAAATGACATCATTCACATGTGGGTATCAATCTTTTCTTGCTTTTTGGCATCCTTATGAGTGTGTATGATCTTTCAACACTCGTGCAGACAAGAGTGAATAAATAATGAGCGATATAACCTCCAGGCATGAATCTTACAGAAACATGAAATATTCATATGATTTTTAACAAAAAACGTTTGCAGAAAGCCAAGCAGTGTGTAGATGTCATCCAAACGATTTATGTATGTAAGGTCTTATGAGAAATCTTGTACAGCATTGAAATGTTGGTCTCATTTGATTTATTAAGTATATGCCATAATTTGACCCTTGGCCTTGTAGCTTGGCTACCAACTGTGAGCTAAATCTGGAGAAGTATTTTATACTTTAGTGATTTGGGTTTTAATTGATTTATTTTTTACTTGACCAAATCTGGAACTGAGCAGTGTTGATGACTAGAATTACCCAAATAAAACTGCTCAGTACACTCAGTAGAGAAGGCAGTAAATACAGGGACTAGAGTTTTCTTTTTTAATGTAACATATATAATTTTATTGCTGCCTGCAATAAAGCAGAGGAGAACCACCATATTTTTTTGAGGATTTACTTTTTTAAAATACTGTATGAACATCATCACCAAATAAAGGATGAATACAATTACAGAAACGTATTTGTGAATATGTGAGACTTAAACAGCCATTGTAGTAGTTTAATGTAAAAAAAGACCAGTTTATTACTGTAAAACAACCCATAAGGTCTAAGAGAGATGTTTTATAAACCAGCTTTTTGTGTTCGCACAGTTTAAGGATGGAATCTATGTCAAGTTTATCAGGAGGCCCCTGTTATTTTTTGTGTCTAGTTGCATAATAGCCATTGATTTGACCATGCTCCCTGTAAGAGCTGATTGTGTAAATTGGAAACTCCTCTTGATGGAAGTGTGACCTGTTTTTTATGTAGACCTACATGCACACAAAAATGCATTATAACGGGTGGGAGATGTGTCAGATGTGTTGTCTCACCTTTCTTTAGACCTGTTTTCAAGTAAACTATCATCAACAGGCTGTTTCTGCAAGGCAACAGAAAGACAAAGAGATCTTGAAAGAACCTGGGAGAGACAGCAGACAACTCTGTGTAAGGCAACAAGCTGAGTGTTGAAAGTTAATGGAGCAGTCGTTCACAAACATTCTCTCTATGGTGGCCTCTTTCTTTTCAGTTTCTAGCGCTGAGCCTGCTTTTATTTTATTTACAAAAGGCTCCTTCATGTACCTTTTACGGCACTTCCAATTAATTTGACAGAGTCAACTTTGGTATGACCAAGTCATTCCCTCCTGGATTCAATATGAAGTATCAGAATTGGCCCTTAGAAACCTAGACATATATGTATATTACTGGTCTTTAAATTTTGTATATCTCCATGGCAAAATTACAACTCAACATACTGCTCTTATATATACCCACATATATTTCCTGAGAAGAAGCAGGACTAACAGAATAATTAGAAAAAAAGAAAGGTTAAGGAAGTTTTGGCTTTGTGTTAAGTAGACACGAAAATCGCATGATATGGCACTACATACTGATTAAAATGAAGACCCTCCATAGCAACAGTTGAAACAGTATGTGTTATGTAGTATGTGTTAGGGTAGAATGAATAGCATTCAGACTTACTGCATCCGCCATGTTTTGTTGTTGTTTTTCTTATGTGAGCCATATGCTTTTTAACATAAGGCATATAAAAGACTATTCATACTGCCGGGGAATATTCGGCTCAAACATTCATTGTGATTGGTAGGTAGATTCCTATGAAGGCCTTCATATAGAATGTAAACATTCGTCTGCGAATAAACAGGCTGTCCAATAAGAGACTAGCATTAACTCATGTGGTCTGAAGCCACTGATGATACACAAAAGGTGAGTGCTATAAACACACAGAGTGCTATAAACACCACAGTCATAGCCAGCCAGTTAATTTTTGGTAAAATATGAAAAAGACATTTAAACATATACTGAAATTATCTCAATCCATGTTTATTTATATATTGTTCAGAAAATGTTTCACATCAGCTCGTATGTCTCTTGATGTGCTCTGGCTATGACTTTGGAGCTTATCACATTCTTCCATTGCTGGAAAATTCACTGAAACGAGTTAGTGCCCATTAGTGTCACCTTGTTTACAGGAGAGGAATAGCTAGTGGCAAAATAGTTTCTCCCTTTATGTGAAAGTTTGGTTCGTCGGACACAAGCATCGTTACAAATATTATTCATTTATGAGAAATTCATTAATCTGTACTCATATTTAAATAAGAACACCCACTTCAAAGTTTTCAGCTATTTTTATTTGATTAACTTTTGAACTTTGTCCATTTATCAGATTTTATTGCATAATTGTACATCCATCAAATGCACACCTAGGTATCTAGGGAGAAACAAAAGACCACCTGTGTATTTCTGTTTTGTGAATACAAGGTTGAAGACTTACTACTCGTGACTCATACTGACTTTCAGCTACCATGGTAGTAGGCATCTGTCTACACAATTGTGTTGTCATTTAGAGTATTTTTTTTTGGAATATGCTCTTTGTCCACACTTGCATTTTCCGAAAAATTTGCATACATACGATCGTCAAAAAACCCTGAGGTCACCATATACTGCATTTTTTAAATATAAGACACCTAAGTCTGCGTCATGTGTGTAAGATGTTTATTTGATTTTTGCCTTTTTATTCAGTGACAATGTGGACCAAAGACACTGTGATAATAATGTGAAGGGAGGTTTCTGCAGGTAGAAAAGACTATAAAGCTGCAAAACTTAAGTGAAACTTAATTTACTAACCGCTGCCAAACAATAACTGTGAGCAATTAGACATTCTGCCTTGTAGGGAAGTCAAGTAAAGTCCCCTGCATTTATATAGCGCTTAAAACAAAGTACATTGTGTCCAAGTGGCTGAAAAACATTGATCAGTAAAACAGCGTATCAATAATGCAAAATGAAAGTTAATAGAAGTTCATCTTTGAATTCAGTGATTGCATCTCTGTTCAGTTTAAATAGTGTCTATACATTAATTTTTAATCAAGTTAATGATATTGCTGTAAATGAAACAAAGCAAGCCAGAGGCGAAAGCGGCAAGGAAGCAAAACTTCATCAATGAAAGGATGGAGGATAAACTGGGAAGAAAGCAAGCTCAGTTGGCCGGCCAGTTTTCCTCTGACCAGACAAAACCAGCAGTTAAATTCCAGGCTGCAGCAGAGTCAAAAAGTATCATCTGTTTCCTGTGGTCTTATCCTGATGGTCTTCTAAGCAAGGTCTTTTGTTTTTATATCCAGGGTTCTATTTGTCCTGCTCTCGCTGTCTTTCAGGGCTTGTAGAAGGCTTTTCTAGTACCTGATCCACCATCTGGTCTGGATACGTACTGAATCCAGGGGACTGCTATGTTCCTCTGATCTGTATATAGCATATCCTAAAATGCAATGTTAAATATGCAGAACTGACATTAAGGCTACAAAACTGGAATACATCCAAAACAACTTTGTCAGATGCCAAAAAGCAAGTCATACTTTCTTAAATGCCTCAGTTTTCCCTTTTCCAAAGAATACAACACATTGTTTATACATGTTCTTCACTTTGAAGTGTGTTTGACCTTTGAAATATTGTGTAAAACAGATAATGCTATCATGTTTTGTGGGTTTTAATGTTTTAATGTTTAAATCAAAACAACCAAACATTGAATTATTTAAATCAAAATCCTCAGTAATAATTTATTTTTGCTTTTTTATTAGATTAGATTAGAATAGATTAGATTCAACTTTATTGTCACTACACATATAAGGTACAAGGCAACGAAATGCAGTTAGCATCTAACCAGAAGTACAATAAGCAATAAATAGAGAATATATTTGTAACATGTACAAAATGATACAGAGTAAAAAAAATGGACATAATTTACAGATTTGGATATTCAGCAAATAAAAAGACAGATGTACTATGAGCATAGTATACAGATGGATAATGTAAAAGAGGTTATCAGAAGACAGAGTTCAGTAAGAAGACAGCTGTAGCTCAAAAGCTGTCCCTTAATCTTGTGGCTCCTGAAGTGCCTCCCGGAGGGCAGGAGGTTGAAAAGTCTGTTGTCAGGGTGAGACGTGTTCTTGAGGATGCTGCAAGCTCGACAGCGTTTCCTCTAGAAGTCCGCAATAGAAGGAAGCGTTGTCCCTGTGATGCGTTGTGCAGTTTTTACCACCCTCTGCAGTGCTTTGCGGTCAGCCACTGAGCAATTCCCATACCAGGCTGTGATACGGCTGGTCAGGATGCTCTTAATCGCACACCGGTAGAAATTTACCAGGATGGCTGAAGACAGCTGGTTCTTCTTCAGTGTCCTAAGGAAAAGAGGTGATGGTGAGCCTTCTTGGCCAGGCTCGAGGAGTTAGTGTTCCAGGACAGGTCCTCCGAGATGGTGCTCACCAGGAACTTGAAGCTGGAGACACGCTCAACAACCATCCCGTTAATGTGGATGGGGTCATGGCTGCCTTTTTTCTTCTTCCTATACTCCACAATGAGCTCCTTTGTTTTAGTGATGTTAAGGAGCAGGTTATTGTCAGTGCACCATGGGGTCAGGTGCTGTACCTCTTCCCTGTATGCAGTCTCATCGTTGTCACTGATGAGGCCAATCACTGTGGTGTTGTCTGCAAACTTAATGATGGAGTTGGATCCATGCACGGGCTTGCAGTAGTGGGTGTAGAGGGAGTAAAGGAATGGGCTCAGAACACAGCCCTGTGGTACACCAGTGTTAAGTTTGACTGTGGTGGAGTGGGTGTGGCCTGACCTAACATGCTGAGGCCTGTTATATATATATGCAGATAGATAGATAGGTAGGTAGGTAGGTAGGTAGGTAGATAGGTAGGTAGATAGATAGATAGATAGATAGATAGATAGATAGATAGATAGATAGATAGATAGATAGATAGATAGATAGATAATATCCCTGTAAATGAGGTGACCCCAACTAAGCAAGCCAGAGGCAACAGTGGCAAGGAACCAAAACTCCATCAGTGACAAAATGGAGAACAAACCTTGGGAGAAACCAGGCTCAGTTGGAGGGACAGTTCTCCTCTGACCAGACGAATCCAGCAGTTCAAGTCCAGGCTGCAGCAGAATGGAGAAGAAATATCATTGTGCTGTGGTCATATTCCGATGATCGTCAGAGGCAAGGTCTTTGCAGTGGATTGGTATCCCTGGTGTTAGAAATATTCTGAACTTTATCAAGGTAAGACAACACGTTCAGAACCTACTCATTCTTGAAATCCTACTCTAGATTTAATATTTTCACATGGAATCGATTTTAATTTAGTTGAAATTTTACATACTTTAGTTTTGTGCAAACTAATTTTAGCCAAAATTTGAAATTCTACGTCTTGTGACAAGTATGGTAGAACTATCACTTCTACCTCAAAAAAAGGACTTTGTAAGTTTTACACTTATGTATCCGACTTTCTTATGTATCCGAATCCCATAGCATATCAAAAACCTCTGAACAACTCGATAATGTAACCAAAACTATGGACTCTATCTTTTATAGCATATGTGTGTGTGTGTGTGTGTGTGTGTGTGTGTGTGTGTGTGTGTGTGTGTGTGTGTGTGTGTGTGTGTGTGTGTGTGTGTGTGTGTGTGTGTGTATATTTTTATAGTATATGTGTGTGTTTATATATTTATGTATTTAAAACGTTTTTAATTGTAAATTTTTTTGACTTTATATACATACAGCTTTACAGCTTTAATTATGCCATTGATGTCTCCATGTAAACTGTCATGCACATTGTTGTGTGTCTGTGAAACTTTTTAAAACGGGAAACTTAAAAAAATTCCAAATAGTACTTCATTATTACTCAATTTTGACACAAATTTAAAATGATTGCGTCAACCTTATTCATGCTGTCTCTACACTTCACTTCTTTCCTATCAACCTAGAACACTGTCTAAGATTTGATGGATGCTCTGTTATCTCTTTGTCATTAGTTAGAAACCTAGGTGTTCTATTTGAGAGAAATCTTTCCCTAGAAAGCCATGTTTCTAGCACTTGTGAAACTGCATTTGTCCATCACAAAAACATATCTAAATTATGAATATTATTCCGGGCCTGTCAACACTGAACTGGCTCCCTATCAAACACCATAAAGATGTTAATTTGAGTATATAATAAAAGTAAATCAACAACAGAATGGCTTTAACAGAAGAAAATACGTCTTCTGGATTGGCCCAGTCAGAGTCCTGACCTTAACCCCATTATGATGCCCTGGTATAACCTCATGAAATCGATTTACACCATATATCCTCAAAATATTGATGAACTTAATTAATTTTGTAAAGAGGTATAGTCCAAAATTTCTCCTGACTATTGTGGAGGTCTGATCTGAATTTTTAGGAAGTGTTTGGTTAAGTTTACAACTGCCAAAAGAAGGTCAACAAGTTATTAAACCCAAAGGTTCACATACTTTTTCACTTAGCACTGTGATCTTTCCAAGTTGTTAAATTAAACATGAAAATTGTAAATGAAAAATGAAACAAATCAAAAGAAAAAGATTATACAATCTGTGGTCTTACTTTAGGTAGACTGTTTTTTTCTATTGTTGTGACTTGGATGCGGAGCAGAACATGTTTTCTCTCTAATTTGCGAAAAAACCTGAAGTTATCTCATAGGGTTCACACACTTTATAAATATATATATATATATATATATATATATATAATGTGTGATAAAACTCTTGTAGCCTTTGGTGTAACTCAAATCCACTTCAGATGTTTAGTCCCTATGAAAGCCCAAGAAGGCTGACACAGTCAGGCTCTTTTAGTCACTCAAGTGACTGTTAGGCATGACAACAGCCAGCCCCCTCATCCAGTCTTACAAAGGTGGTATGACAACAGCCAGCCCCTTCGTCCACTCTTACAATGCCACCCCCACTGGGCACATAAGAGGTCCAGAATCAGCTGGGTGTGTGAGCCTTTCTTTCTTTCTTTCTTTCTTTTTTTCTTCCTTTCAGCCACAGTGAATGTTTGCTGGGTTTGGTGGGTTTAGGGAAGAAGGCACCTGTACCATAGCAAGGCTTATTTTATTTTCCTAAACCAGACACTTTGTATTATTGTATGTTATGTAGGTGAGATTGGGAAATTTCAAACATTATTACAAAGTATGAGGGTAGATGGTGACAGAGGGGAATACAATACATACAAACGGACATACCAACATTGACAGGCTTGCTTTAACAATGACACATAATATGAACAGGCACAGAGGTAGATCACAACTTTCTGGTTGTATGTGTGTCCTTCAAAATCTATCTTTTTCATTATGGTGCAATTAGACATTATATCACAGGATAAGTTGGAAAGTCCCAGTAATCACGCTGCACAGTACCCAAGGACGAAGTCCTTTGTGCCCATGCCACCTCTATATTTACATTTGCATTTACATTTAGGCATTTAGCAGACGCTTTTATCCAAAGCGACTTACAAATAGTGGAGGAGACAATGAAGCGGTAAATAGCCGATACAACAATAGGTGTGCAAGTGCTACAACAATGTTACCAAGTTACTCAGAGCGAGACAAAAACCTGAAGGTAGAAAAAGTTTTTTTTTAATAATTTTTTTTTTAAGATAGAGTGAGTAGGTTTAGAAAAGAAGGTACTCCTAGTGAGTTAGCTGTAGCCGGAAAAGATGAGTTTTTAGGTGATTTTTAAAATATAGTTTATCCACTCGTATATAAAAAAATCTAATATATATATATATATATTAAAAAAATTAATGTTCGCAATAGAAAACAAAAGAGCAGAAAAACTAAATTAAATAATACGTAAAAATGTGACGATACAATAGGATGCAATAAAATACAATATATTGCTGTACAATACGGCAAAATAGGGCAGTGGGAATACTGTACAAAGAGTAAAAAACAACATAGGTACATACAACATAACAATCAGTCCCTATACACTACCACATTTACGTCACAAGGGCTGAAATCCACAACTTTGTTGAACACTGTGTAAACAATCACATAAAAATTATAATGCCTTGAAAAGAACATGAAACGTTTGAAAAATGTAAGTGTATAACATTAGGCATTAAGCCAAATAAACCGGGCCTACACCACATTGTGTGACATCATATCATTGCGGACATCACACACGACATAATTTTGTGACAATAACAGTTCTCCGAAATAACACAACAAAATATGCATCCACAATGGTATTAAACAAAAAAAAACATTCACAATACATTGTATTTACCCATGGATAAATTTAAATCCTCAGTTTCAGGAGAGTGGGCATCTCTCTCAAACTGCTCGCTGCACGTCTCTTAAAATGACGCACATGCATTATATTGTACGTAACACACAGTGCCACCCATTGCCGACTCAAGGAAAATACAGCAAAACTGTATTTTCCTCTCTTTATAAACGGTACATGACAATTAATTAACTGACTTTCACATGCAAGGAAAGAAATAACTTTAAACTAAATTTAAATGTATTTACCACCTGGTTACATAAGTATTTCTGTTAGGCCCCTTGGTGCCAATAACTGTTTACCGGCTGTAGTGGGTGACTTAGCATCAAATGATATTTAGAAGAGGTCCCAAAGAGGGTGGGTATGGCAAGATGTGGGGTCACAAAGAAACTGACGTTATAAGAGATCACTTTGGTGGACATCTGTCTTTGTAGAAGAAGCAATGTCCTTAAAGATCACCTCATGTTAAGACAGCACATGATTTACCTCTAGTCCTTACAAGATGCTGTTACGTTTGTGGGCATGAAAAAACAGGACCAGGAATTTTTTTTATATTAAAGTTCCTCTTCAACGACCCTAATGGTTATGTATTATTATTCGTCAGAGCTACATAATTCATAATGCTACATACAATTTCTGTTCTCATTCAGTTGGGTGTCAGGTGTTTTCTTTTAACAGGCATTATATTTGTTTTTGTAATGTCACAAAAATTAAAAGTTGTGGGACAGCCGTTGCCTGGTGGTTCGATATTTAGTACCAGAGGGGCCAAGAAGCCCTAACTTAGTGTAGTTGTGTTGTTTCAGGACTTCTTTTACTGTCTGTCAGCAGTTGCCTCTTTTACAGTTGGAAATTAAAAGCGTAAGAAGAAATGGAATAGGTGATGCCACTCGTGATTTGATCTTATACACAGCGGTACTGCTCTTTCAAAAGTTTTTAAATCACAGTTCACCCTGTTGAAATATTAGCCCCAGAACAACATTATGTTCCTTATGCACTTTTGATGTTCTGTTATGGTGTCTAAAAAATAAACAAAAATACAAGGTCTCAAGGTTTGGCAAAGTATCTTGCTTTTAAAATAATACAAATGTTCATAATGCTTACAAACTCACTTTTGATTAGGGGCCACATGTTTGCACTTGGGAATGTGTTTACATTGTTTATACGTACATATGTGCTTACACTTGCTGCTATCTGTTAGTCTCTCTCCCTCACACACATGCATACTTGCTGAATGGTGTTGTACGAGTGTGTTTGATGTTTGTCTCATATAGCTGATAAGTATCAGTGCTCATTAAGAAGATTAGAGAACGGGTTCATTTGCATGTGCTGGTTATCTCATTAGATTCATATCAGGGAGAAAAGGGCTTGACCGTGGTACATTCGCTCTCTACTTATGCTTCACTGTAAAGTGTTACAATCAACTCTGTTATGGGCCTCCATGGGGATGAACACATAATTAGCATGTTTTTCACATGCTCCTGTGCTCAAGAGGGTCAACATTTTAACCTAATTCTGCCCTGCATGAAGCCACAAAAAGTTTCAAAGGTGGTTTGGTTATATCTTAATGAGGGAAAAAGTATCTCAAAATTGTATTTCTAAATTGATTATTTTTAAAATCCCCATATTTTGTTTCTGTACGAAGTCATAGCAAAGGTCTTGTAACACTTGACAAGCTCATTTCCTCATAAGTCATTAGATTTATTCAAAGTAAATTGGACGGACACTGTTTCACAAAAAAAAGCGCTTTAATGTTTGGTTAATCAAGTATTTTAGTCCTCTAAAACATTTTACAATAATTATAATTTGAACAGTTACATACATAGACAAATGTGTAATACTTATATGAAAAACAATAACTACTGTTCACAGAAAATGTACATGTTTTAACATTCCTGTATGTTGGGAGGAAGAAGAAAAGCAGAGAGCCTATGATTTCATATATAATACAAGTCAAATTCTGACTGCGAAGTGCATTTTCTGTAAAGTGCTCTGCATTTCCCCCTTAGCTTAAATTAAAATGGGGAGGTTCTGTATCAAGGGATTAGTTTAAATCTATCTATCTTGGAATATTAGAGCTTGATTATTTTGAGATCTGAGGGTTATGGTGATGACAAAATTTGGATGTAACAGGTTGTGATTAAATGCGCTTGTTTAACTTTCAGAACATTTTGAAAGTTTGTGCAGTTGTGATCGCTAAAGTGGGTGACTGGTGAGGAGAAACAAGACTATTTTTCAGACATCTTTATTTGTTTCCTAAGGCTGATTTCTTATTTTTCAGCATCTCTCTAGTTGCAGTGTCACTGAGAAGAACTCTTTGCAGTTAACACCACTGATAAAAACCGATCCTCCCTAATCACTATTCTGCTTCTCAGTTTGGATTCAGGCAAATTGATTTTGGCAGTGCTTAACTATCTGAAGTGTAGCATGCTACTTATTTCATTAAGTTTCATTTATTTCCAATTTTACGTCCAACAACTGTAAACGGAGAGATTTGTGGAACATGTAGTCTCTTCTTCTCTCAGACCTGCATTTTTGGGTCATGGAAGACATTTAAACTCGACTTATAATTAACAACTATTTTTAAATAGAGTGAGAGTGAGAGGAAATGGAGCAGTGGAGAGGTAAAATGGGACACAATCAGCAAAGCGCTCTCTGATCAAAGTGAGAACGGGAGTTGAGAATCAGTATAAGAAAATCAGTATATCAGATCAGTATAAGAAAAAGATAAGAATAGCTAAAGAATAGGGCCCCTCTTTTACGACTGAAACCATTTAATAACAGCATTCATTATAGACTGCTGTCCACTATCAAATATTCTCTCACTCATTCCGCTTCCTTCTCCGGTTTTAACCCACAAAAGCAAGTCCAATAGCAATAGCTCATGTTAAATTATGCCTGCTTGAAGGCCAAAATGAAGTTGTACTAGCTTTGACACTCCTAAATAAAAGCCTTTTAGTAGAGTCCCCGCCCAAGGACATTCTGCATTCATCATCCTGATAATTATATCCAATGCAAATGTGTTTTCTGCATAGCTAGCGCCTGCTTTATTTATACATTTATGCATTATTTCATTAATTCATTCAGTCCTTTCTGCGTTGCAGGGAAATTAAAATGAGGCAGCATGAACCGTGATACAAACCATTAAAACTCACCTTTTTTCCTTTTTTGTCTCACTCTTCCACTTTGATCAACTTTTTCTAAATTTTCTTCTTCTACCGGTTTCTCTCCTGAACCTGTTAATCTTATTCGAATGCATGCAGCCCTCTGATGGGAATGCTATAAATCTTTTTGGTGTGTGTTAACAGTGTGTGTGTGTTCACTTACTATGTGTGTACACTGGGATGGGTTAAAAGCAGAGCACAAATTCCAAGTATGGTGTCCCACATGTCAAGTCACTTCACGTCACTACAGTGTGTCCCATGACCTTCACCTTAACTGTTTTGTTTCTCAGTGTGTGAACGAACGCCATCTTACAGTATCTGCCCATATGCCTGCAGCGACCTGCCCATTGATCTGTTCATCTTTTTTCTGCTTCAATGGGTAATTTAGTGATTCTGGCTTGACATATGCTCATTGTTTGTTGCCATGGTTACATAGTTATCTTAAATTCTCTCTCTCAAATTCTTACCTGTAGTCTGGTCAATAAAAATATATATTTATTTCCCCAGAGAACTGAGGTCAGACGTTAGCAGGTTGCAGGCACATAATTAGTGTCTTACCACAGCAATTCATTTTTTAAGTAAAATGTACCATTGAATGTTAGGAGTATTTACCCAGTGAAGAGAAATTTTGAAGATTATCTATTTTTTTGTCATTCAGTAAAGACTAATATGCGTTTGAATGCCGCACACACCTTCATTCATACAACTTCAACATAAACAATTTAGCAGGGTCCCTGAAATACTGTATCTTATATACAGTATTCCAGTGAGCCTGCTGAATTGTTTATGGTTTATATAGTAGGGCATCTGGGTTTCCCAGGCATCCAACATTTTTGAATACCGTACATTTATTATAGTACACATGTATTTTAAACACGATAAACATCTGATTGTAAAAATACAGATGCATTTAGTATGCTTCCCTGAACATAGTTTTTAGTTAGTCTTGCATAAATAGCAGGATGTGAAGCCTGTCCGCATGCTACAATTATCTCCACAAGTCACATCCTTCTGACTGATTCTGGCTGTGAAATTTACCCCAGTACCAACATTCTCACAAGGTCATTTGTCTGAATATCCGCAGAGTGTGAACTAATAAAGCAGCTTCATTTGTTGTTCTATCTCTTTATTTTTTAGATGGAGTTTAGGTTCCTTGCCGCCGTGGCCCTGGACTTGCTTAGTTGTGGTCAATTAATTTACAGCGATATCATTGACTTGGTTGGAAATTAATGCTCAGACAGTTTTTAAACTGACCAGAGATGACATCACTGAATTCAATGATGAACTGTCTTTAAAAATTAATTAACAGTTTTATTAATCAATGTTGTTCAGCTGCTTTGATGCAATTTATTTAGTTTAAAAATGCTATATAAATAGTCTTTACTTCACTTGACTATTTGTTGTGCATGGATGGCAAAATGGTATAGGGCTATGGTGTTATATATTTACTGGGTTTTATGGCCTCTGTCTGTGATAAGACAGAGCTGAGGTCGGCTATGGGTCTACACTTCTGGTAAACAGAATGCGCTGGACTCTCTCTTTTGCCCCCCAACTCAAAAATAAATTCATCATATTTCCACTTCCTCATGAAGTCTGTTTATTACATAGCATGATGAGGGGTGTCATAAGACCTAATATGTATGTCTCCCTGCTTGTGGGAAATGTCATTGAAAATAGCTCCTTTTAATTCTCAGAAATTATAGTATGATACAATGAGATCTGTAATTATCAGGTACACTGATTCAATCTCTATATAAATAACGAACATATTCTTTTCCATAGAAGGGCCTCTGCCCTCCATGGTGCTCTTTCTCTTAAAACACACCCTCCCTCTTAAGATTATAGAGGTCAGACATCTGCATGTAAAACTTGAACCTTTTGACATTCCATGGCTTATCTGAACCCAGTCAAGCCCTTTTTTTTAACTTAAACATTAAAGTTGTGCATAACAAGCTCAACGCAGAACTAAATACTGTTAAAATAAACACAAGCTTTCTCCAGTGATCATTTAGAGATCATAAAAAAAGAGCCTAATGAGTTAGTTGTACCTGAATGGGGAGGAATGTGGCAGACCCTAATCATAGGCAGATCCATCCTGTCCATACACCCTTTCCAACACAGTCCATTGAAACTTTTTACAACGTCCATAAAATGGAAGAGTTCCTGTACTCTATAATGTTAGAGCTCACGGTCAGTAATTGATACTTCGTAGAGTTCTGTATACCTCTCATTTTTCTTAAGATTTTTTGCTGCTTGTTTGTAGTTGGGCAACAAAAAGATGTCTGATCTACTGTTTGATGCTTAAGCTTCTTTTGTAGACACATATTATGTGTTAGAACAGCCACTGTATCTGTTTCTAGCCACATGATATACCTTTTTTAAATTTGAGGTGCTCTTTTACAATGTCTACACTTTATAATTTCCAACAAAGGCACGTTAAAAATTCTACTATGTCAAATTTCAAAATGAAGTCAAACATTTGTGTGTTAATACATCTACAAACCCAAAGGTTTAAATATTCTACTATCCGTGGTTGAATGTTGTCTCAGAAGAGGTATGGTTATGGTGGGATTTGCTCTTGTTATGTGTGAGGTAAAGAGGCTGGGTAATATGCTCAAAGCTTTCCATGAAGTGGCCTCTGTTCATCAAGCATGTAGGATAGCTTGGCTTATCGGATTTTACTTTCAAAAGTTTCACTTTCAAAAAGAATGAACACAGTTTTCTTCCCTTGAAGGGATCCCAACAATCATTTATATTTTTTGTTTTTATACATTCCTTTTCTGCCCTGGTTGCCATCTCTGACTTGAAATGCAGATGAACCTGATTATGGCTGTTAAGTTGAATGAAACAAAAGGATGAGGTGATGACAGGCATAAATTGACATAAATTGTAACCCAAGCCATGTGGCCTATCTTGATTGTGTTCTTCCTAAACTTGGGATTCTAACATGAGTCATTAAGTATTCATAGCCAATACGCTGCTCATTCTTATACCGACGGTCCCCTTTTTCTCTCTTGTTCTTTCCTTGGAGCAAAGGACCCTCCTCCAGTTGTCACAGAATCCCAAAATGATTGATTGTTTCTCAGTGTGTCCTGACATGAAATGTAGTAGCGTAGGGGCCTCTAGGGTCCAGGAAACCGCACCTCCTAATTAAGACCCCCACAGTAATCATTCCCACTGAGCCAAGCCAACACAACACAACACCTTTCGTCAACAGCAAATAAAAGAGAGAGTAAAACTACTAGAAGATAAGACTACCTATATTGAGGTATTCTGTTTTTGGGGGCGTTCTACTACATCCTCAGCAGAGTTTTATTTCAGTTGCTATTGGTTTACACTTTCAAATATTAGTAACCTCCCACCTATAATACCTCAATTAAATTGTGAACAATAATTTAGGCTAGTATTTAAATTTAATATACTTTTCTTAATAGCATATAATTAACTGTTAAATATTTAATATCTCTCAATTGTTATACCATCACTACATATTTCATAAAAGATTTTAACAAATATCAGTAAACCCTAAGAAATTATATGTGCAAGGTCCTTAACACAGAAGCAAAGGGAAAAGGTATATTAAAGGTTCCTTTTTTTTACACTTTGATTGTGTTTACATTAAACAATATAAAATGGGTTAATGTTTTTGCATGACTGCAAAGTCCCTTTAATCTGGATATTGACTGGATCTGGTGGCTTGGGAGAAACCAGGCTTAGTTGTGAGGTCGGTTCTCTTCTGACCAGACGAAACCAGCGGTTCAATTCCAAGCCTCAGCAAAGTTCAGAAAAATCATATTTTTCCTGTGGTCTTCTGAGTCAAGGTCTTTAAAGGGGGTCTGTATCTGGGGCTCAAGTTGTCCTGGTCTCCACTGTCTTTCAGGGCTATAGAGGTCTTTTCTAGCTCAGGATCCCCCGAGTGACTGCAATTTTCCTCTTATATGGTTACAGACTGGAGCTGGTGGATACAGTGAGATCGGAATAAGCCAAAACATTCCCAAACACTGTTAGGTTCCATTGTTTAGGCGCCAAGTAGGAAAAAAGAAAAAGAAATCCTGAAAATATTGTTCTATATTGCAGCAACACCTCCCTCTTTACATTTTGGCACAGCTCATGTTTATAACAGAAATATTGGGGTGGAAAAGTTGGAAGTTTGAATTGATGTCATCCACACGAGATGTCGCATTACGTGTTGGCCCTGGCATCATCTTAATGATGTTTACACTCTTGCTCTATTTCCTCTATCCTGGGGGGAAGAAGACCAGAGCAAATGTCCACTCATTGACACTCTTTGTCAACTCTTTTGAAATGCCTCCTCAGGTGCCTGTTCTTCAGGTGCCTCTCCGTCTCCATCTGTTGACTGGTGTTTCTCAAAATTACAAAAATATTCTAAAGTCTAGATAAAAATCTGTGTTCTCTTTCATTTTCAACACATTTCTCTGCTTCAATTTCAGCGCCCTCTTAATCATATCTAGGTACCTGAGTCAAATTAATTGCCTATCGTGGTCACTTTTGACCAGGAACACCTCAGGTGTTCAATGTAATAAGCGACCATCACCTTTATATGTTTAAGTTCATGGTGTGGAGGATATCATTAGGCCTTGAGGCAATCAGACGTAAAACATAATATTTATGAGTGTTTTTAGTTGTAAATCGGTCAGATTTGACCCGAACAGGACAGAAGTTGTTACTCTTAAACTGGTTCGGAGGATTTTTGTATTTTCTTGTTTGGGGTACAGACACCGTATCACACCATCGGGAGATGGTGTGATATTTAGGTGAAAGAATCTCTATGTGCTGAGAATTAACGGACCTTTTTGACATGAGTCAGCTAGCAGCTAGGTTTAGCCAGTTAGTTTGCTTTCTGACCTGGGCCTAAGTAAATAAAGTATAAACTATATGTGCCATATCAGGCGCTCTGGCTCCTGGTAAACATTTGACTATGGTGGCTGGTGTCTCTATATTCAGGTTCCGTACAATAGTATCACCAATAACTTGAAATGGAAGGGTGTTTCGACCATCGCCTATGCTGCCTCACTCTCACCCACTTGCCCGGCTGCAGGGGCTTATCCAAAGCCGTATCTAGAGCCCTAACATTCTTACTCGGTCAATTCAAGTTTGGATGCGTGTCTCTAATTCTGAAATCTTCTCTGTCAGCTTAAGTATTTCCCTGCATTTATCACATGTGAATCCCTCATCATCGACAGAGATTAATAAACTGTACACGTGGCAAGAAGTGCAGATAACAATAGCAGGAGAAACCATTACTCACCGTGCTTGATCAAATAATCTTACCACAGTTGTTTGATGAACTTGTGAAAATCTGAAGATAAAGTGAGACAAAATAAGATAAACCGATCGAAACCTAAAACAAGATTAACTAATATATTTAGAGTCATTTTTGGCGAAGCTATGATGTGACCATGCACATCTGCAGGAACAGGAAGAACTTATATTTGCCAATACTATCAGATAGAACTTTATTATTCAAAGGTTATGATAAGTGTTTTAGTAAGGGTTAATGAATGCTCTATTGGCTTACTCTATGGCTGATGTGCAGTTAAGCATAATTAGGCCCTGTTACTGCATCTGTGACTGGGAGTCTTCTCCTACCATTACATCCCCTGAACAGATGGTTACAGCTGCAGCTAGCACAGTGTGGTGCAACACCTGACTCCCTCAAAACACATGCAAATGCACACAAAGCCAATAAGTTTAACACAAATGATGTATATATTAACCTGATTCCAAAAAATGTGGGACTCTGTTAAAATAGTGAATAAAAAAGGAATGCAATAATTTACAAATCACATAAACCTATATTTTATTCACAATAGAATACAGATAACATATCAAATGATGAAAGTGAGACAATTTGAAATGTCATGCCAAATATTGGCTCATTTTGGATTTCATGAGAGCCACAAAATCCAAAAGTTTGGACAGGTAGCAATAAGATGGCAGAAAAGTTGACTGTACATGTAAGGATCAGCTGGAGGATCAATTTGAAGTTTATAAGGTCTATTGGCAACATGAGGATTTTTTGATAACTTTTTACAGTATCCCAACTTTTTTGGAATTGGGTTAGTAAATGACTGAACCACACATTAAGTGCTAAACAACTGACAGGAGGTGAAGCCACTAAAAGTGTTTGCACCACAATATTGGTATTGCAAACCAACTGAGGACATCATTGACTTACAATCAAAATAACAAAATAAAAAGAATAACGTTTCAAAAAGATCTAAAATAATTTGCTTAAAAATTCCTCAATCCAAAAAATAAATACAATTTACATTCTTTTCCTGTGGATTTACAATCCAAATAGCTTGGCTGACAACATATCTCCTCATTCTCCTGTGGTCAGGATAAAAATATGTACACATCAAAATCTGTATGGAAAGAGGAGCTCCATTAAGGAGGATTCTACCTCAGCAAATAATTGTATTTAGACTATTTCCATAGGTAATTTATCAGGAAAAGCAAAGGAAAGCCTTGTGTCAAAAAGAAAAATACATATGAAAACTTTTTAATGTCTGAATTGTTTCTCTTAAACAGCGATGAGATTTAGAAATCCAATTTTTAAATTAACTACTTTTGTTTAAATTTTATTGTTGTTTTATTAATGTTTTAATATGGTTAGATTCATTTTAAATCTTGAGCAAAAATATATTTTCTATTTGCATTTATTTGCAGAACGAAACATAAAACCCTAAAGAGGTGATCTGTACTTCTTTAGACATTGAATACTGCAAAGAAAACATTTTCATGTTCACTTTTAAGCAGTTGTAATATTAGTCCATTTACATAGGTAACAAGTTTAAAATATATTTTCATTTCGGGTTTTTATGTGTTTCGTCACGCTGTCAGTTTTTTACACTGCTTATGGATTACTCTATATTAAAAAAAAGCAAAATGTAAAAAAAAATTAAAAATTAAACAGTTGCAAAGAAATCAGCTCTACTAGGCCTCATACAGCTTTTTTATTTCATAGCTGACTTAAGCTCTACTTCCACCAATTAAGCAAAATTCAGCAAAATGAAGTGCCTGTGTATTTTCAGTTTAGGTGTGTTTAGAAGCCTTGTGGCCTAAAGACATAAAAGTCAGTAATGGTAATTAGAATCAACATCAGAAATGTTATTGACTAATTCGCCACATGAACTGCAGCCCTAGGCTCTTGTGGCTTGATTGGTTTATAAAATGCTTATTATCTGTTTCCTGTGGTCTTATTCCGATGGTTGTCTGAGGCAGGGTCTTTGCAGGGGATCTGTATCCGGGCCCTACTTGTCATGGTCTCCACTTTCTTTCAGGGTGGTAGAGGGCTTTTCTAGTTCCTGATCCACCATCTGGTCTGGAAACGTGGTTAATTCCAGGTGACTGCGATGTTCTCTTGTTCTGGGTATAGCCTGGATCTAGTGTCTTGGGGGGAAAACTACGCACAGTTGGGGAGCCAATTCTCCTTTGATCAGATCAAAGGTCAATTCCAGGCTGCAGCAAAGTCAAGGAGAATCATCTGTTCCTGTGATCTTATCACGATGATCGTCTAAGGAAAGGTCTTACAATGGATCTATATACGGGGCTCTAGTTGTCCTGGTCTCCACTGTCTTTCAGGGCTGTAGGGGTATTTTCTAGTTCTCTCTCCACCATCTGGTCTGGATAAGTACTGGATCCGGGTGACTTCAATGCCCTCTGATCTGGATACAGGCTGGATCTGGTGGCTTCGGTGAGCTCGGAATAAGAGAGAAACCGACTAACATAATATATATGACATTCTACGATATATGTAGAAACTATATCTCTGTTGTGGAAAGTGTTAACTGTTCAACATTAGATGCATATGTTATGGGTCTTTACATTAAAGACATGGGTCGTTAATCTAGATTTAAACTGCAAGAGTGTTTCTGCCTTCTGAACACTGTAAGGTATGTTAGTCCATAGTTTAGGAGAGAAGTTGGAAAAAGATCTGCCGCCCGCAGTTGATTTTGATATAATATAAATTATCAAATTGAGTTGTGAGGAATTTAACGTATCAGGACATTATTCAAATACTGAGTTGCTAAACCATTTAAGGCTTTATAATTGATAAACAATATTTAAAATTTAAAATCTACAGTATGATAAGGAGCCGGTGTAGTGTTGACAGGACCGGAGTTATATGGTCATACTCCCTGGTTCTTGTTGTTGACTCGTGTAAAATAAATAAACAGGCAATAACTTCTGCTTGATAACCTGTGTGTTTTTCTCCATCAGACGAGAGTGTTACATGATTAACATACGACTACCACACGAAAGGGAGCCAGACAGAGAGACTGCAAAATAACATACAGATAGTGTTATCACACATATCAATGTACTACACTTGTAAGAACTCTTGCTGCAGCACTTTATACTATCTATAGTTTGTTTACTAAGTGTACTGGACAACACCCAATAAAGCATTGAAATAATCCAATCTTAAAAATAAGATGATTTTAAATTTAATGACATAAATGCATCTCAAAATAGTCGGGAGAAGGCCATATTTAACAATGTGTGGCATCTCCTCTTCCTTTTATAACAGTCTGCAAACGTCTGGGGACTGAGGAAACAAGTTGCTCAAGTTTAGGAAAAGGAATTCTTATTCAGGCTTTTAGTTGCTCAACTGTCTTTTGTCTTCTTTGTCATGTCTTCTTCTTTATGATGCGGCAAATGTTTTAAATGGTAGAAAAATCTGGAATCCAGTCTGGCCATTTCATTATCCAGATCCTTCTCCGAAGCAGCCATGATGTGGAAATTGATGCAGTATGTGGTCTGGCATTGTTATGTTGGAAAATGCAAGGTCTTCCAATAAAGATGTCTGGACTGGAGCATTTGTTGTTCTAGAATTTGGATATACCTTTCATCATTGATGGTCCCTTTCCAGATGTGTAAGCTGCCCATGCTAGACACAATCATGCAACCCCATACCATCAGAGATGCACACTTTTGAACTGTGCAATGATAACAACTTGGGTTATCCTCTTTAGTCCGGATGACATGGCGTTCCAGTTTTCTAAAAAGAACAGAACAGTTTTCCACTTTGCCACAGTGCATTTAAATGCGCCTTGGCCCAGAGAAATCATCTGCACTTCTGGATTATGTTTATATATGGCTTCTTTTGTGGCCTATAGAGTTTTAACCAGCAACGGTGAATGGAACGGTGGGTTGTATTCCCCGACAATGTTTTCTGGAAGTTTTCCTGAGCCCCTGTTGGGATTTCAATTACAGTAGCATTCCTGTATGTGATGCTGTGCCGCCAAAGAGCCCAAAGATTACGGGCATCCAGAATGGTTATCAGTCTTGAACCTTTCGCACAGATTCTCTGAATATTTGGACGATATTGTGCACTGTAGATGTTGATAGCTTCAAACTCTTTGCTATTTTTCTCTGAGAAACTCCTTTCTGTTATTGCTCCATTATTTTTCGCTGCAGCATTAGGTTATTGGTGATCCTCTTCCAATCTTGACTGCTGAGAGACACTGCCACTCTGGGAGGCTCTTTTTATACCCAAGCATGTTACCAATTGTAGCGTGTAACATGTGTTTAGTGAGTCATACTAGCGTAACATTCAATATGGGCCAATTGATCAGAAGGAAGATGCGTCTACTGGAGAGAGGAAGACAGCACAAACGGTGAGTGAATAGTCAATACATAGTCTTGCTTCTCATTCAGTATGATTTTGTATCAGTAGAAAATACACTTTACTCATAATGGTTGAATTACAAAGGTTAACATTGACAACAAATGATAATATTGACAGTCTTCTGGTTGTTCTTTTCCAGATATGTGGACTCAGTTTTGGACAGTAGTGATGAGCACTTTCGACTCTACTGGAAACCGATTCTCAAATACTCATGAATAATAAATTAATTAAAATAAATCTCTGTGTCAGAGATTCCTCATAAAACAACAAAATTAAAGACCAATAGACAATTCTTTCACACAAAGTGTTCCAATTAATAGCTCAAATACATCAAAATGAGAATGTCCTGAATACGATATCTCAGGCCAGAGCACCATCTACAAGACGACTGTATAGCCTCAAGTGGTCTGCCTTCTCTGCCTGGTGTACAGGTCCTGTGACATATCCACAATACTATTCTTCTTATAGCTTTGGATAAAGGATGCTCCCCCTCCACACTCAAGGTGTATGTGGCAGCCATAGCAGCATACCACACCCCAATCTGTGGGGAAGAACAACTTTGTAATCCGTTTTCTCAGAGGTTCTAGAAGGCTCAAACCTTCTCATCCCATTACTATTCCTTCATGGGATCTGCCAACGGTGCTGAGGGCCTTAAAAAATCCTCCCTTTGAGCCGCTGCAATCCATTGACCTCCGTGCTTTAACACTCAAGACCGCTTTGCTGTTAGCGTTAGCTTCAGTAAAACGTATGGGTGACTTACATGCACTCTCTGTGAGTCCAACATGCATTGAGTTTGGGCCTAATGACTCTAAAGTCGTCCTTAAGCCAAGACAGGGTTATGTACCTAAGGTACTCTCGACTCCCTTCAGAGATCAAATTGTTACTCTCTTGGCACTTCCTCCCTCAGAGCAAGATCAGGGTTCTAGCCTACTTTGCCCGGTAAGAGCATTAAGAAACTACATCAAGCGCTCTGCCCCTTTCAGGCAGTCGGAGAAGCTTTTAATTTGCTTTGGTGGCCGGACCAAAGGGTCCCCGGTAACAAAGCAGAGGTTATCCAAATGGATTGTTGAGGCTATTAGGTTGGCATACTCCTCCTTGGGTCTTCAATGCCCTATGGGAATAAGAGCCCACTTAACTAGAGGAATTGCCTCATCTTGGGCTTGGTCCAATGGGGTATCCATTGCAGAAATATGTGCGGCGGCTGGATGGGCTTCGCCTTCCACATTTGCAAGATTTTATCATTTGGATGTTCCGACTCTACAGACTCGGATCCTCTCGGTTTAAATGGATAGCCCATGAAGGCTATTACTATGGGCAGCATGCTCTTTGAATGCGCTCTTGACCTTAGGAGTTCAAGGCTGCACATCTTGAGTCGATCACTATGGATCATTCTTGGCTACTTATGGCCCCTTAATCCCGTTTGGCATTAGGGCCAGTTGGTCGTCTCAATAGCACGGCGGGATTGCACTGGTTCCCCATAGAGTCTTCGACGCAGTACGAGTGAAGTATCGATAGGGAACGTACTCGGTTACTAACGTAACCTCTGTTCCCTGAGATACGGGAACGAGTACTGCGTTGCTGGCCGTGCTATTAAGGACTCAGTTGTCGCTTCAGTCGAAGTAACCTGAGAACCTGTGGCGAATTGCCTGCTTATATAGCCAAATACCACTCCCCTTTTGGCAGGCATTGAGGCGCTTCTTCGCCATAGGTTCATGCAGCTCCGCTGCCGAGCCATTGGTTGGTTATTCCTCACGAACCAATGGCTGTGCAGTAACACTGCGTTATTGAAAAAGGCTTCAGTTCAGGAGCAAAAAGGAGTTTTCCCATAGCATCTTCGAAGCAGTACTCGTTCCCGTATCTGAGGGAACAGAGGTTACGTTAGTAACCGAGTACGTTTTCCAGCTGATGAGTGCAGAAGGTAAAGAGAACTTTAAAATTACAGACTTGGCAACCTGATCTCTTTAACTCTCAGTGAGAGTTCAACACTCCACCTCTAGTTTTGCTGTGTGTTTGTAAGGTTTGTGGAGTGTTGCCTCTCTGGAGCTATATAATCATGTCTGTTGAATATCCGATCATTGTGCAATTTCTGTGATGTTTAAGGTGAAAGGAATGTAGTCCGTAATGAAAAAAGTTGTTCATCAACAATACTTACTCAATAACAACAATATTGGGAGAGCGGGAGAGCAAAATGTCCTTGTAGTAAATTAATTAAAGTTATTTTATTGTTTTTTCTACATATAAAGTATTTTCCACACAAATCCTGGTTCAGGTTCTGGTGCTGTCCAGGCTGTACTACTGCAATGTGCTGCTTGCTAGACTCTCGATGTGCACAACTAAACCTCTGCAGATGATTCAGATTGCAGTGGCAAGAATGGTGTTCAAGGAACCAAAAAGGACCCATGTAACACCTCTCTTCATTAAACTACATTGGCTTCCTGTAGCAGCTCGCATTGAATTCAAATGTCTTCTCATCGCCTACAAGACCACCACCGGTTCAGCACCCAGATACCTTAACTCACTAATTCAAAGGTATAGCCCCTTCATAGCTCTGCGCTCCACAAACGAGCTACGACTTGTGGTGCAATCTCAAAAGGGTAAGAAATCTCTCTCTCGTACGTTCTCTACATCGGTTCCTCGATGGTGGAACATTTTGCCTCCTGCTTCACGCTTGGCGGACTCCATCTCTATCTTTAAAAAACACCTAAAAACTCATCTTTTCCGGCTACACCTAACTCACTAGGAGTGCCTTCTTTTCTAACCTACTCACTCTATCTTTAAAAAAAAAACTTTAAAACTTTTTCTAACTACAGGTTTTTATCTCGCTTTGTGGAACTTGGTAACATTGTTGTAGCACTTGTACCCATATTATTGTATCGGCTATTTACCGCTTCATTGTCTCCTCGACTATTTTTAAGTCGCTTTGAATAAAAGCGTCTTCTAAATGCCTAAATGTAAATGTAAATGTAAATTTGTATTTCGTATTGCCTCTTGCTAATTCCTGACATTTTACATGTGACATGAAATATAGAGTAAAAGTATTTCAATGGATCTCACATGTCTATAATTCTACAAATGTTTTTTTTCCTTTTAGGTTATCTGTGTCTGCTTGGCTTTGAGTATGAAATGTATACATTTACTGTGGCTAGACAAATTTGCATTTAAAAAAAAATTTACTTTTTACAGTGGTCAAAAGCAACAGCAAAAAGCAAAAAAGTATTTTATTAACATGAAAAACTTAATTGTACTACATTTGAGCATTTTTAACTATAAATCTATAATCTATATCTATAAATGAGAAGAGAATATTAAAAGAGATAAACCATACAATAATTTAAGAGATTATTTAAATACATCAAGTTTTCATATTATTATAATTTGCATTATCCTAGTTTAACACTCTGGGACAATGACACAACAGAAGATAGAAGTGATTTTATGTCAAATTCATAATTTTCATTCATAAATTCATATTTTGTGTGTCAATGGTGCCTGGGCTATCGCGAGGAGACCACTTAATGTCACAACATCCACAGTGTTAGGTGAGTGTTTGCGGCTTCCAGCTTTCGTGGAAGTGCTGGGGTGAGCGTTTTTGGCTTCAAGTCCTCATGAACATGCTTGGGGCCACCGGTATAGCCACCTTGTCCCAAAACTGCACCCCACGAAAGACATGAAAAGGAACCTGGAGGTTGTAACCACCTAGGCCCACATCATGGCCAAGGCCTCACGTAAGACTCATTAATTCCCTCTAGACCACAGCTGTGTCTAGAGGGAATTAATGAGCATAGAGCTGGTAATCAAAACAGGTACTCATGCACAACAACAGGCAAAAGTAATCAAGAAACTGGTAAAAAAATGTGTGCAAGGGATTGTGGGTAATTAAGTCCGGTTGGAGAAATTAAGAAAAGACAGGGCAACAGGTGTGACTGTTATACCTAGTTAAGTTTAAAGATAATTATGGTATTATTTTATATGGACAAAATATATTTTTCTGTAGTAGCCTGTTTATGTTTCTGATGCACTCATTTGCAAAACTAAAGGGTTTCTCAGTTTTTTTTTAAATATGAAATGTTATTAACTTACCATGTGATTCATGGTGGGAAGGCTAAATCTGTTTATTTATCACATGGTTTGCAGTGAGGCCAAATATGTCATCGATCCAGTGGGACTTTTTTGTGTATCGGTAAATCATGGGAGACTGCATATTCCTTTGTTTAAATAAATTCTCTACATTTTCTCTTCTCTAAAAGGGCAAAACCTGGGTCAGTTAAAATTCCATTAAATCTTTACAAGGCAAGTTAGAATTTTTAAAATATAGTAATATAAAAAATTAGTTTTTAAGGATACATTGAAATTTGTAATATCAATTCTTGCAGTATGAAGAATTGATATTACAAATAGAAACATATGTATAGAGGGAGAGCACTGTGCAGCACTTTGTAGAATGACTTATATTTATATACCCTTTTTTTACCCTTCCTCATTTTGCACTATGTGAGAAAAAATAACATTTAAAAGGGGAAATTGTATTTCATTCTCTTATTTCAAGCACCTCACACACTCTCTATCCCCTCTGTTATTTGTCTAAAGAGCCAGAGTGGTCAGTAATGTTTTGTACAGGCATTACTCTATTGGTAAGCACCAGCCCTTTTCATCCTGCTCGCCCATGTGTTTTTAAACGACTCTGGATGGAAAATCGAAGTGCTGCTTCTCTGTTTATCAAGAAACCTTTCCCTCACCTTGCCAGGCTACATAAGACAACAAATTGGTGACAGCAGACACACCTACACAGCTACGGTGATGGCTAACTCACCTACACAAGCACACATTTAAATGCTTAAAAGTCTTGTTGTATCACCCAGCCTATGCTTCTTTTATTGTCAAAACCACACAACACTGCTTGGATAACTGACTTTCTTGCAGAGAAAGGTTAAGTAAGACACAGAAAGTCCTGCATTGTGTATAAAACAATTCCTATTGTTAAAAGATAATTTAAATTTAATATCAAATATCAAAATCAGAAAACCCATTAATGATAATAATATGTTTGCAGCGTAACTACAATCAACAGTGAAAGAAACATTTAACGTTCAAATCTATTTTCAGTTTTAGTGTTTAACAGATGCACAGTGACTTATCAAAAACAGAATATAATGACTGTCTTTAAAAATTTGAATGGAAAAAATGCTCATAGATTATTTAAATAAATTATAATTTAACACAATTTATCAACACTGACCCTACAATAAGATTTTTGATATTAGCACACTTATAAGATTAAGAATAAAACAAACATATTTTGAGTCTATCAGCGCTTTCTATATTATAGCTACAGACTCTTAACTTTATGTACAAATTGTCCAGGGGGTCCAAGTTTATTTGAAAGTGCATTGTTTGATTTTGAAAGCTTTTAAAGTAAACAAAGAGGACATCAACGAATTGAAAATGAATGCACAGACTATTTGAACTGAACAGAGATGAAATCCCCGAATTCAATAATGTATTGCCTTTAATCATTAAGTATTATGATACACTGTTTTACTAACTATTGTTGTTAAGCTGCTTTGATGCAATGTATTTTGTACTAAAGCGCTATATAAATAAAGGTGACATTGACATTGACATAAAGCGCTTTATAAATAAAGGTGACATTGACATTGAAAGCATAGTACTCTGGGTATTTAATTTACATACACTTTTAAAAATGTTTCTGTGATTTACTCAATCTTCTTGTTGAAAACTTTTTACACAGAAAATATTGAGCAAAATAAAAACCTTTGAAATGAGTAAATGTTACTTAAAAATTAAGTCGATTTTGGCAATTATATGTAATTTCTATTTCAAATAAAATCGAATACATTTCTAGTTGTTCGAGACTCGGAACCAGCTGTAATACTACGATTGAGGTGAGTCCCTTGAGCAAGGCCCTGTATCCCCACTGCTCCGGGTGTGTGTTCACAGTATGTGTGTGTGTTCACTTACTGTGTGTGTACACTGGGATGGGTTAAATGCAGAGCACAAATTCCAAGTATGGAACATCATACTTGGCAACACGTCACGTCACTTCAAGTGTCCCAGTTTTGCATACATATTCACATTATCAACATTTCAAAACGTTTTGAATAAAGTACTACAAATATAAAACAATTTATAATTGTTCTACTTACTTGTCTATCAATAATTGTCGATTTAAACTTATATTACTCATATAATTTGTTAGTTGAAAACTTATTTAATGTGTTAAATATACCCAAATAATTTATGTATATTTAACTTTAAAATACGCACTTATTTTGATTTGTCTTACTTAAAAAAACTACTTTTTTGATATTCAGAATTCTTATTAAGTTAATGTAGAAGTTAATTATTGTGATATTTACAAAGCCACAAAGTCATTTTTAGAGTGTATGTTCCAAAAATCTCTTCGTTGTGCACAGCCTACATAACTTGTATATTCCCCTGACCTTTGTCACTGAGACATCCTGAACAAAGAGGACAGATGTTTAACAACAGTTTACTGATCTTTTCACTCACCTTGGAATGTCTGCATGCAATGCAGCTATGATCTCATGGTAAAAAGGTCAATTTGTAGAAAATAATGCAGGGCCGGAGACTGAATGCCACTAAAACAAACAAGTTTCAATATTTAGTAAAAAATTATCTACAGCCTAGGTTTGAGGCCAAATGTTCGAAACTGCAATCCAAAAATGTTTTACAAAAAAAAACATTCACATGTGAAAGCATTACTCTTCTTCACTAATTAATCCTAACAGGGCATACAAACACAGTTTGGAACTTTATATCCAGACCCGAGCATTGTCTTTAAAATGTTTTTTATTGAACTTCTTGAAAATAAACAAAGAGTTGGAATATATACAGACACAGCAGCCTTGGTTACAGAGTGAGACTCTCTAAGGTGGCAATATGTGACAGAAGATTCATTTAAAATTCTTTAAGAGTGATCAATTGTGCCCTGCACAGATTTTCTGCACATGAATATTTGTAAATAGATCCTTTGTAAATACTGCCTTTCTTGCCTGTCAGAAGGGTGCACTGTGCACAGTTAAGCATTAAAAATTGATCTGTGGCAGTGGCAGGGAAGGAAAAGCTTAGCACATTGCCAAATGACTGATTAAAGAGAAAAGCTTTAATCATTGCTCAAAAGTGTCGACCAGCTTGGCATGCCCTCCGCCCTGTGGCCTCCTGCTTAAGATTGAGGGTGGGGAGGGTGGAAGTTTGGATAAAATAAGGAGGGGCGACACTATTAATATAAAAGGGGTCAAATGTGATGTTTATGCCTAAATAAAGCATATGTTCTAAAATTTGTGTAATTATAACTATAGTAGATTCACACACATTTACAAAAGGATATTAAGGATACTAGATACTAAGTTAACATATCAAAATGGTCCATTCGGCATCTGTGGTATTTTCTATTTTTGGCCTTCCAGCAAGTAAGAGAAATTTGAAAAATGTGACAGGGAAATTGTTCTACTTGCCATAAATAGTGTATCAAAATCACTGACTGAAAATAGGGTATAGGTGATTATATTAAATACAATTAAATGAAATATAAAATACTAACAATAACATTAATAATAATATGAGGAGTAATATAGTTAAAAAAATTGTGTTGACCGCCAAAATGTCTGTCAGAAAGGTCTTATGGTAAAATCAATAATATTTAAAAACTTTTATTGATAATTTTGATAAAAGCCTTTGACTTTTTCATTATCTAATGGGTTATTGCGACTTCTCGTGCATCCCCAAGGCTAAACAAACAAATTGAGCAATTCAAGAGCTGTGATGACATAAGCAGACCAGGAAGTCGGACATGTGCTTTCAGTTACTATGTAGAGGTCTAGCTATGGAAAGGTTTTCCAAGCAGTAATTAAACAATGAGAGATTAATGTCAGGTGACAGCAAAACAGATTCATAATATCTTCGATTGGGCTTTGTTTTTGCTGAATGTATGACAAATTCCTCTTGGTGCAGGCTTGAAAAACTCTACGGGAAAATTCATGTAAACTTAATCCAAACCATAATGGGGTGGAATTTTATTGCATGTAATTTAGGAATTTTATTTCAAGTATTTTAAGAATTACTATAGAGCCCACATTCCAAAGTCTACTCTACTAGATGCGAACTAGTGCCTGAACAAAATGGCTTGTCGACTAGTTTATACAATCACAAAAAAATCATGAATTTGTAGATTTTTCTGGTACTTTGACTATTTTCTTCTACTTTGTTTTAAAAGATAAATAATTTTTTTTTACATAATTTGGTTTTATTTAAATACACATTAGGATGTGTTATGTATTCGAAGCAGCAATGCATTTAATGTACACTTATGATTCCACACATTCACCAGAAAATAAACCATTGATGAAAGTATTCCGTTTTCTTTTGTTATTTAGTGCGTAGCAAATCTGTAATCACACTGGTACTAAAAGAAATAGAGATGAGATGTGATGTGATGTGATGTGATTCAAGAAAAAGACTGAGTGAAAACAGACATTAAGCATTGAGAGACGTGCTCTTTGGTTTTGTTGAAGCCAATCCTTATAGATAGAGTGTATGTGCTTGTATGTGTTTTTACTGGCATAGCAGAGAAGAGTAGGGGGAATAGAGAATCTGATTTCACAGAAACTGGAGCTCTCTTCAAAGAAGACAGCAACTATCCCCCACTGATAGAGCTCAAGCAAAAGAAAACAGCAACTGAGCATGTAATGCAGACAAACACACACGTACAAGCATGCACACACACACACACACACACACGCACACACGCACGCACGCACGCACGCACGCACGCACGCACGCACGCACACACGCACGCACACACAAACACACGCACACACATTTAATTGTATTTGAAGTGTTTATTTTCAAATTGAAATATATTTTTTAACAAAAGTAATGTTTTCATTGCACATTCCAAGAAAAGCAATCAAGCTGCTGTTGGTTTGTGACAATTAAGAAATAATAATACAGCTAAATAAAAAAACAGCTAACTCACACAATAAACACAGGATAACATAATACAACCAAATTCTCATTTCTCATTATCATCTACAGTTATCGAGTTATCTAGTTCTCATTTTGGCAACAAAATCTTCATTTGTTTTTGCTAAAGTTAAACTAATGCAAGTATATTACAGGTATGCTTTAAATATGTTGCATAAAGACTGTTTTTACTTAAAAAATATGTAAAATCTTTATCAAAATGTTTGAGCAATTTCTTTGTACAGCATAGGCTTGTAAAATAAATTTGTATTGTGTTAGACTAGTTATAAAGTTACCCTTTAACCTTATATCAGTAAGTAATATAAGTATAATAAAACTCTGAAACTTTTCCCTAATATATTACTTTCTATAAAGCATTTAACTTGTCAAAATATAAATATCAAATTTAGAAATAAATCACTTAGAAATTATTAAAAAAGTAAGCCGTATTCTGTCTTTCTGCTCCACTTTCATACAAGTGAGTTCTTCATTAGGCAGTCTCTTTCCATCGTGAATGTGCAGTTTGAGAATGTGAGAGGGAGAGAAAAGGAGAGATAGAGTCTGCTAAAATATTTATGGGCAAAATCCTACTTAATGGGTATCAAGTTTTTAAATGGGGTCAAATGTTGTTTTGCAATACTACACAGGTTGTTCAGTGCTGGAGCACATCAGATGTTGAGCATACATCAGTTGCATTCAAAACATTTGATGGGCACTGTTGGCATTGAAAATCCAACACCTGTGTATGTGCGTGAATGCGTGTGTGTGTGTGTGTGTGTGTGTGTGTGTGTGTGTGTGTGTGTGTGTGTGTGTGTGTGTGTGTGTGTGTGTGTGTGTGTGTGTGTGTGTGTGTGTGTGTGTGTGTGTGTGTGTGTGTGTGTGTGTGTTCAAGTTCAAGTTCAAGTCTGCTTTATTGTCAACTCTTCCACATGTACAGTACATACATACAGAGAATCGAAATTGCGTTACTCCCAGTCCCCCGGTGCATACAGATAACATTAACAGTAAATAGATAAAAAACTATACAACTATACAATAAGGGAATTTGAAGAAAGATATAATATCAATAAAATAAAAAAATAAGGTTAATAAGAACAAAAAAACAAAGCATCGCAAGGCACATGGTAGATAGTGTGCGTGCATGCGTGCATGTGTGTGCATGTGTGTGTGCATAAGTGCTTGTCTGTCTGTGTGTTAATATTACATCTAAGGAGAGAACATACACGTACACATACATTTTCTATCACAGGGTTGTGCCCTAAGGTACTTATTTGTACCTCTACAGATACAAAAACCTAATTTAATGTTTAACATTTTTGAGCACATAATTGTACCCTAAGGAATTTTGTACCCTTAAAGGTACATGTTTTGTTTCCCTAATATTTAGATATCAAAATCAAACTAGCCAAGTGCATCTTGTCAAAAACAAAAGATAATTTAATGAATCTAGGATAGATGCTTTTCTTCCTCTTGCCTAAATCTCAGCCTCATATTAGATGCTAGATCATCCTTTACTTACTCAGACCTGTTTCAGGCATCACAGCAGGTGTATTTGGCTTAAAAAAACCTCCAGGACATGGACACTTCATTTGCTGACTTAAAAAGAAAACCATCCATGGAGCTAGATGCTGTCTTCAAGGTAGAAAAAGATGGTATTACAACCACATGTACTGTATGTTTGGTGTTAAGTTATTTCTTCCCGGGCCCAGCAGCATAAATGGCTGCCCACAGCTCTGTGTGTGTGTTCACAGTTGATGCAGAGCACGAATTCTGACTGTGGGTCGCTATACTTGGCTGTATGTCACATCTCTTTCTCTTAATCAGGAAGTGACAAATCAGGGCTCACAGAGCAGTTAATTATAATTAGGATAATAATAAAAGTAGAATTAGAGTTTTCATAAATAATATTTTTAAAAAATTCTAGGTACTCATAAGTCACTTATTGCGGATCTTAGCATCTGACTGTTTATCTAGAATACAGGCCCTCTCCACTCCCCCTCGATTCATGGATTGCAGTGAAGTTGGTCCATTAAGTTACCTGTGCTGTGTCACTCTCTCTCCCACACCATATCAAGACACCCATCTACAGTACTTTCCTATTTCCTATCGATCTATCTTCGTTCTCTTCATCCAAAAGTGGCCTCACATTATACATTTTAAGACAACTGTATAGATTATCTGTGGTATGTTTTAACGGTTGCATCTTTCATAATTTCTGTAATTTAGTGTTAGAGTGGAGGAATGTAAGTGTTTTTTAAGCACATTTCATGAGTCAAACCAGATGGTAAGCTTGATCATAACTCAACATCAAGAAAATGTGGGTAATCAATTTCTTGTTCTGTGATTTTCTAATCACAAATTCTGTCAGATATTACATGAATGAAAAAAGGCAATAATACCGTTCTGTAGAGGTTCTTGAGTGTTTTCGGCTAGGGCCAATTTATCCCAGGAGAGCTAGATCAGCTAAACTCTGGAGTAGCATGTAGTTGCACTCATTGAAGGCAAATATTGTACTGAGTTGATATAAGTCCAAAAATACTGATAATTAAAATTATCAGCATGTGGTTATTAGGAAGTGACGATTTAAATCCCTTTCAGCTCATGGACTGGAAATGCAACTTTATTTGTAAATGTTTAAAATAATATTTTAGTCTGCGAATCGGTTTAATATGCATTAACTTTTAATAAAAATATGGCTTATGATGCAAATGACAATAATATGAACAACCTTGACAACTAATTGTATCTTTGTAAGTGATAATAAAGGTTATAGAGTTGTTATAAAGTATATTTTTAACTGTCGTTTGATACAGAAAGTCATGGTAAGAAAGGATATTAGTCTCTTAATGTTTTTTTAAACAAAGATATTCAGTCAATATTAAGCATGATATTGTTCCCTGTAATTGAAAAACAATTTTCGGATAAAACATATTTATACAGTAGCTATGATAAAATGTATTGGTGCCATCTCCATATAAAACAGTATGCACAACAATTCTGTAGTGGTTTTGGAGAACTAGTAGTTTTGTTCCCTTTATTAAAGTGAATTATGTTTAATAGTTAAAAAGTCAACAAAGAAAGACCAAGAAAACAACAGGTTGTGAAATAAGATAAGGCCTCCACTACCAAACCTATGCCGAAGATACAGAATAAGGCAGGAGTGGTCTTCAAGAGACCTAAAAAAGCCTTCTTTTTTTCTAAAAAAATACATCTTCACACTTTCTATAATATATATTGTGTTGTCACACAATGAATGGTCCACGGGAGAAATTGTGATGACACACTAGAAGGTTTATTGTACACAGAGCCAATCCATATATACAGCAACAGTAACAGAAGGAGACAGCTGGATAATCTACAGGAATAAAATCAGGTAAATACAGTTTTAAACAGGCATAATAATAATACACTCAAGATAGTAAAGGCAACAAGAACCAAACACCAACACAGAACAATGATAAGTTTATAGAGGGTGTTTCTGAATGTATGTTCTTCAGCAGTCTCATGTGCCCATGATCTACTTTATCATCAACCTCAAGAACACCAGGCCAGAGGACGTACGATAAAACCTGGATATGTTCTTGATATCGAGGATACATTGAATGCGTCTTTCGTGTGCTGACCCCATTAAAACTCCCAGAAATCACTCCTGGATAACAATGGCATATACAAATAGAAGTTGTACACAACTGTTGTTTCAAAGATGTCAAAGACAACTACCAAAGTCAAAAACAAGTATGTCATTGTCTGCTGGCCCTAGGATTCATACCCACAATCTTCCACTTACAAGTCCAACTCTTCAACCTCCAGACCAAGACTGACTATATGTGGTCTAGCGGTCTTGTGGTCTTACATTGTGTGTGGTCGTCAGGTCGACGAGACCGTAGGGTGTCCCATTAGTGATGCCTAGTTAATGCACCTTTCCTGGTACCTGACATCCACACTCTCCAGCTTCCATAATGACTATAATGACTTGTCCAATGCAATTTCTACAGCGATTTTCTGAGTTGAAATGCTGATTTTTTTTATTTACCTGCTCTACAAGTTTTTTGGACATTGTGGAATAAAATGTTTTTTTAAACAAAGTTTTCCTCTGATTTTTTCATTTAAATCATATTTAATTTTTTTTTATATTTCTATATTTAAAATGCTTTCCTGTGTAAATTTAACTTTAGTTACTGTGTGGCACCCAATGCAAAGAATTCAAGAAAAGTTATCACCCGCTTTGGTCAAGTGAATAAAGTCACTTGCTGCTGCGTGGTAGACCCAGACATGAACCTGACCAAAGCACTTTATAATACTATTATTACAGCCATCATTGTTACAAGATTTAGTCAAAAAACACCCGAATAAAAAAAAAAGCTGCTTTTCAAATACCATTGGGGCACATACTGGAGTCACAAAAGTAAATAAATTGTTTTTGTTTAAATTTTACTTAACTCAACTAAGTGTTCAAAACTTTATCTAGTCATGGGACAGAGTAGAAATTATGAGACAATCAAATGATTCCAATGCAAAGCAAAATACTGCATTCCTGTTATTATGCTGAATCAATTCGCAAAGTTGGCTTTAGGAACTTGTCTGCATTTGCAGTTCCAATTCTCCAAAAATTTTGAGGTATTGTAAGTCGTTTAAAGGTACAGTAAGTGTGAGAAACACTGTAGAAAAATGTTTAAACACCTAAACAAACAATTTTGTAATGTTCAGTTGTATAATGGTTTATTGATTATCTTATTACTTTGGCAGGCAAGGGAAGAAAGTAAGGAGGACATTAGAAAGTCTGTAGAAAAAGCGACACCTAATTCATAAATTCATTATGTTTTCTAAGCTATATTAGCTCTTAGCAGTCATGTCATTTCTGTGTTCGAAAGCATTATTTATACATTTTTAAATAACTTCCTCTGCAACAAGAAATTAGGACTGAATATATGGAGATTGTAGATTATAGAGAGCTTTTGAATGGTCAGAGATTTATACTAAAAGTTTTATTTATCAAACAATCGATGTTAATAAGACTTTCAATAATTGTACACACCTATCTGAGTCATAAAAACTGTTTTATCCACACACACAAAGCCAAGAGGTTTTTAAAAAGCACTGTGGTCTATACCTAGACCAAAGCTGTTACTTTACCTAAGGAGGAAAAAGGCCTTTACCTTTGAGAATGTGATGGATATATGTAAGCTGCGTATTTACAGATGCTGATTGCATTTGAAAAAAAATAGTTTTTCCCCTTTCCTTCCTCTTATCTCTGGTCATAAATCACCCTTGCTGGCATGCATAAATGGGCTGTTGAGAAAGAAGCAATTCTATCTTAACCTTTATAATATTTTGTACTGGTCATAATGTACATGCTAAGTGCAGACAAATGTATTCACATGCGTGCTAATTTACACATTTTTGGGAAAAAAATTTCGAATAACTTGAGTCCCCACTGTGTTTTTGGTCTCTGCCATCAGTCCATTATGTTTGAATAAAGTAAACTTGTAGGTCCCCACACGTTTTTATGCTTTGCCATTAGTCTTTTAGGTTTAAATTAAGTGTACTTTTATAATTACCACAGTGACCCATTAAATAAACATATGAAAGCGCGGAGGAGAAAGGCTGGGATCTTGTAACCTTTTGGCCCGTGGGTCAGCAAGTGCTCAAGATCTTTTTATTTGTTCTGGCTCTAGATTCTGGGGCCCCTGGCACATATTTTAGCTTGTATTTGGTGTTTAACATCAGTGCAGCCCAGTGACAGCAGATGGTACAGACATCAGATTGAATGTCAGTAATGGTTTAATAAACCCTATTTATAAATTTACCTATTTTATGATCAGTGATATGTCTTCTTAACCTTTATTTGTTTACATAATCCAGATTGTAACAATTGCTGACCCTTGTAAATTTGTTAGACCTCCCCCACCAAAAAACAGGCATAGCCTGAATTGGCATTATACTCAAACCTCATACCATTAACATCAAAGGTTTCATTAAGACAAAAGAAATAGCACTTTAAAGATATACATGACAAACCATGAAAAAAAGGATTCTGCCTTGACTTTCTTGTTTGGTTTTGGTTGACTCAAGGGTAATGTTGTTATTCCATTCTGTAACTCTGTTTTTTCTACTATTTGAAACAATTGTTTTATTTATAAACAGAACACATAAATGTTGTCCACATTTAGCTTTGGCTATCTCAGCACAGCAGATGGACACAAGAAGAGAAAACAAAGAAACAAACCCTCCTTGCTCCCTTTACCACTGTTAGCAGACCCAGCTTAAAATGAAGCACTGTGATTAAGATAGGCCCAACCATAGCTGGACAATTACCTGACAACCAACCTTTTCTCGAGCCACTTAAGGTTTTAAGGACTCATGAGAACTGCTGCGTTTTTTGTGTAACAGTGTTTGTAAAGCCGAGAGCCTGGAAGAGGCTAGCAATAAACTAGCACCTAAGCTGAGAATACCTCATTCCTTTATTTCTTGAAAAAGCTGAAATGGCATTAGAATTGATTGGCTGTGGGAAGAATAAAGTGAGTTCTAGCCAGAGCACTACAAATTCTTTCATCCTCTTTCCAGTTCTAAAACTTCACAAACACTACCCCAAAGCCAATAAAGAGAGTCAATTGGGACTGTTTATATGCGATATTTGTTATGATCCTCAATATTTATTTTAATTATGTATTCTATTTGTAAGAAACATAAAAAAACTGCATCCTTCCATATCCAATCATCCTACAGAAGGATAAAATGCACATATACTGTAACTTTCTTTGCTGGTGCTTCAAACAACACAGAGCACAGGGGCAACTTTCTTCTTTAAATGGACAGGTCAAATTCACACATCCCACACAGCCAGATAGTTGGTCATTACCAATCCATTCTACACTGTGAGCAGGGGATGTAAGTAGATTGAAGAGGCATGGCTTTGTTCAAATGGAGCACAAGCTTTCTCCTGGAGTTAATTCCCACTGTGAGTGTGGCTGTCAGAATCAAGCTTCTCTATATGGTACGTTCATGAGGCGAAGTCAGGGGTTATTTGCTGCTATTTTTACAAGAAATGGGTTGATTTGTCTTAGGCCATTACCGTCTATTATTGTCCGGAGTCTCCGGGAAAGAGGTGGGAAGCGGCAAATACTGGCATTCTGCCTAAAGAGAAATCAATGAAACAAATTAATCCAACGCAGGCCACACTGACACAGTAATCCATCATTCAGGGGTGCTTTTACACACCGAATCAAGGAGCAAGGACTGAGGGAGACAGCCCCAAGGGATCACTAGAACACACAAGCACACATACATACAAGGCAAGACAAGAACAGACTGGTAGCACCCGCCACACAGCTGCTGTCACATGGCCTAATTTCTACAGAAAAGGAATTAAAGAGCATTTTATATTGGTCACTGCATGCAACATGATCCAATGCTGATGCATCTAAAGTAAAATCTATGTGGTGTTTACTGTTTCACAATTTTCAGCAAACCACCAAAAAATTAAATGAATGTGAATAAAGGATATTGGGTACTTTGACAGTTCTTTGACTACCACTACAAAAATAAAAACAGCAAAATGAAAAAAAAATGTGGAAGCATTACCTAACAAGACAACCTTCTGGGCATCTCATCATTCCCTGACAAAAGAAAGTTCTGTGCAAGTGACAGTGTCATATGATTTTTGTACTGGTAATCTTATATAAGTACTGGTAAATCTTATATAACTTTGTGAAACAATGATCATCACCTTCTTCAACTCATGTTGTTTTTTGTTATTTTTCTGAGACAGCTCTGGCTTTCTTGTTTTTTTTTTTAAAGCTATTTTGCAACTGGCCAGACAACTGACAATGATGATGTTTGGTTTCTTTTAACTCAGAAAGCTAAAGTTATCCTATTTCTTAGAAATCTCTAGGGTCAGTTGTGGTCTGGTGGTAAGAGAGCTGGACTTGTTCGCTGAAGGTGTGATAATTGCCAACTGCACAATACTTTGGATAAAAGCGTCTGCCAACTGAATAAATGTAAATGTATCTGAAGATCTACTTCCTTTCACCACAAATTCCAGACCAGCTAAACAACTAAGCAAACCTCCGTTACTTAATCCATTCCATCACATCTTATACGTTTGTGCTTTTCCGCTTAAGTAAAGTAATGAAGAAAGGCACTGAGAAAAGCAACTCACAGAGAATACATTGTTTACATTAATTTGGAATTGAAGGCCTTTCCCTTTTTCAATATAAACATTTGGTATATTTACAGTATCAAGTTTATGAAGCAATTGTTGATATGTTATGTGTCTCAGGACTCTTGCATCCCTACTGTACATTTAAAACTTTCTCGAGCTCTGTGAATTGCTGTAATAGAAGAGAAACTGGCAAATGTGTTTTATTTTACTTTCTCATTTTTTTAATTTACAATTAAAATCAGATGAACATTTCCCATACATTAAAAATAATTAAATTGTGCTATATATATAGTTAAACATGAATAAATTGGCACTTTGTGTGTGCTTTTGAGTTACCATACCAATCAGATTTAAGTATACCATTCAACCACAAAAAGTGTAGAACTTCATTTTTAGTCTTTTTAAGTTAAACTTTTTCTGATTCTCCCATAGACAGCAGTAGAACTAAATCTAAAAAAATAGTCAGTGGTTTATTGTTTACTGTAAAAAGAGACCAAGATTTTTTGTGTGTTCAAAATATTTAAAAATTACTTTCTTATTTCCATGTTAGCTTAAACCCATTCCCGGAAGACCTAGTGACACATTTGTCCAGGACATTAATCCTGCAACATCTCCAGATTTGAATGTTCCTCCAGTGCCTGCTATACAAGCATACTTTATAAATGGAGTGGAGACACACCTTTTGCACAGTTTGGGTCCGGAATTGCAATTTTGGATACTTTTCAAACCCTTTAAGTGAGATATTTTCCAAAAAAAACGCCCAGCAACAAATCCAGCAACTATCTGAATGCACCCTGAATACATCCTAGCTTTAAATCTGTATGGAATTTGCTCTCCCAAGGCGAAGGACTGCATTTCTACTGGCATTACCTGGCAAGAAGCAGCACATTTGGTTTCAACAATGGCAGAAAAAGTTTCCAGAAACGTATTATTTACTGTCCATGTTTGCTCCTGTTTATTTATATACACTGTATGGACATAAGAAACATGCAAATATCTATTACAGGGATTATTATTTTGACAAGGATTTTAGCAGTTTAATGGAAGTGGCTGTATTGTCTTATATCACAGAATCTAAGATTGGAGAGTGGAAAAAGTAAGAAATCTTTCAGTACTAACGTGCTCCTTTTGTCCTGCACTCTCAGCGGTTATGACTAGTATGACAACTCACGTGGGAGGGGGAGGGCTCAAAACACATGCACGCGCACATACACACACACACACACACACACACACACACAAATAGTAATTAACATTAATATTTTAAAAGTCGTTTGCATATAAACGTTACTTCTTGTAAACATGTTAATTTATTACAGCAACAAATATTAATTATATACCCTGCAATGCTATCGATGAATATTATATAATTTAGTTTTTTTCTTTGTGGAAACAGGAACCAGTTCATTAGAAGGTTTATATATTCCAGTTTTACCCTTATACATCCTATCATTGGGTACATGAATTCTCACTTGTTAAAAACTATTTTAGCTATGTCATTTTAGCTTACATTCAAATACACACAGTCAATTTCAGGAAAATATGATCAATATATAAACTCTTAAAGTCTGTGTTGAGATCTTGGTTTCATCGATTCAATCATCAACTAAACCATGTTAAAGTCTAAAATACTAAAATAATTATCTTGTATTTTGTTAGGAAAATGCAGTTATGTAGTTAAATATATTTAGTTGCATATTATAAACAACCTAAGGAAAAATGTTTGTTTGAACGTTTTGTGTTAGCCTTACATTCAAATGTTTTTTGCAGATTTCACTGAAAGTTGTTTTACAGCATATATGAGTATATATGTTTGTGTCTGTGAAGGCATGTGTGTCCCTGTCTCAGAGCACATATTTACATATTAAACCAATTTGATGGTTTTTCACCTCCGCTGACATCATATAGCTTGAAGCCGTTGAGAATCTGAAAAAGAATAAAAGAAGATATTACAGAGGTTGTGGGTATTCAGCTTAATTCTTAAAAAAAAACTGTTAAAAAATAAGTTTAATTGAAAGCTTCCAATTTAAAGCTTTAGTGTCACTGCAACTATCTATAAACATACACCCTGTCTACAATGCATGTGAGCAGTGCAATGCAACATGACAGAAGACAATATACAACCTACTATAAAAATTTTTTGGATGTGCGTGATGTTATACGACAAACAGCTTGGGTTTTATGGTTTAAATTGTCTTTAGTCATGTCACTCACGTCAAGTGCAGTGCAGTTTTAGAAATAGAAAAAATCATCAGAAAACTGTTAAACTATCAATAATATGTTTTTAAAGGATTTAAAAGTGTAAAGTGTAGTATTGCCGGTAATTCCCTCCCCCAACCTATTTCCCCCAAAATATATCACTCTTTTGCATGTTTGCTTGTCATTAATGATTAATTAAACTACTCGTCAGGACAATGATGTGTTGGAAATAATATGAATGACATTATTAAAAGACCTAAGTCTTGAAGTATTTTACATTATACAACTTGAACTGTCAATATATATATATCAGAAACCTGTTATCATTGTAATGTCAGTCCATGAATTCCATCCAGAATCATTTTCAATTATAATTTACACCTCTTTAAATTGTTTACTGCTTGACTCTTCTTTATAAGCATAGATGTGAAATAGTCCTAATCTCTATTTCTTATGCATCATGAAATAAAAGTTACAATATTTGTATGTGTAGGTATAGTATTGTTTTACAAATATGTCATACATTTAATTATGCAACATCTACACGTGAGCTATTATATTAGCCATTGTTGACATCTTACTCTATAAGTAACTTAATCTGTTTGACTAAACAGGTCATCAAGTTAGGAGCCTGCTGGAGCTCAAGATCTATTAGTTTGTGACACATCATTGTTCTATAACCTTGTCACTTTTACATTATGATTGTATGAGAACAATGGATTTGTTTATCTGGAAATGACTTCCAAATTGCATACATATAGGTTTCATAAATATGACTTCCAGCTGTGTGATATATGGACACAAAAAATGGCTTTTTTTATAATCTCAGTTTCAGTGACAATAAATAGGTCAAACATCAACAAATGTAAGTTAAAATCATTTAATAAACAAACCAGAACCAATGTACCAGATTTCATGGGGTTACTAAATGATTAATCCCTTGCGAATCCCCTCATGGCCAAGTTCTTCAGATTGTCAGCACCAAAAGAGCAACATGTACAAATGAAATTTGAGTTACAGTTGCTACCTAAAGTTAAATTAATTTTAATTAATGTTAAATCGAATTATGACAAATGCCACACCAAAAACGTTGAGACATGGGCGCATACAGGTGTAAGGGCCTTACACCTGTATGCGCCCATGTCTTTGTGGCAGGTAGACATGATAACAATATAAGTATCATTTAAAAAACAATTATAGGTAAAAAGAACATAATAAAAGTTACCAGTAAATTAACAAAACTAATTAATTAGGCAGATGATATTATTAAAAGCAACTTAAATTGCATTATACTAAACAATAGTTTCTGAATATGTGCATTGTTTGGGTCCAAACCCATTACCTTGATAGCCCCACTTTTTTACTAATAAGGCGCAGAGAATAAAGCTTCCGTAATCAATCAAATCAATGTATATGATAAAATTTTTCTGCACAGCTCTGGTCTTGTTCATTTCCTGAAATATGCACCATGAAAGAGACAAAATGATAAGTGGCTCTGTTTAAGCAATATTTATGTTTGAGGCTCGTATTTCTATTCCAAACCAAAAGTGATGTGTAATTTTTTTAACACAACCTCTTAGTACTCCAAATAGGCTAGATAGGATACAGTGTAAACGCACTGTATTGGTTCTGATATTTGTTGAAAAAGTTGAAAAAACTATTGAATCTAAGACATCTTATTTCTGTCAAATGAGGTATTAAGGGCCAGTTTTCTTGTTTTCTTGTTTCTGAAGCTTTGATTGTGTTAACAGTGTGCAATAAAACATGTGTTAATGTATCACATGTTAAAAAAACAGTATTTTTCCACAATCTACTAATCTGTATACGACTGTTTTCAGTTGCATTATAACAGCTGATGACTTCTTTGTTCAATGAAGTCCCTCCTTCAGAAATACGTAACAAGTTCTGATTGTGCCAGCGGATACTATGCTGTGATTCAACTGCAAGGTCAGAACATGTTGCCCGGAAAGATCAGGCCTCTTAATGTAACACAAAGATGCATGCGCTCAGTGTTATTGCAAACATATCTTTAATATTAATTTGAGACAGAATCTAACCCGGTGAACATAGATGAAAAGAGTCGAGTAGAACCTGTGCAAGCATGACTGTTGCATATGCCTAAACCTAGAACAATGGTTCACGTGGCTGCAGCTAAACTTTGTCCCTATCTCAACCAGCATGTGATTAAACAGTAAACAAAAGATATAATCAACAAAGAGTTTAAGCTGGTTATTATAAACACCAACAGTCGATGGAGTCTGGGTGAATTACCACACTTTTTAAAAGTTTTGTCGGATTAGTTTTAATAACCATCTAGTTAACAAAGCTAAACAGTGTTGCCCTTTGTGTAATATGTCACATAAACTGTTAAAAGCACCAACTTATATAATAAAATACACTTAACGGTTTTGGATCATAAACAATAACTTCTCCAGACCAAGAGAGAACTGCTCCTTCTTTGAAGAATAATCTTTGTTCAAATCTGACATTAAACTGATAGAGATTAAGGAAGCACTCTTTGGTTAAAGTATGCTGCACATGGTTTTAAATATGGATTATAATTTTTGGGAACCGAGTAAAACATAACTTGTAACCATAGAGCTCTAAGTAGAGATTGGACTCCGGGACGAAAATAACACAGTTTCGAAGACATGGCAACAAACACACTCCACAAATGTAACACTTCCTCTCCTCCGTAGGAATGCAACAAAACCACGCACCTGTGTGTTCCTGTGGGCAGAGGTGAACCGTGATAGTGATGTCATTAAAGAAGGAAGAAGAGTGCTGTAGTCCCATCCAGCCGTTTTATGTAGCCCCTTTCTGTTACATAAAATATCTTGCTTGGCAATAAACTTTGAGTTTCATAATTTCGCAGATATCATCTATATTCTAACAAGATCATTGTAAACTTATTTAAGTTTGAAAAATGGAATCACGAAGAAAGGGGCCAAAAAGGCTAGATAGGATACACTGTACAAGCACTGTATTGGTTCAAGTATTTATTGAAAAAGTTCAATACCGATGAAGTGGGCGGTGACAGACATATGTTAGACATCTCATCTCTGTCAAATAATTTTAAAGCATTAGGAAATAGTGTAAAGTGTTTACACAACTAACTTTCGTAACAGTTATCTTAACTAACAGCAGTTGAAACCTAGCATTTGAAAAACAAATAACAACAAAAACATGTGACATTGGGTCAACATCATAAATAATACACAACTTTGAGTTTTAACAGTCCTTTTGCTAAAAATAATATATACATATATAAATGTTTACTCTTGTGTGAATTTTTTTCCTCTAAATAAATATTAACTCAACAGGATGACAAACCCTTTAATTACATGCGTTCTTTGGGACATCTCTTGACTGATGCATAGTTTGCAGGGCCCAATGTCATATCTTAAGGTGGATCTCACTTCTTTACAATTTGCAATTAGCATAAGAAATATGTGCTTTGGTGTCATCTTTTTGTGGTTTTCATGCCTTGTGTGAGAATGTCAGAGCGTATGGAAGTCAAATTGTTCTTTTGCTTTTGGATTTATGAACCTTTAGCAATTAGCACATAAACTCTAAATAAGCAATGAAGACATTACTTTTTCCCACTTGGCTTAAGCTAAATATAAACATAATGTACCCCCCTTACAATTCCTGCTACTCACAATGATTTCGGAATTTGTAAATATATTGCAAGTCACTCAGTTTACATGCATGTGAATTTTTTCCTCCATGTTTCACTCAAGACAGGTAACCCCCCCCCCTTAAAAACTATCTAACTGGTTTGATTTGAGGTAATATAACAAATGTATAACTTATAATGCGGAAATAGTTGATTTTTTACACATTCCCCTTTGAATGATGTTATAAGAAACCATTACTTATGTAATGTAATACTGAATATTTTGACCAACCATTTGTTTAAGAGCGATAAGATGATGTTCTTAAAAGTTGCTGATCCATGGAGAAAATGGGAGTGGATAAAAGCCGACTTCAAGTGACCTGTTTGTCCTTTTCACACCAATCAGAGCCATCAAACAGTTGGGATCAAACTTAAGAAAGTCCCCTCCTCTTTCCTTTTTAACTAAGTCCAGCAAAGTAATAATCCTGCCGTTGAATAATGTGAAAAATGTCTATTACATTATTTTTATTTGGAAAAAAAAATATATATACTCGTTTTACAATCCGCTGACAAAAAGATTCTGTTTAAATGCAAGTTGTAGTGCACATGACCACAAAGCTATTCATACTCGCTTGGTCGAATAGATTAGAATGACTAAACTTGCGTTTGTTTTTACAACTGGAATTTATATGATCTGTTGAGAGGCAACAAGACATACATATTTTATGCACGTGTGGTTAAATGTGGAAGCAATAGTATCTGTTAAAGGGTAAAAAAGGAAAATATTTGTTCAAGCTGTGTTTTTATACTTTTCACCATTTAACCAGAGAGTATTTTCATTCATGCCCACCTGTTCTGTTATTCGTGCTATTTTATAACTTGAGTAGATCAAGGACTTGTCTTATTTCTTTTTAAATATGTAATAACTATTATCTGCATTAATATTAAGATATAATATCAAACCAGGATATCTAGCAGAACAACGTGCATCCTAGTCCAGCAATGATTTAAATATGTATACCACAGTGATCATAATATCATCAAGGGATTCATTTTTGTATTTATTTACAATTATGCCATAATACTAATTACTCTCTATTTTTTCACAAATAAAAACATTATAAAATGCATTGTATCACTTTTATAGACTTTTAAACTTAGTTATTGGTTTAAGCAATGTTTTTAATATTTTATTAAATATGCTTTATATCTTGTATCTTGTGTACTTTAACTAGTAAAATGCTACTAAGTGGAATTAAAGACTTTAGCTTCTTTGTCTTTTTCTAATCGTCAAATTTGATTCCATGTATGCACCAGTAAACATGTATTCTAAATTCTATATTATTTTTCAATCTCTTAAAAGTATCACGTAGACAAACCTAAGCCTCTTAAAGTCAAATGATATATCATGTTTATTATTACAATATTCTGTTTTCCTTTTCTATTTTAGATTATTTGGGTAAGTGATCGACAGAATTGTATCCATAAATATTTTCTTATTACCTCCACATTGCTGGTTAAGAGTTTACGTAGATCAAGAGTGTTGCATTACGATTAGTACTGGTAAAGTAATAAAATTAACTTGCCTTTCAAATATGAACCAACTTGAGAAACCGCCGATCCCGCATAAAACCCGTAGCTGAGCACTCGTCATTTGAATGTCCAAGTGTTCACTTTTCCATTTCTTCAACGATGTTTTCATGAGTTCCCTGTTTTCCCATTCGCTGCCCCTCTTCTATCCACTTTAACTGTCTTGCCTATCCGTTGAGTAAAACCGTGATGGTACACTTACAAAAGTTTCTTTTTGTCCGTTTTAATCTTATTCGTTTCACCTTTTCAAAGCACAGAGGACAGCAGCTTGCGTTTCTTCAAATCGTTGTGAGGAGAGATGAAGAGAAGCTCCGCATTTAAAACACACTTGTATGGGGGTTTCCTGGACGGTCGGATATCGATGTCTTTCACACACTTTGGGGCTTTTTAGGCAGTTTTTTCAAGAATTTCACACGATACAACGTTATTATTTGATACACTATAAGGTTACTTCGTTTATAAATTGTAATGTTGTAAATCTAAACCAGCTAGATATAAATGGAAATAGGCTTGTCCCCAAAACAATAGTACATACACACTGCCAAATTAAAAACATGATCATGATCATAAATAAGATTTTACAAAAAAAGCTATAAAAATAGTTCTTAATTATAAAATAAACGGTTATAAGCTTAAGCAGGTAATATATAAGAATAAACTTTTTGACAATAAATTACTCGTGTGTATGTCGTTGTAATTGTTGACTGTACGCTAGATGGCAGCCCGATCCAGACATTATAAGCCTGTAAAGCGCATCCTCAGGTTTCATACATGAGAAACGTTTTACAATGCGCATTAAAACTTTCTTTGTTGATAAAATTGCAATTCATATCATTTCAAACATGTTATTAGTATTCTACGTTTTGCTTCCCCTGTCGCTTGAATAGTGTCCCCCACTACTGACCAGTGATACCGCTATATGATATTCCAGTCGAACTGGTGGTAGACCTGGCACATCGCACTACTTGTTTTTAATCGTTTAGACGATTTGTTAAGAACAATAGAGGTAAAGTATTGACGTATACATAATTTTAAGCTGTGGGTTATATATAATTTCATAGAACATTCGTGGTTAATTTTAAAGGTGGATAAATGTGCTGCTACTAAGACTACAGCTTTAAACAAAGCAGGGGGAACACGGCAGTCCTTACGCGCATTTGCTGATATTTCACGTCCGCTAATAGTTTGGTCATAGCTCGTCTCCTGTATTTCGATATTTCTTACGGGGGGTTCATCCTCATAATGTGACAATAGACGGTCTATTCTAATCGTGTTTCAAAGTAAATAGCAGCGTAGGGGCGAGAGCAATGTATATTGTGCTTGTCAGAGCCCTCAGTCGTAGGTAGCGAGGAGCAAGGACTCTAACCAATGAAGTGAAGGAGGCTTGGCTAACCTTAGCCTCCCATTTTCTCTCTCCCCCTCCATGCAGGGTTCTGACCAGTCAGTCGCCTTTGATTATCAGTTGCCAGCAGCCCCTCTCTTGGCTCCTTGACACGAGCACCATATAAGGCGCAGCAATCTCCATAGAAACGTGTCAGTTTCAATAGTAGTGTCAAAGTTCACTATATACAGACATTCGCGCAGATCTTCGTTTCGGAAACATTGCTTCGCTGGCACTCCAGTTTAAAGGCATTCTTTTTGGGTCTCTTTTTACATATTCTATTAGTTGTTTCTCTGCTTCGTTCCTACTGGAGAGGTAAAACTGCATATACACTCGGGCGACGTTGTTTTTTCTTGCAGGACCAGATGAGCTTCATTCATGAACATAGATAGAGAAATCCGTTCTTCAGTGAATCCTCCTCTCCAGCCACGAAGACGGGGAGAGAGGCAAGGAAGAAGAAAGAAGGGAATTTATTTTGCACAGTGCTTGGGATCTCTGGTCCACCAGAAAGCAGTTATTTTTGCTTCGGCTTTACAGTGAAGACATTTTATTGATATATTTTGTAAGATAAGTGGTTTTCATTTCGTCTGGATCGCTTCTCACGACGACCGGGTTCCCGAATGGCTGGCTGCAATTTACATTGGAACTGGCCTCCCGACAATTTCATATCCTGATCGGCTTTTGTATTTGAAGTGTATTGATCGTTATATGCTTCTACTTTTTCATATTTAATTGAGTGCTAACGATTTGTCTTCGCACTGCCGTTCGTCCAAGATTTCCCTTTTCCCTGCTCCGATATCCGAGCGACCAGTTCGCTTGAAGCACTTTTCTGGCCCAAGATATGGCAATGGTAGTTAGCGTTTGGCGAGACCCGCAGGAAGACGTGGCCGGTGGACCACCGAGCGGCCCCAATCCAGCAGCTCAGCCGGCGAGGGAGCAACAGCAGGCGGCGTCGGCAGCACCGCACACTCCACAGACCCCTAGTCAACCAGGACCCCCGTCCACACCAGGAACGGCTGGTGACAAGGGCAGTCAGAATTCTGGACAGGGTCAGCAGCATATAGAATGTGTTGTTTGCGGGGACAAATCGAGTGGCAAACACTATGGCCAATTTACCTGTGAAGGATGCAAAAGTTTTTTCAAGAGAAGTGTCCGTAGGAACTTAACATATACATGTCGTGCCAACAGAAACTGTCCTATTGACCAGCATCATCGTAACCAGTGCCAGTATTGTCGGCTTAAGAAGTGTTTAAAAGTGGGCATGCGGCGGGAAGGTGAATATATATATTCTAACTTAACACACTATTGTTCAATATTTGTGCACTGCCAACGTCGCAACACACAAGCAGAAATGTAACAGTAATGGTGTTTGATTTGTTACTTATTTTAGAGCTCAAAAAACTACAAATACGATAGTACAGGATTCCATGGACATCGTGTGAGACAATAAGGATAGATAGATAGATAGATAGATAGATAGATAGATAGATAGATAGATAGATAGATAGATAGATAGATAGATAGATAGATAGATAGATAGATAGATAGATAGATAGATAGGAAAATTACACATGACAACTACAACACTCGACAACTTTATGTTGTATACTTAACTAAAATGCAGGACAGTATTATGTTTATTATTGTTTTCAAAACAGTAGAACTGTTATTTCTTATTGTTTATTAGAGTTAATCTTAGAGGCCTGACTTTTCATCGCATCTTTATGAGAACAATGACATTAGCAACTTGCACTGTGTGTTTACTAAGTACAATAAACTGCCGTTTTGATCTCTGTAATATAAAATATGAAATACATATGATATCCAAAGACAGTGCCTTACGTATATAATATTTGTATTCAAAAGAAAAACACAATTGTTTTTTCACATTTTTATTCTATCCCACTAGATACTCTAACAAAAATCCTATAACGTTTTGTAAGGATAAAACCAGAAACGTTAGTGGTATTGAAATCCAATGGAAACAAACAATTATTACATAATAATCGATATGTGATTAGTAGAAATTATATTTTCAAAAACATATTTTAAACGTTTTTACAGATTTTGTCGAAAATGCAGAAAAAATGGTTATATTTCTGTAGCTGTTAAATAGTGGTGTAGTCTATAATTTACCATCAGTGAAGGTTCCAAATCAACAATGATGTTTCTCAGTTCTGGATGTATATTTCCTCTCCCTTTCTTTCTTTTTGTCAGCGGTTCAGCGAGGAAGAATGCCTCCAACCCAACCGAATCCGGGCCAGTATGCGCTAACGAATGGGGATCCTCTTAACGGCCATTGCTATCTCTCCGGATACATCTCGTTACTACTTCGTGCCGAACCTTATCCTACTTCTCGCTATGGCAGCCAGTGCATGCAACCGAATAATATTATGGGAATCGAGAACATCTGTGAGCTTGCAGCTCGTCTGCTCTTCAGTGCTGTAGAATGGGCAAGGAACATCCCTTTCTTTCCCGACTTGCAGATAACCGACCAGGTGTCTCTGCTTAGACTGACATGGAGCGAGTTATTTGTGTTAAACGCGGCCCAGTGTTCTATGCCTCTGCATGTGGCCCCATTGCTTGCAGCTGCCGGCCTACATGCTTCGCCTATGTCTGCCGACCGCGTCGTGGCCTTCATGGATCACATTCGAATATTCCAGGAACAGGTCGAGAAACTCAAAGCTCTTCACGTCGATTCTGCAGAATACAGCTGCATCAAGGCAATAGTGATCTTCACATCAGGTGAGTGTGAGATGGGGCCTTGTCAGATCAAACGGGGTAGTGCTGTACCAGGAGGTCAGGCATGGGTATAGGCAATTGTCAAATAAAATGGGGATATATCCTGGATATATCATAATTGACAATTTTAATATGTTGTTTATTTAAATAAGCTTAAAATATGCTAAAATATTTTAATAGTGTCCTCAGACTTAAAAACTATCGAGGCCAAGCCCAATAATAATTGTTGACATGCTGTTTGAATTTGTATTATTCTAATGAATTGGCATGAAATAAATAACGGAAATGTTGGTGGATTTAGATCTAATTGGAGTTGATTTAACAATAAATAAAACAATAACAATAATTTAAAAGAATGGCTCGAAGCTGGAATGGGTTTTCAATGCGTTCAACCCGAAGTTACTGATACACTGCAAGCATTGTTATTAAGAAGGTTAATTTCTCAGTTAATTTAAAATAGTACAAACGATAACAAATGCAACAATTTTACGACTGAATAAACTGTTGATTTTAGCATTGTTGAACTACAAGCTATGTTATTGTATTTAAAGTATAATGCTAATCTGATGTAATTTTACATAAATTGTTTTAATTAGTTGAATGGATTACATATAATGAGTAGAATAGTTTAAAATATGAATTTGGTATGGACCTAAAAATATTTCTGACTTCTGGCAAAATGGTCAGGCAAATGAAATATTATACCATTACCGATTAAGTAAACGTGTACTTTATTGCTTCTGAGACAGAACAAGCATTTTGTTTACTATTTGGTTCTCAGTCATCTTAGACATGAAAATGGGAAGTATAGGCCATTGGGAATTGTGCCTTCAGAACAACCACTTAGAATAACTGTACATTTACAATATTTAACGTTGCATTTTTTTCTCAGGGACGCCATTCTCGCTAAATACGTATTTGCGTTCTTAGCCATGTATTGCTGTTAAAGAGTCTGACATCTTGAACTTAATACAGCAAGGACTGAGCATTTTCACTAAGTTTCTTTTTAAACGAAAAGTATATGGTTCACTCACACATGCTCTGTTTTTTATGCTTGCTCTCAGCAGCAGAAAGTGTCCATAAAGTAACAAATCTGAGAGGTTTTAGCAAGGACTTAGCAAAGTTCCGAAGTTCGTTAGGTTATTATATTTGACCGCACTTCGTTCCAGTCCAGTGCAATTACTGTTAGGACAATACGAGAGACCTGCTTGACACCAAAACCATACACATTAATACCTAAAGGTTTTTTATTTGTAAAGGCTGTAACTCTGCCACAATCTCAGAAATAATGGCCTCATGATTCAACAATTACGTTTATTAAAACGGATATTAGTAGTTTCAATAGAATCATATATTGTGTTTGCTTATTGCTTTAATGTGCTATGTGTATAAACATTGTAAGGCTATGATTTTTTACGCTCTCCAATGAAATAGAACATTTATTTTCTTTACATTTATAAAATCTGGCTAATGATTAAATGGTTAAAAATGGCTTCACACGCCCCTGCCTCCTTGTCCAGACTCACAACAGAGGAACATGCTGGAATTGCAGGAGAAATGGCTAGTTATTCTTTATTGTAAAGCTATTACTATAGTCAGTTCACTTTCAGATATGTAATTTTTGATATTCAATTAATGAACACAGGAGATGTTTTTATTCTTTACCCCCCAAACGATCTTATTATGCATCCTCTTTTCTGTGTATACTCTTTGTTTCGTCTGATTTGTGAGCGTGCAAGTGGTATATTCCTTACAATGCAGACAATACGTTCTGCTGCACTTGAGCAATAGCATTGTCTTATTTATTTGTTTTATTTTTTTTTTTTATATCAGGTAGCATCAAACGCAGTGTGATGTATGATGTTGGGCTCACTTTGTCAACAACATGCAACACTGATGTTGAATGATAACCTGTGTCTCTTTTCTGTACTGTATTTTGTCTACTCAGACGCTTGCGGCCTGTCAGATGCAGCACACATTGAGAGTCTACAGGAGAAGTCACAGTGCGCCCTGGAGGAGTACGTTAGGAGCCAGTACCCGAACCAGCCCAGTCGCTTTGGCAAGCTTTTACTGCGACTACCTTCTCTCCGCACTGTATCTTCTTCAGTAATTGAACAGCTGTTCTTCGTTCGCTTGGTAGGTAAAACTCCCATTGAAACCCTCATCAGGGATATGTTATTATCCGGGAGCAGCTTCAACTGGCCCTACATGTCCATTCAATGATCCGAATGAACGAATGAAAGAAAAACACTAAAGGACCAACATTCTGCAACGCCTTTGAAGAAGACTCTATATAGGACTTAATTTCTCTGCACCGTTTTGTCTTCTGGGAGCAAAAACGGAATATGAAATGTACAAAGGTTTAAGGACTGGGCATAATGCCGTGTAAACCCATCACCGCCATCAAGAACACATACCAATTTGTAAAATACTAGTCTTTCTTTTTGATTTAGTTTGGAAAGAACAAAATACGTACAAATGAAATGAAGAGCAACATATGCGCAGCAAACGAGAAGGTCATAGCGGGGAAGAAATTATGAAGCAATTATAAGAAATGTCCTGTGTCTATGTATCTCTGTTTTGTATTTTTTCTGGTTCTAAACCATTTTTTCTGTGGTTCTATACTAATAATTTTTATATAACCCTTTGCTTCTTATAATGAGTGCGATAAATGTTGTTAAAGCGATGTTCTCCAGGAATTAAAATTGAAGTGAGAATTTAAAAATAAAGAAAAATGTTAGACAAATAAGACAGTCTAATTGCAATGACAATATTAATATTGGTGGGCTCTTCCCCCAAATGATTTTATGGACATGCAACCGCGGACATTTTAAGGACATAACAATTGGTAAAAAATTTTCTTTGACCTATGTATGAGTGAGTGTGTTTGTGTTGAGTCAATCATTAGTCAAATATAAAATACATGAAAAAGCACTTTTAATATATCATTTTCAAATACATTTTGTTTGTTTTTGTCTTTTTGCTAACTCGTTTTATGTAATGTTGCCTTTCACTTTTGCACAATTCACAATATGCACGCATAGAACAGTCGCATGAAGATGTGTGGTGGTGACTGTAATATTCGAAAGGAAACCGGCAACACAGTCTTGCTTTCGGGAAATTCAATGTTCTTAATGCTATGAGCAGTTCTGGTGGCGCGCGTCTTTCAAAATGCTCAGCAGGAGGTTCTCTGCCCAGCAGCATGTTCTCTTAGATATTGGCGAGTTTTATGTGGGTGCATTACACCATGCGCAGAATAATACTTCTGTAACATTGCTACTGACTGTTTCGTAAAGCTTTGCCTGTTTTAGTGTATTCATTTATAATTTGTCTAAGTTGCACTAAAAGGTGTGAACACTGTCGAAGAAACCATTTCGCAAAAATCCCACACCTCTAAACTTCTCCTCAGTCTAAGCTCAAATAGTATTATTTCTCTTTTTGGTAGCTTGTGTTTGGACGAATGCTTTCTTTAGCAACACAGCTGTAAAAGGTGTGATCAATCTAAGATGTGTATAATGCGGCGTGTAGGCCAGTCGTTAGAAAGATGTGCAGGCATGGTACCAAGATGGGATGTGCAACATGAAGTTATTGAACAGAAGCAGGATATGTTCTTGCTGTTAATGTCTGGGTGATTGTCCTTCATGTGCACGAAAAATATTTAAGGTGCTATGCGTGCGAGGGACATTTTAGTATACATACTATATGGCAATAATCAATAACCATTAATTAAATGTGTATCTTACTGTATTTAATTAAGTGGGTTCTAACCTGTGAAGTAAAGGCAGGGTTGGACCTCTCATGTCAGCAATTTAGATAACTTTAAGAAAACCTAGTATTATATCTTCAATGCCAATACTTATCTGCTCTTGCGTCCTTAAGTTGCAATATGCATGTCTGTTATTTTTTATGTTCGTGAAGGAAAAGAATAAATGTTGTTAAGTTAATTACTTTACACAGTTTTTGCAAAATGAGGTGTGAACCTGGTGGTGGTCGTAAAACACTCCCCTTGCTTAGTTAATGTAGATGTTTCCTGTGCGACCAAAAGTTTTCCCAAGAAAAGAAAGTCACATTTATGTATTTTGGAATGGTTGCATTAAAATAGTGGACTGCGTGCAAATACTTCAATGTTTAAAACAACGGTCGATTTAGTTACATAATTACATGTGAAAGAAAAAGCCGACCTGGACATGTTTAAATACCACAATAAAATCAAGATTGTCTTTGTTTTTCTATTAAATGATTGTATATAATGCATCAGCTTGTTGATCGTCGCGTTAAGCAGAAATCAATAAGGGTTCTAAAGCAGTAGTCACATTAGAAGGGGTTTTCAATTTCAACAGCAGCAGAAAACGCATTCTACTAAATTTAGATTTGTTGGACATGTTTATAAGCAACAGACTATCGAATTGGTTCACATATACTTATTGTCATTAATATCCCAAACTTGATAAACAACATCACACTTTTCTGAGGAAAGAAAAGAATGACTGTTATGTATAAACTGATGTTAGCTTAGACACAATTGACTGCGTTACTACTTTTTATCTGACACATTAATGATGTTGGAACATAATTTATGTTTTGAAGCAGTCTGGGGAGAACCAAACGAATTTAAGACTAGCTGTCTAACCAGACGGCAAGAAATCAGGTAGAGCAAGAATGAATAAAAGCCGTTTTAAGTTGATATATGCTAACGTGTAGTCTAAAAGATTATTGTAGAATTCTAAGCCTATAGAGCTCTTAGCTTGAATCGTGGACCTAATCCAAAACTACAGGATATAAAATAACCCCAGTTGTTAACATAACATAAGGACGCATGTTGCACGCGCGTGCGTGCGTGTGTGCGTTCGTGTGTGTGACTCTGTTGAACCGTAGAGTTGTGTGTTTCACGTCGAGTATGTGTGTGGTCGATCCTTGTGTGGGGTACATGGAGGCGAGAAAGCACAGATCGCTATGTAAGCGATCCCATTTTGTTGATTTAGGAAGACGTTTGCTGTATATAACGTTCAAGGCTGATTATATCATTGCCTCATCAGATAAATAACGCTTTAGCCAAACTATAGGGTCAGCTATCGATCCATTCTTCTTGCAGAGAGAAAGGGAATGAGACTGCACAGAGAAGGGCTGGGGGGGTCTCTTATTAGCATTCCATGCCCATGGCCTACCACTGACAAGTTAAAAAAAGAGATATCTAGTATAACGTCATACATCCCATTCTCTGCGTATTTTTCATTGGAATGACCATAATAAAGTTTATTGGCGTATGATAACTCGAAAATAGAAAACAAACAACAGTTAAACCATTTGGAGATGTGTACACTTGCAACAATATTTCGCAGTGTCTGTCAAAATATTTCGAATAAAAACTTATGTTGTGTTAATACGAAAAAGGACTTGTACAAAGTTAAACAAATTCAAATTGGCTTACATTTAAACAATTGTTTACTTTAAAAGTATACCCTTTCTGTCAAATGATAAGTTAATGCGTAAGCATGGCAGAGACAGAAAAGAGAGCAAATCACTTTCGGCAATTGTTACAAAAACACAACTGAAAACAAGCTCAATATCTTGTCTGGCAACGGCAGTTGTTTATTTTTACTTAGATTTCCCTCTTAATGTTTTTTTTTCACTCCCACCATTGCTTCGTCTTTATCTTTCTTTGTTGTTTTAAAATATGCACGTCTCTCCGGAATGCCAGTCACGGGTGCAAACTTTGCGTCCAACCTCCCACATGAAATGATCCCCCTTAAAGGGGGCTCAATATGTCTCAATCTGCACTTCAGTTCACTAAAAGCATTTGGGTAACGGGGATAGATTCCAGAAAAGGTCTAAATTAAAGTTGTCACCGAAGCTCGCCTATCACAACATGTTGTGACAAAGAATGGGGACAGCAAACCTCCATGTATTCCTCGTATGTCCACAGAAAAAGTAAGAAAATCTATTTAAATTTCGTCCCACTCAAACGCGCGTAGTCAGGATGCATGTCTGCGCGTGCCTGTGGATGAATGTTAGTGCACGCGGTTAGTCCTAGAAGAGCAGAATGGAAATAGAGATAGTGAAGGTGGAGGGAGCTCTGTGAGAAAGCAAGAGATGGTATTGCCATGTGCCTGCATGACTCTGGCTGTCATTAACAACGTATCAATCAACGTGTGGCATTTAAACATTTAAACTTGCCAGTTTTTCCCTTTTTTTTTGAATAAATAAAAATAATTGAAAGAAAGGAGCTGTAGGGAACAGAAACGTTGCTTTAAAAGAAAAAGTGTTTAACGAGAGGTAACCGTTTGGAGGCGACGCATATTAACTCTTAATGGAATATTTTGAATTATACATGCGAGTATGGGACATGTAGATAGACTAATAGGGGAGGCTTATTTTAAATTAATGTTACATCCACAAATCCACGATAATGTTGGGAATAGGCCGTATATATTTTAAAATAAGAAAGTGTTTTCCATTCACATGTCCCTTCAAGAACAGCAATATGCTGAAACCAGATTATCCTGAAATATTAAAAAACGCACATCCACAATAAGTTCATATATAAATTAATGCAAATAGATTTCTGTAAACATATGCAGTTTCTTTATACATACCTGAGACGTCCTGTTAGTTTCAGCAATTTTTACTCTCCATTTTTGTAATACACAACAGACTGTCTGCAATTGCAGCCATCGACAATCACAAATCGAATCCCTCTATCTTACTATCTATATGTTTAGTGTCTTTACAAACATAAAACAGATAAACATTTTTGGGAATGATTCGGTGCAGGCGGCCTGACAGGCTTGGTGAATTATGTTGTGGTTAATATCGCTCTAATTTCGTTTTTATTTGCCTAATTTCTCAGCATGACTTCTATTTTCTTTCATAATAAATGACTGAAGCGTTTTGTCGAGGGATATTTTTCATCCTCTTTATATAGACCCCGTCTTGACAGAAGCATTATCTCCTTTGCTCCAGTGTTGGTCTCTTCCACAGTGCTCTGATCCCACGCCTTTCCTTCTTTATTCTGCCTGTCTTGCCTTTAGTTGTCGCAATTTGTGCGTTTGATAAATACATGCGCATTAGGTCACACGTACAACTGTTCCTCACACTGTTGTAAAAACTACAAAAAGACAGGAAATGTTAGTTACATAAGCAACTTGTGCACAGATTACAAATATTTTTATTAGCATGCAAGTCTAACTCAATGCATGGTAAGTGTTTTGTTTGTGGTGGACTATAGAGCAACAAACATTTTAGTTTGCAAAGAAGAGAAATATTAATCAGTAGGGAGGGGAATTTGTTACAAGTTTAGGATTATGTTCCTATTGTATGTGTCATAAACTTTAAAAAAATAAATGTTTTAAATTCTTAAACGTTTCAACGTCAAGGATAAGATATACTTAAAAAACATATCTTTATTCATTTATCGGATACACCATATATTTTGTATCATACACTACTTACAAAGATGGGGCTCGGTATGGGATAACTGTCGAGAATTGATGGCTGGGGGCAGGGATAGGGATTTGAATGACCTGACCCGGTTTTTAAAAGACAATACAGATATATAAGAAATGTGTGTGCCATTCCATATTTTACAAATAGAAATGTGAATTTGAACGACTCCCAAATGCCCTCCCATGCCTCATCTGCTATTGGGTCTATCTTGGTATGGTATTTATTGTTGAAATTCAACCCCCCTTCCCCCACGTCCAAATTAATTTGCATTCGTTGATGATATCAATAAAGAATAGCAGGGTTCCTGTTTAGTTGTGGCAGGGCTGGGGGAAGGTAGCTTATTTGGTCAAAACTGGACAGACTATACAAAGACCCTGAGATCAGCTGACCATTCAGGCTAAGGTAGTGTTTGGGGGGGTGTGATTGGAAGTGAAAATTCTCATTCTTAGATCCCATCTCAAAAAAATATCCGGGTAAGCAAAATCTAGGGTAAGACAGTCTCTACAAAAGGGCTACAAAAGGGCTACAAAAGGGCCAAATGTAACCAAAATGTACACAGAAATCAAATCATTAAAGGCATTAAAAGATTTCATTTTTTTAAATCTACAGCAAAAGTTCTTGACAATGCGTGTAAAGCACATTTTGGGTTTTGCTGCGATTTGAACTATAGAAACAAAAAGCGACTGCGAACAAATAGCCACTGCAGGAGGGACAGTGTGGCTAAATGTGGAACTGCTGTTTGTGGTGTGTGGTCAAACGGCTGAATTGAACAATCTATGACCAGTCCGCATATGGACTTTTCAATGATTTCAAGCTGCAGAACAAGGCCTTCGCCCTAATCTCGTTTTAAAAATGTTTGTACATTAATAATATATTGTATCAAAGATTTTTTAATTAACACATAACGATAAACGTTATGATTCGAAATTGATAATTTGCCTATTTTAGAGAGTTTTAATTATGTACCATTATTTTTTAAATGCATGTTATTTTATATTGCCCAAAAATAGTATGTGAGAAAACGTATTATGCATTTGTTTTTATGAGGAAAATCCAAGAAATTAAGAATATTACCGGTCCGGGTGTCAACATTTTAAGCTTTATAATCCATATATCTCTGTTTGTGTAAATGATTGTTTAAAAATTCTGTGTGACTATTAATGGTTATTTGTTATTATATGTTCCGTTAACATATAACACACACACATATATATATATATATATATATATATATATATATAATGTTTTTATCAAGTTATATTTTAAATTCTATTGCGTAACTCTAACAAATACAAAACAAAAATTCAAACAATTATAGGAACATATATTAACAAATAACAATTAATAGTCACACAGATTTTTTAAATAATCATTTAGAAAGTGTTTTACCTGCCTGTGTGTGTCTGTGCATGCGTGCGTGCGTGTGGGTGTGTGTGCGTGCGTGCGTGCGAGCGAGCGGGTGATTGCATGAATGCGTACGTGTGTGTTTGAAATTATACGAAAGGATTGATACTTTGATTTGTCATATTGTGTTTAAGGGACATTCTGTCACAGTTTATATTTTCCTTATTTGCTAGATGGCGCTGTCTGTTCTGGGACACTACTGGAGAAACAATTGGGAGAAACAATCATTTGCAGTTCTTCTATCGTCCACTCCCACTTGTCTATCACACAAATATGTGATGAATTTATCTTGGAATTTTCAGCTTGTTTTTGTCTGTTTACATATTTTAGGAATTATTTAAGTGTTGTGATAGATATCACATACTATTGCTATTGTAAGAGAACTTACAAGGCCCTCCAGCTACTCGATAATTTGTTAGGAATAATTTAATAAGGAATTAAATTTATAATTAAAAAGTCATGTCACTATTTCTATTTTAAAACAAGATGTCATAAATTAAAAAAAATGGTTTTCTATTTGTTTTTAATATTAGGTTTCCTTCCATTTTTTGTTTTACTTTGCATTTAACAGAATATTGTAATGACATTTGTTTACATGTACAAACACATTGTGTCGGTGTGCTAAGAAGATAAATTGCAGCACTTACACTTTCTCTAAATCTTTTCCATTTGACATTGACGGATGTGCCCAAAATGCGAAAAACATTTAACACTGTGATTTAAATGTAACGCTGGAACTCACCAGTGGACAATAGATTAAAAGGGTAAAATTAACACTTTATAAACACATTTTATTAAACATCCCAGTTAATTAGTAAGCAAATTAATACGTATCCAAATTAAATGCAGTCAACTTGTGCTGCTGTTTAGAATATATCTGCATAATCTGTCATTTTTATATGCATTTTGCGTATATAGTTTGAAAATGATTTTGCAGCTTTAAAATGAATGTAGCAACGGTGTTGTGTATATTAATTCACCTCACCCTGTAGATAAGCACTACTTTTCCACCGTTACCTGTAGGATTTATCCCTCCACCTGGACCACCCTAACCTGCCTGTGCTTTCACACAGCCATTTTATTAAATGACCCAATAAAATATTTTAAGTGCACTCCATGGAGATCTACGACTACGAGTCCAGGCACGCTGTTAAACCTTTTGTATGTGGTGGTATGTTAGTTCATTTCTTTCTTAATTTGGTGTGTAATTCGGAACTTGTAAATTTTGGACTATTATTTTTAAAATAAGTTTACTTAAAAAAATGCATGGGTATTATATATACAATTATGTGAACAAACGTGTATGAAACTATTGTTTGGTTGTGACATTGCACGCTGTTAGGATAGCTAGAAATGTTCTAAAATGAACGGTCGGTCCAGAGGCCCATCTCTTGGGGGTTTAATTAACAAGCTGTCTCAAAGCTGTAAGATCCATCAAACAGTCTCACCCCACTCAAACCCTTTCTTTGTTTTAGCAGTCTCATTTGATTTTTGGCGTTGTTTAGTTACCATTGATTTACTAGTCTTGCCGGATTATTTTAAAGTGCAGTTCTTATTTGTTTGACTTTGCTGAGGTGAGTGGGACATTTATGAAAAAGCAAATTTATAATCGCTTTATTTAGTTAAAACTCAGATGCATTTAACTGTATGTGAATGACCTGTTGTTGAACAAACGGAGGCGAAATACAGATCCAAGAAAAACGCTGTCCATGGTCCTATTTTGAAGTGGCTTATCACACTAGTTATTACATTTTTTAAAAAGACGGCATCGCCTGTCAGTTGACTGCTAATGGTTTACAACATTTAACAAGCCACCCTGAAAGTCAGTGCTCCAAGCGCAAATACACACTTATGTCCCGGTGATTGAGCAATTCTGACCTCCAATGGACAAAACTCAAGATAACAGGTGTGGGTGAACTGTATTATGTTAGTAATAATGCGACACATCAAGCATATAATAAAAACATTGGAGGGAAATCTTGTAAAGTAAAGGTATTCCCAATAGTATTTAGTTATATAACACAAAAAGTCATGTTATGAAGTCAGTTTTAATTCAGCATTTCAAATACCTATAATCTGAATATGTTTGGCTGCATTGTAACAAACAAATCTTTTTTTTGCAGACAAATTTGACTGATTCCAACTGTTACAACCAAGCTATAACAAACAACTAAATTAATTAGCAATTATTAATGTCTATAAATAATCAGTAAATGGTGATTAGTTCTTCATTGTTATTTCAATTGCTAGAGGTTTTCAATATATCCCCAATAACGAGTAAAACTAAAGAAAAATAACAAAATAAAGGAATTCAAAAGAAGCATTTTTTATTGTAATTGAAATTAAATCGTTTTGCATTTAAGGTTACAATAATATGTAACATTAATAGGAAACGTTAAATTACTTACCGATCTTACATATAAATATTACATATAAATTGTTCATTTGTAATTTTATGTATTACTTTATTGCCAGTTTCATTTAATGTTTGTTTAAAACTTATCATTAAAAATAAGCATTACATGGTTTCTTTTTTACACTGGCATCTGGGTAGCGTGTTACATGCTTAATGTTTATTCAGATGGAGCGCTAACTGAAATAACTTGGTGATTTGAAGAAGTGACGGTTGTCACGGGGATGAGAAACAGAGTGGCTGTCTATTCAGAGAGAACAAGTCTTTTCACACTCCAAAGAGTGAGAGACGACGAGACGACAAGGACTTAAGGCAGACCGTCGAATCATTAATGTTTAGCCACGAATCAAGTCAAAATGTCTAAGGTGAACTTTAAATGAATGGAAAGTAAGGTATCCACGTGCAATATATATATATATATATATATATATATATATATATATATATATATATATATATATATATATATATATATATCACTCATCCACGGTTGACTTTTTTACGTTGCTGCCTGTCGAGATGTTTTTAGCGGCAGCCCGTCAGACGGGCACCTTTGTTGCCCCGCTAATTTGAGTTCATTGGATGGCACTAACTTAATTTGGAGCTCATCTTTTGGGGCGTTTCTTAATGAGGATGCGCAGCAGAGTATGATGTCTGTGCAATGCAATAACTAGTCCTCTTCTTCAAGGGGGAACAGCTCCGCAAACCAATGTGTTTAGCCTCCAAGGAGCCCGTTAGGCTTGATGAGACTCATCTATAATGCGTGATTGAATATCAGGGTGCGCTATTTTAAGACAACCGACTGCATGTATCTCTTCTGACTGAAGAGGCCTTCAACCCTACCTCCAGCGCCACATCACAAATCAGAGTTGTGAATCAGGCATGAAACTGATGCCTCGTTTATTTCAAGTCTCTCGTTGTTAAGAGAGGATAAGGTTATCGTGTCCTAAACTAGGGTTGCTTAACATCGCGCTGACTTCTGTGGAAATTCCATCTCTTTACTTTGCAACATTTCTTCGTAATTTAAGTTTAGGTCTAATGACCCTTATAAACCTTTTAAGAACAAAAGGACCTTAACGTTTTTTGCAAATAATGTTGTGTTCAAACCTTAATTAGATTAATTCAGGAACTTCTAAGCTGCTTCAAAAATAGTTGATTTAACAATTTGAGGATTGGTGTAACGTTTACGTTTATGAAATTATGTGATAACTTTGCAACCTTGACATTGTTTTAATTCGTCCACAAAAATTTCGTTGCTACACTATAGGTTTAATCGTTACCAAGAAAAATGTATTATAAGTTAGATGAGCATTGTTGATTCATTCGCTCTACGGTTTTATTACAAATGCCATATTATAATTGTATTATATATGTCTATAAAGTGAATTTATAATGTTATAATGCATTGCACCTTATTCCCCATTCTCACAGGAGTAAAACTGAATTTAAAATATTTTTTCGGTTATTTTATTTAAATCAGTTTACACTTGCGCCTATTCATATTGTTAAATTTCAAAGTCCGTTTATCACTGTCCAAGCAAGAGTGGGGCAATATTTTTCCAAAAGAAATTTATTTTTTAATTGTATTTATTATTATATTCGTATGGATCTGCCGGCAAGTTAAATTAAGCACCTGGGATCCCAAGATGTATAAAACTACTACAATATACCCTGTTATGAGCGTTTACAAAAACACTGCATAGGAACACGGGAAAAACCAATCTTTATTTCATGTAATTGTGTTTATTTATTTTGTTTGAGCTTATAACATGTCAGTCTTCCAAAACTTGAAAAGAAGCATTTACTTATCCCGCTAAAGAGAAGAATGCAATAAAATCCCTGGGATTAAAAACACCGTAAAAAGAAATATTAAAGTGGAACTTCACATGTGCCTTAAAAGTTGATGTGAAAATGCGTATGACAGATAAACAGTGAGTGGCAAAGAAAGAAAAAGAAAGAGGGACATTTTAAAGGGAGGGGAGTGTTATTTAGTATTACAGAACACTGTTAAAGATTGATTTTTGCAGTTTGCCAACCAAGACATCTGTGGGTTAGATCTCCGTGTATAACCGAGCATACATATTAGGGTATCTAGTAAAGTTTACCCAAAATAAGAGCCTGCGTATATGACAGCCTTGCGTTAGCAGGTGCTCAGATCTATGAATTATTTGAATTTTGACAAAATATGCTCTACAATTTAAATGGTGATATGTGACATTTTTGTAAAAAAGAAATACAGTAATTGAATAATTTCGACTGAGTATGAATAACGTGCTGGGTTGGACTTGCTAGGTTTTATATATAAAACTTTTTTTAATATAATCAACTTTTGAAATAATTTTTTCCATCCAGGTAATTCCTGTTGCACGCTTCAGAAAGCGGCAGGATTTGTGAATACAAAGTTTTTTTCTATTAAATTGAATATATTATAAAAGTATAAAAGCACAGCATGGCATTATAGGCTTGTCATTTTTAACAATAATCTTATCATTTCTTGTCCAAATGAATGCTTGTTCTGAAACTTTTAATTGCAGTTTTGCTGTCTTTGTGATTTGTTTATAACATCCAGATAGAACTCAAAACCCAGGTGCTACAGACATGGCTGCATTCGATATGTCGCTGTATTTGACTGACACCTACTTTGGTAAACATTGGTTTCATTGTGCTGGCTTGGACTTGATCTAGACACACATATCAATTTCGTGATAGAGTTCCAGAGCTGTTATGTGAGAAGAGCGAGTCATTCTCCGAGCAGACTCGCCTTCTCTGGGAACAGACCTGAGAGGTGAGCCTCTGGAGCAAGATGGTTTATCGGGCTCTGAGGATCTCCGTTTGCTTGAACTTTATCCAAACAACTTTAAAAGTTGAAAGGGATGCCTTTACTATCGTTACGTTGTAAATAAGAGAAGCCTATGCACCTGTGTTTTTATGTTCAATGTGAGATATGTCTATCAAACTGATTCAAAAGTTTTGCCCGGTTTGAGCCCCTCGAAGCAAAGCATGAACATCGATCAGGTATTACATTATTAGGGCCTTCGCTTAGACCTATGGAAATAAATCATTCTTAGTAATCTGATATAACTGTCATTTTCATAATATTATATATAATCTAACATTTTATTTTAAAACATCAGGAATCATTACACATAAACACCATGAAAACGAGGGAGTCACGAGAGAACAGAGCGCAGTTTTATTTTAATGGACTTTCAAAGGAAGGAAAAATGAATTTAAATATTTAAAGAAGACATGACGTCGTAATAATGGATTTGATTAAATGTGTCCCAACCGAGGCAATTTTTTTTGAGAATTCCGAAGTATTGAAAAAAATATGAAAATATTTATTGGGTAATACCCTCCATTTAATGCAAATACAAAATGGACATTTAAATTGTAGAAATTATTTGATAAATCTTTTATCTTAAACCTAATTTAGTCGATTACATTCTCGTTTTGGACTATTTTCGGTACCACAAACTACATATTCCCATGTGGCTTGCCAGTTCATACTAGTACAATTAAATAAAATAATAACTTTTTATGTTTACTCCTTAGGCAACAACATTGAGACTAGAGTTTAAATTATCCTTCTTTTTGGACAGACAGTGATAGCAACTTGCATGGCAATCTAATGAACGTTTGGATGTAGGCCTATTCTCAATTCAAATTTATTTGAGAAAGAGCTTTAAAGAGATCGGCCACTGGCATCACGTGAGCCATAATCACTCATTAAGTAGCAATTCAAACTACAAATATATTTAAATTGTCAATATTTAGAGATCAAAAAGTAACAATGGCCAATTTCACTTCTAAAAACTGTTTTTAACTATTATTAAGATAAAATTGTTTTCATATTTTTTATATTTTTTACATGTCCTTCAATTCAAAACAGAGAATATTTAACCATGTTGTCAATACATTGTGGCTTTGTGTTAATTTGAACTCTTATAACAATCATTTAAGGAAATTGTTTCTTTACCATTTCATTCATTTTATATATACAAAATAAAATATAATTTTCCTGTGTTTTAAGCATCTAAAATACAAGGCTCATAAAGGAATAGTTTTTCAAAAATTAATCCATAGTTTATTCCCCATCAGCATTTATTCATAAAATAATATATTGGTCGAACTGTTCACTTAACCACTCTGTTGCTTTAACCCCAGCAAAAGAAACCACAGGGAAATAAAGAAGACAAGTACTAGGATCCCATGCATAAGCTGGCTAGACATTTCCAGAGTTCTGGACAATTTTAGGATAATTAGAGATACATCAAAAAAAGGAGTGAAGTGCTACCTGTAAGCCGTAACCTAGCCTGTAGTGAAGTAAAGTGACGTGTTGCCAAGTATGGTGTTCTATACTTGGAATTTGTGTTCTGCATTTAACCCATCCAAGTGTACACACACAGTAAGTGAACACACACACACACTGTGAACACACACCTGGAGCAGTGGGCAGCCATGCTGCGGCGCCCAGGGAGCAGTGGGGGGTGGGGGGTGGAGAGGTTGTGCCTTGCTCAAGGGTCTCACCTCAGTCCAAGACTCAAACCACTAGGCCACGACTGCCCCTCACAGGAATTCACATAGGAATCACAAGCACTAAAGACAATGTTTTGACTTTACTGCCTGTGTAATGCAGATTGTGTATACAACCTGACCCTGTATTCCTCAGAGTCAGACAACACATTGTTTGGAGATTTCCTTGTGGTGAATCAAAAAGCTGATAAAAGGAGGCTCTGATTGGTAGGCTCTTTTTTGGGATGTGAGGATATGTTTATTTTTTCCCATCGTGTTCTTTAATAAATCATCGTGTTTAATACGATTGCAAGCTTCCTGTGTTAAATGGATTGAAGAAGGAAGCATCCTTGTGATCTTTGAGGGCTTCGCTGAAGAACTTGAAGATGGAGTGAAAGCTCCTGCATGATGTTATCCCATGCTTTTCAGTACATGTATAACAGACACACCAATAAGAAGGGTAAATTAACTAAATAATGAAAAGAAATCAGATAAACATTAAAGATTTAAGTTGGTTTTGTTTGAATATTCTGTAGTGTGGCAACTTTGTTCTTTAATGAGTCTTCATTGTTTGCACATTGTGACAACTGAGATCCCACAGTGCAAAATGCATAGATGGGATTGTGTTTATGAAATGTGATGTAATGCAACACTTGCAAAGGGTTATTTAAAACTGCATTGTGTTCAGCTGGTTGATTGTTGGACAAAATGCAAGGAGCAATGAAGAACATGATATAAGCAATTAATCCATTTAAGGCTTAGCTTTCTCTCTGCGTCAGCAGGTTAAATAAATTTGTCTTAGGGTTATTGAATCGAGGTGAAATAACATGGACACTTTAAGTCTTCATCAGAAGTGTCACTTACGAGCCTTTCACAGTGTGTATAATTCACTTATTTAATTCAGGTAGAGTTTGGCATACAAGCAGCAATTAGATTTATTTTTTATGCAATTGATGGGAAAGATTAAACTGATTCTAAAATAGATACATTTCACTTTGAAGCTTTCATTACAATGTTTTAAGCTTATAACTGCATTAATGTATGTCTTCACTACTTTTGTGTAAAGCAAAACAGGAGACTGATCTTCGAGACTGTTCTTCCTGTAAATTTCTGTTTCTCTTTCTATACCCCTGCATTGCAACTGGTGGATGAACTTGCCCAGAGGGATCCAATTACAGAACTAACTTTATGACCCATGCCAAAAGTGTACTCAGATGTCCATGATGTTGACCTCCATGTTTATTACATTGACCCCAGTCTGGGGTATTGATAAACATAGCTGTGGTGAGATGGGAAGAAGTGTATAAGTGTGTTTTTTCTAGCTTGGCCGATGATTAGCACCTCAGGTCAAGCCTACCAAGCTGGTGATCAGCGAGTCAATACCTGCTGCCCAACAATCTCTTTAATGGTGTAGGCCCTGGCCAACACCACTCTAGAGAAGAAATTGCATCCACTGCTCTCATTTATAATTCATGTCCAATCTAAGGCATACCGCTTTACTTCCACCCAAACCTATCCTTTTTATTTGTCTCTTGCTTTTCTCCACCTAGTTCCAATTAATGGGGAAGGCTTCACTTTTTGCTACTTTGAACTGGTGACGAACCCCTGATTGACGAGAGCAATCCAAACTGATCCCAGCCAAGGGGTCAGCCACGGTACATATTTGAGCCGATATGTAAATGCTGCAGGCCCCTGTGGCGACCCTGCATGAGCTCCGCCCCTGCCATCAACATCACCTTTGATGAGGGTTCACAAGCATGCCTTATTCTACCTTGCCATGCCTTAATTTCGAGATGGTATTTTTACGAGATTCTCTTTTTACATGCTTAAATATTTGTCTAGGGGGTTATTTTAAGATGTTGAAAGTAGGAAGATTATAGTTAATGATTATAGTTTCCCTCTCATACACAATTCTGTACAACTATTACAAATCCATTTACATATAATTGATGAAAAAAGCAATGAGAAAACATACGTATGATAATAATGTAACAACACATGAAAATTAATACAGCAAATAAAAGGAACGTTATAACACATATGCAGTGGTTTATATAAATACATATATAGGTTGAACTATGTCTTAAGGTTAATTTTAGCTTGAGTTTTATATATATATAAAAATGTCACAGAATACCACTATTTAGAAAAACTACATTTGCTACTGCTATATTTGACTACTGTTTTTTATAATAAAACTTAATTTTGTATTAGTCTGCTCATATGTCTAGCAGAAAAATCTTCATAATGAATGATCACATTATTCAGTTGGATCATTTTGAGGGTAATAAATTAGTTCTTTAATCTCACTATGACAAAAAGTGTTTGAAACAGTGACATCCACACTCACTTTTTCCTCAAACACACTAACATACACACACTTTCAACGTTCATGTTAACAATAGATCAAGACTGACAGGCTTTTGCTGTCGGCAATTCCTTTGTCTCCTCTTACCAAAAGCTTTACAAATGGTAAACTTGTGTGATGCAAAAATGCTCATGAGCAAACAATGCTCAAGTGAATAAAACAGTCAAAGCAATGCCGCAAGTAACACTCAGGGACAGTAAAATATCAAAGGGAGTTGATTGTAATTGGTCTCTATCCGGAACATTGTCTCTTATTTATCTTTGGACATCCAGCATGGTCTTTTTATTTTTCAAAATGATTTGATCTCATAGCCAATCTTTATAAATGTTGTAATCGCATAGCTGTTAAGGATGACTGTATTTGATATTCTTATATTAAACATATTTTAATTTCTCTTTTTGCTGTGTGCTTTTTATTGCTCACTGTACTGCACAATTATATTTTTTACTTGTTAAATACTAAGAATGATTGTATATTTACTTTTAATTAGCATGAACTATTCTTTGTTGTAACAGTTGTAACAGCAGGGGAAACTACCCTATGCTTAAGACAACAGAGTACATTTTTATCTGTTTCTCAGTGGGCATGTGGGCTACATTTCAGTGCTCTGTTGTTTGTTTGATGCTCTAGCGGTTTGGTGATTTTGCTCTGCATGCCTGAACATCTGAGTGTGTAGGCTTGAATAGATCAGAACAAGTATCAATGTTTTGCGCTTTGACATATCACAACACTCAGTGGTAGACATGCTACAATTTCTGAACTTATTAAATTTAAATGTAATCAGCAACCAACCACTATCTGTTTAAGGCCATGAGCAGCTTTTACAGTTGTTTTGAGAGCATGCTTTGTTTACTTTGTAATTAAAGAATTCTACTTGAGCTATCATAAAATGTGAAGACATGCATGTGCATCTAAAAACTAAAAAAAGTCCCATTGCCACTAATTGGACATGCATAGGACCTCTCTGCAGGTGGGTTTATTTGCCTCCCTCCTCTCATTCTGCCTATTTAATTACTTTTCTTATTATAGTTTTTACAGCAAACAGAGGCAGAGCTCATTACACATCCATAAATGAGAAAGATAACAGTGTGACTTCAGGGCCTGCTCAGAGAACCAACAATTCACTTATAAAGCTGGAAACAAAGCGGGGGATGCAGAGTAAATTAATGAGCAAAATTTGCGCAGGCGCACAGACAAAGTAAAGTTTTGCTGACACATATTCAACCCAGGCGTTTTTTACCTAGTTCTGTTAACAGCCATTAAAGTATTACACGATGAACAGGAGTGAATTGTAATTAAAACATTACTGTTCATCAATAATGCACATGTCAAACTGGTTTGAACTCACACACAGAAATCAAAAATTGAAAAGAAAATTTGCAGAATTTGAAAAATGTGATGCCTGTATTAAATGACTAAATTATGTACTAAAATGTTGTAGAGACGGAGTCTAGCATTTTCATTGATAAATGACTTCTCAATTGAAATATATTGCAAAAAAAATTAAATGATTTTTGAATAAATAAAAAAAAAGTGGGTTTTCAAAAATCTCCTAATAGTTTTCTTGCTTAATTATTTGTATATAATTAATTATTTATGGTTCACAACCCAGTTAGTAACAAACTGAGGTTTAAAAAAATCTTCTTCTGTACAACGTTATTTCCAAATTGGCCCTCAATTAAACCTACACACTAAGATGTTCAGGCATGCAGAGCAAAATAACCAAACAGTGAGAGCTTCAAACAAACAACAGAGCACTGAAATGAAGCCCACATGTCCAATGAGAAACAGATAGAAAAGGAGGTCTGGTCTTGGATGCCCTTCCCAGGAGGTAGAAGGTTCTTCCTCAGGAGAATCGGCCAAAGTAAAGTGGTAATCAGAGGCGCAACAAGCTGGGCTTGATGCTCATTTTCCCTGACCTTGCACAGGACTTGTACAATGAGGCTCACTTGGGGGAAAACGTATTTCCGTTTGTCTCTGGGCTAGCTGTCAGGGCACCTGTGCTGAGGGGGTACTAAGTGAGGGAGCAAAGCGTGCACTGAGAGTTGTCCTGCAAGGTAAACAGGTCAACCTGGGCCTGCCTGAACTGCTCCCATATGAGCTGAACAACCACAGGTGGAGCCGTCACTCTCCGCGAGGTTGTCCCTGATGAGAGAACTCATCAGCTGTCTGGTTCAGGTTGCCTTGGAGAAAGACAGCTTGCAGAGATTTTATTACCTGCCGACTCCAGAAGAGGAGGCGTCGGGAAAGTTTTGACAGCTATTGCAAGCATACCCCACCATGTTGGTTGATGTACGCTACTGCAGGGACCGAAACCTCTTGAGGGCAAGCACGACTACCAACAACTCCAGGCAATTGATTTGCAGTTGGGGACTTGTCCATTGACCTGAAACTATGTGAACATTGCACATTACACCCTAGCCCAGAAGAGTGGTGCTATTGTTGCTACAACGTGTAACCCAGGTAACCCGGGCTATTAAATAAAATAGAAGAAAAAATAGTACAAAAGAAGCAGAAAGAAATCAAAGATTAATGGTGATGGGCTCTATAATAGCTTACATCAACAATGAGCCAAGCCCGGCCAATCGGCTACCTGTGAAGCGAGTGAGATGATGCAGCTACAAGGAGCGATCTGCAAAACCTCTCCATAAGCTGATGCCAGAGTGAGAAGCGGATCAAAAAAGCTCAAGGATGACCAAGAGCAGGGGTGTGATTACACTGAAGCATGATGGCAAATCATCTGGTGCCTTTGTGTCACGCTCTCCTTGAAACCTGACTCTGAAGCCACTGCTGAAGTGAGGGCATATGCATCAACCCAAGTGAGATTCCCCCAGTCAGGGACGTCATATGCTCCAGGAGTCTCTAAAATTGCTTCAGGGGGACAGCAGAATGCCGGAGATTGCACGGCCAAAAGGGGGCGTTCCATGACCTTGTGAGCTCCTCATGCACCTCCGGGAAGAATTGTACTGGGGCCATTTGAGGTTTCTCACCGTTTTCTAATTCCAGGTACCACACATCAAGCCATGAGTGTTGGGGTGACCCGGGAAAGCATGGCTGCCTTCTGCGGATCTGGGTCATCGGAAGATCCAGGAAGTCATCAGGGTCCAAAGCCAGCAGGTTGCTCTCTGATGCTACTATGGCACATGTCTTCCTCATACGTAGACTGCGTGGGTACAAGAGATGGTGTACAGCCTCCTGTGGATGGGTGGACGAGTCTCTTGGGGATTGTATGTTCCACAAGCATATGGCTGACTCGTTGACGATACAAAGCATCCTCGAAACCACTAACGCCGCTAGCTCAGACTACTGATTGTATAGGAAGTGTAGCTTAGCCAAAGAAATAAAAATAAAAATATTTGCAAGCAGTGCAACGACGGGTCAAAGAACACTGTTAAACTGCTACAGTGTGGTTCTTTAAGAACAATGTACAATAGGCAAGTGCATTTTATTTTAAAATTTTTGACACAATCACTCAATATATGATTTATACACTGTTTATAAGACTTTTTCTTAAAGTCCTTTATTTTGCCAAAAACTTACTAAATTGCCACAGAATCATAATTTGAGGTTTTATATATCTGCTAGCAGTTTGCCATTTACCCATGTGTGTTCTATCAATTAAACCGTACAATTGGAAAAACTATTTGTCCCTTTTCTCAAATACCACACATTAGATGGTTTCATGAATTTGTGCCTCTAGAGGAAGCTGGAGAATTTTTTGCAATTAAGAAATGTAGAGTATATTTTCAAATTAAACAACCATTTACTGTATTTACATTACACATAACACTATTCATACATTTTAAGAAACTAACAGCACCCATTTATTTATTAAGTATCGAAACATACCATACAAAACAGTTGCAATTTTTTTCTAAAATGCATTAACATTCCAAGTGCAGCAAGGTAAGACATTCGATTAATATGATGGTCACACTTGAGGATATAAAGTATATGCTCTTAGAACTCTTGTAGAACTGCCACCGGTTTATATACATCGTATAAAACACAGACGGCTTGAGATTAACCCTAAAAAAGTTTTTTGTTGTTCCACTCACGAAAAAACGTCATCCTCTTGAATAGACTGCAGGTGAGTAAATAAACAGCCTCCTTTTTGAAGAATATTGTAAACAATCTGTGTTTTTTTTACTTTGTGAAAAACACAATACAGCGATAAAGCAAGGACATATAACAGCTTTTCAATCAGACAGGTAGACAGAGAACGAGAAAGGGAGTATGATAGAACTATTAAAGATTAATGATGATTTCCAAAAAAGAATGCAAATTAGATCATTCAAACCGGTAGTATTACCATGAAAGGGTTTACAGTAATTATAGCACATCACTTGCAGAACTTCACAAACACATATGACATGTACAAGATTAGCTTAAGCCCTCCAATATCCAATATTAAATATAAGTTGATCACTTGACACAATAAATTGCTAGAACCTAGACAACACGGGAGAAAGTAAGAGGGAGTGTATTTTGTCTGATGAATAGAAGAAAATCAATACCAGATCAATATATACACAAGCAGTGGTTGTGGTTGTTAAGTAGAGGAGCAGCCTGGAACTCTAGAGTTTGCCAGTGAAAGAATCCTTTCACATGCCCTCCATGCCAAGGACAACGATGGAAAAGTTTTGTCTTTGTTAACACTGAGATATGTCTTCAATCTAAATGGCATATGTGTGTTTGTAGACTGCATGTCAGAATTGAATTTTGTGCTAGATATATTTTAAGTCATGGTGTTGTTATACTGTATCTATGCATGTTGGATGATAATCAGATTACAAGCTTATGTGCCAATTAACTCAAGGGTACACATTTTAGACAATGATCTAAAACTGTTAGACAAATTAAATTTTTTTAGTAAGAATTTAGTAAAAATCTGAATTTACAGCAGTCATGTGTTTCATATACTAATGTTTATCTATTAGATACTCTCAAGTTAGAGCTTTAAGAAAGCTCCTCTAGCTTAAGCAGAGAAAAAAGAGGGTGATCAGCCTCTCAGTGCTTTTTTCTGTAATTACTAGGGCATCTTCGTACTGGTCCACATGCAAAACTGGAAGCAGACAGGGTGGCGTTAAAGCTGAAGGCTAATGCATGGGGCCTGTACTTCACGTCAGTGAGGAGGTCTGTCTGACCTTGCTTGCCTTACATTATCTGTGTGTGCTGTGTGGAGGTGTAGAAGATAGGCCTGTAGTGGGCTGTAGGGGCGGGGGGGTGGGGGGGGGGGGGGGGTGTTTGAGCATAAATATATCACTTAGTGGAACAAAGTGTAATTAATGGGTGGAAAGAGATAAGAGCACCCAGGCCACTATCTGGGAATGTGCTAATGGGGTTCACACACACTCAGCATGAGCATGGGATGACCTCTGACAGAAAGTGTGTGGGGATGTAGAGGAAAGCATGATGTATTCTGATGCTATGGATATGACAGTTTGAATGTGGGCGATGAGGGGTCAAAAGACTAAAGAGTAAAAATAGTATTCTCTGTACTTTCTTTGATATAATACAAATATAACATCACTCCAGTTTTCCTTTTTTTCCAGTTTTAATTCAGTGTGGCAATTTCAGTCAATTGTTTCTTGATTAACAACAGAAGCAAACTTCAATGACTGTCACCCAACAAAAATGGAAAAGACAGAAAATGTGTAGTTGATATAGGTCGGTGTAGTTTTCATTGTTCCAGAATTTTTAGCAGAAGAACATGCTTTTCGTTAGGTTTGAATCGCAAATATCAGTAATAATTTTAGTTCAGATATGCCTTTTGGGAGGTAATAAATTAGCTGATTCTAGGGGGCAGGGTCTAACCCAAAATAAAAAGCTTACTATTTTTGAAATTCTGAACTAGCAAGTCCAATTGAGTGGTGGGCTTAATTGCTTATTCATAGGTTTAGAATCCTAGAACACTAACCGTACACTCAGACCAACGCCAGGGAGAGTTTTTCAAAAGTGATCTGCCACCAATGCTGGAGCAGAATGCTTCTTGACATTCTTTACACTCTGACGCTCTACCGCCTGGTCTTGTAGACTGATTACAATGTACAAGCAAAATTAAATATTTTGCAACAGCAAAACTCTTTTGTGTACCTTTGCACAAATACATACACAATGTAGATCCACATCAAGATTTCAGACACCTTGATTTACACATCCTTCGTTTAATTCGTGTCTGTATTATAGAAAATATTGATATATTAAACAAGCTATAATTAATTTGTCCTCTGTTGAGCACGGAAACTAATGTGGTCGGACGTCTCTCGTTACGAATGGTAACCTTAGTTCCCTGAAGGAGGGAACGAGACGTTGTATTTGAGACTAAATGGGGTTCGTGCTTGAGAACCTGTTATGTCTAAGCCTATTGAAAAGGCCAAATAATTTGGTGAATGAATCAATTCATGTCCCCTCCCGAGATGACAGGTATAAAAGGGGATGGAAGAGATCATTCCTTACCTTTTGTGCATAGGAACCTAGGTGACCTCCCTAGGACACTGCAGTGACAACTGAGTGTTGCGGTATGAAAGTGAGAGTAACCTGGCCCCAGCTTGGGGCACTTGCTGGACACAAACAATGCGGGTAGATCCCTGACCCTCTAGGAGGAGCACTACAAAGAGAGCTGTTTTCGTCATCATATGAGGAAATCTGGCTCGATCCAAGGGTTCGAAGGGCCACAGTCAGCGACCCACGAAGGTACGGGAAACGGCTTGTTTTTTTTCCAAAACGCGCCCCGAGGAATCTAGTGACCAGGTCATGTCATCCTAGAGATATCCAAACCACCAGATCATGGTGAGCAACTATCGCGGCCATATGCACTTCGGGATGGGTGGGGTAAGCTGTTGCTCAAGCCCCTCTTGCGGGAAGAACAACCCACTCTCGCATCTCCGGTTACTCTCACTGCGTGAGGCATACCTACACAGGAAGCAGCGCTACTACAAAGTTTACAAATATCGAGTGGCTGCCCTAGCCTGGCCAATTATACCTGTAACCAATGGTGGCAGTCTGTCTAGGTGTTCCTCGTCCTTGTCCAGGAGCCGGAGGTGTGGTTCCCACTGATCTGGCCTGGGGTGCTGGACGCGACGTTCCACTGGACAGAAGGTACTTCATCAGGGAATTATCTAGAGGAGAATGGTCATCAGAGCCATGGGCTACGAGAACCAAGTGTGGTTGGGCTAGTGTGGGGGAGGCTTACTAGAGGCAAGGCATACTTCTACTTGCTGCGGGGCCAGGGGTATCCGTGCCGAGTGCTACCACATCCACTTGATTGCGTGAGGATGGAACAGCCAGCGTCCTGGCGGTGACTGCAGATGAGAGAGTTCACTGGCGGTCTCGGTCAGCACCCCGGGGAGATGCACGGCGCGCAGGGTCTTGACGACCTGTTGGCTCCACTTGAGTAGGGGTCGGGCAAGCAGTGACAGTGTCCGCGAGCGTACACCACCCTAGGAATTTATGTATGCTTCAGCGGTGGGGCTGTCCGAGCGGACCAGCGCCTGCTTGCTCTTAAGGAGAGGTGTAAACCTCATGAGGGCTAAGCGTACTGCCAACAGCTCCAAGGCATTGAGATGCCGACATGGGACCTGGGCATCAACCCGGGCAATGTGCCTGTGACACACTGTGCCCCAGCCAGTGTGCCATGAGCTCCACGGAACGGACTCTAAGCCAAAGCCAAAGTGGTCTCTTGTGCATCAACCTGAGGCTAAAAACCACGGTTGAGGATGCCATAGGTCTAAGGAACCTCTGGAGTGTTTCTCAGAGGGACCACTATGCTTGAGGCCTGAGCCAGACATGCCAGCAATGACCGTGTACACTCTTCTGAGGTCGGTGTCAAGGCAGGATGGAGACGTGGAAGTACACATCCTTCAGGTAAATGCCACATACTAATCCTGACTTTCAGGATATGAAGTAAGAATAGTTGTATGCCCGGGGCCTCTTAGTTGGTGGGATAACCTCGACTGCACCATTCGCCAGAGGGGTGGCCACCTCAACCTGAAGAAGGGATGCCTCCTGAACTCATACCGAGGTGAAACTTGGGCGGGCGTCTGGCAAACTGGATTGCATTACCGAGATGGCATAACCATCCTGGCCGGACCGAAATGGGGCCAGGCGATATGATACAAGCTCCCTCGGGCAGGGTCCCCTGAAGACGGGTCCCAACCATCTGTATCCTCGGGGCCAGGTTGACATAGCCCAGTGCTGCACACTTCTTAATTGTCATGACCCCACAGAGAGGATAGGACGACTGCACAAGAGCGTCCTCAATGTGCTGGAAACCCAAACACGTGAGTCAGATCTCGTGCTGTCCTCCAACCTTGATACGCCCGTTACACCCAAGAGAACAGCGGCGTCCCATTACAGAACCACATGTTGTGCCCCCAGTTTAGAAATTTGCTCTTTTTGGCTCTGGATTTTATTGCTGAAACGCACAGGGGAGTGACTCCAGGGGAAAATCCCCTGCATCGCGTCGTCACACCAGCAATGTTGTCGGCACCAAACATACATCTAGGTTCCAAAGAACAAAAGGGAAGGAATGATCTCTTCCGTCCCCTTTTATACCTGTCATTCTGGGATGGGACATGAATTTATTCATTTGCCAAATTAATTGGCCTTTTCAAAGGCTCAGACATTCCAGGCTCTCAAGCACGAACCCCATTCAGTCTGAAACACAACGTTGAGACAATGAATGAAAGGGAACTAAAGTTTTAAATAACTGCGTTCTCTCAACTACTCTGAAGCAGAGCACTTCTACTTCTTGATTCGTTGCCACTCTAGTTTAGTTGGGGGCTTGTCTTTTTTATTTGAAAGTACAGTGGGGAGACAACATGGAATTACTTTTCAATTTACTCCCAGACCTACAATCTGGCAGAATAAAAAAAAGAGAAAGCTGGGATCCAGAAGAGCAAGATAAGTATTGATAATAGTGTAAATTAATTAAAAAAATTATAAAAATGTTTTATTTATTTTTTTATAAACTTTAGTTGTATTGATTTCACATTACATAACATTGCAGCGTTATGTACTTCCTGCAGTAATGTCCCTGCTGGTAACAAGAAGCGGACTTTGTATCCTTTGCATTACGAGACTGACTCTCTTACTATTAGGCCACCACTGCCCCTCAAATTAAACCAATCAATAAAACAAATATATTCAAAGACATTTTAATTTAGCAAAGACTTGAATGAAGCAAGAGTCTTTGGAGGTGTCAATGGTGACACTGACCTCTAAATGTCAATCAACCTACCAACCAACCAATCAATCAATCAATCAATCAATCAATCAATCAATCAATCAATCTTTTATTTGTCACAGACACTGTTACATGCAGTGAAATGGCACCCCTCCGACCATAAACACATATCACATTCAAGGGAAGACAGATCGGAGAGGTAGTAAAGAGAAAAAGGAACAACATGATACACAAGGAAAGTTGGCTCAAAAAAAGAACCCCTCTCAGACTGTCCTTCAGTAGGGCAGTGTGAGACTCGGGAGACAAAAAGCCCTAGCATCAAGCACATAAACTGGACATGACATCGCAATGGGGAGGGGGACAGGGAATGTTAAGGTGTCCAATGTGGGCAACACCCATCTGCCCCTGCAGCTATAAACAGCGCTGGAACCAGACCCGCCTGCCAAGCATGCAAAGGCGAGGGATAAGGGTAGAGGTAGTGATTGTCTATATATAGCTGTGTACATATGTGTGTGTGCGTGCATGTGTGTGTCAGTGATTCTGTGAGGCCCTATAATCCAGGACAAAGCAGGACAAAGAGAGTCTCAGAATAGAGTAACAAGACATAGCAAGCATAGCAAGAAGAGATAAGGGAAGGAGAGGGAAAAGATGCGACCACCTTCGCCGAGAGCCAAACGAGAAAAAAGAAGAAAAAAAAGCATGTCAGGGAAAGCATGAAAGCATGAAAAGAGCGGATCTATAGACCCTTACCTTAAAAGGCAGGCTATTACTTAACATGTACTTCATGTCAAATAAGATGTACAATTATACACTTACAGAATCACATTTGCAGTGACCTTGCTATGTCACATGATAAATAAAATGTGTTAAAGATGCAGGATAGGGCTGTGGCCAATGTTTGAGGATTGTCTACAGTGTGTGTGTGTGAGAATTGTGTTAGAACAGCTCAGATGCCACTCTGCTTCTCTTAATTTTGCTATCTTAACAGCTTTGGTGGAAGTCAACACCAACATAAAATAATCAATACATTGTTACTTGTCAGAAGACTAAATTTTATCCCAGAAGTTATTATATTGATCGATTAATATTGACTTCCACATGGTGTACTGCTATTGTTTTTTTAAATGTGGGATATGGATAACATTGTCTGAGGGTAAGATTTTAGAGAGTTGGACTTGTAAGCAGAAGTTTGCTGGTTCAAATCCCAGTGCCAGCAGACAATGAGTGAAGTGCTCTTGAGCCAGGCATTTAACCCCCATTTGCTCTGAAGTGATAATCGGCCACTGCATATTACTTGTAAGTAACTTTCGATACAAGAATCTACCAAATGAATAAATGTAAATGCAAATTGTTAATCTGAGATTAACCGCAAGTGTCAAACAATAAGAATAGAGTTTATACCTTTGGTTTATGCATTTACAAAGCAAAAACTATACTTAAAGTAACTAACAGAAAAAGTGCTGCTTGACATGTGTAACTACTACTATCGCTCATGCTTTGATTTAATACAATAATAAAACATACAAGCAATTACATTTCATTAGTTCTAAGTCTCTTTTATAAGAAAACAAACATGACCCCAGGTATTTATTCAACACAGTGTCTAAGTTAACAAAGAATTATGACTTAACAAGTGATTATATTTCCCAGCCTTATGGAAGTAATGACTTTAAGAACTAATTTACTTCTAAAATGGTCACTTCACTTCACTACAGTGTGTGCCATGACCTTCAAATTGGATACTACAAGAGATTGTAACCATTCAGCTAATGTATCTCATCAGACTATTGGCCCCTTGAGGAACAGTTCCACTCTTAGAACTTTTGAACCATCTAATCCAACAACATGTATGTTAGATTCTATTCCATCTAAAAGAGGGGCTCCCAGAAGTCGAAGATCCTCTTCTGACTTTTATTTTTTCCTGATCGTCATTAGGATATGTACCCAAAACCGTCAAGCTGGCAGTTATCAACTCTCTTCACAAATCTACATTTAGACCCCAAATAACTAGTTAGACCAATAACCAATAACTGGCTGTTATCAACCCTCTTGTCAGAAAACTACAATTTGCCCCCAAAGAACTAGATAAACCAATCTCAAATCTCCCTTTCTTGTCCAAGGTACTAGAAAAGGTTCCTAACAACTATACACATATTTAGAGAAAATTTATATCTGTGAGATTTCCAGTCAGGATTTAGACTATATCTGAATACCAAGACTGCTCTACTTGGAGTTACAAATGACCTGCTCCTCTCAAACGATCATGGTTGTATCTGTCTATTAGTATTATTGGATTTTAGCGCTGCGTTTGTCACTATTGACCACCACATTCTTTTACATAGACTGAACACTTTGGTGGCATAAATGGAAGTACATAAGCATGGTTTAAATTATACTTAACAGGCCGTCATCAATTCATAGCAGTAAATTAAGAAGTTTTATATCGTCATAAGTGAAGTATGGTATACCTCAAGGCTCAGTACTAGTGCAGCTACTCTTCACGCTATACATGTTACCATTGGAAGATTTCATCAGACACACTTTTTTGAAAAACTACTGGAATGCATTAGTCGATATAAAAGACTGGATGATAAGTAATTTCTTACTGCTACACTCTGAAAAAAAAACAGAGATGTTAATTATGGGACCAAAAAATTCTGCATGTAATGACCAAGAAAAAAGTTTGAAGGCTGCTCTTTAAACTCTTGGTCATCAGTTTGGAACCCGTGTGCTATTTGATAGAAATCTTTCCTTAGAAAACCATGTCTCTACCATTTGTAAAACATTAAGCATATTTCCATGACAAGTCAAGTCACCTTTATTTATGTAGTGCTATAAACAAAATACATTGCATTAAAAAGTAAAAGTAAAGTAAAACAGTGTGTCTCTAATGCAAAATGATAGTTGAAGGCAGTTCATCATTGAAAACAGTGATGTCATCTCTGATCAGTTTAAATAGTGTCTGTGCATTCATTTTTAATCAAGTCAACAATATTGCTGTAAATGAAGTCACCCCAACTAAGCAAGCAGAGGCTACAGCGGCAAGAAACCAAAACTCCATTGGTGACACTGGTGGAACCAGCTCTCCTCCGACCAGGCGAAACTAGCAGGCCAATTTCAGGGTGCAACAAAGTCAAGAACAATCATCTGTTTCCTATGGTCTTATCCAGATGGTCGTCTGAGGCAAGGTCTTACATGGGATCTGTATCCAGGGCTCCATCTGAGATAACATAACTGAATTCAACAATGAACTGCCTTTAACTATCTTTTGCATTATTGACAAACAGTTTTACTTATCAATATGGTTCAGCTTCTTTGACGTAATGTATTTTGTTTAAAGCACTACATAGGTGAAGGTGATTAAATTACATTCGGAGGCTTGAAGAATACATTTCCACAAACTATGTCTGTGCTCAAAATAGCCCTATACCCTGACAAAGTGTACAATTTGAGGGGATATTCATTTTTAGTGGTGTCCAATCCAAAGGTGACATTACTGAGTATACATTGGATCCTTTGATGTATTGTATTAACTGGTATACATCAAATTACAATTATTGCTATCTGCATGCTATCTTTTTTGAGTCTTGAATAAATTCCTGCATCCTGGCAGAAGATGGTGCGGGCAGAGCTTGCATTGCAATGACTGTCCAAGTTTAATCACCTTCTTTTACCACATCTCAAAGTGGACCAAGTGAAAGTTAAAGTGACATATTTGTCAGATATGATGATCTATAACCAATATGTGACCTCTGCATTTTACCCATCCTGTGAGTAGTAAACACACCCACTGCAAGGTGTCCTTGTAGCGTCCTCCTTGTAGCGCTTGATTCAATCAAGAGGGTGCCTTGAGTTGGGGACAGCTGACTTTCACATTATCCTTAGACCCCAGCCTGGCTGTGTGCCCAAGGTTCTCACCACTCCCCTTTAGGATCAGGTTGTACCCGAAATAGATACTTCCTCTTCTGAAGGGCAGGACTAGGACAAAAAATTTGCCCATCACTTTGAGTAGAACCTGCCCCACCAGGTATTATTGGAATAGATTCAACATGTTTCTTTAACAGAACTGCAGACTGCACAGATTTAATATTGGATTTTATGACCAGTAAATCCAAATGGTTGTGAGATTCAGATAATTATTTATTAAAAGCCAGACATTGTTATTTATATAACAATTCTAACAAAATGTTATTTAACATGCTTCTGCTGTTTAGCATGACATCTGCTGCTTTCCTGTTTCTAGCGCACAGTGGGCGATCAATAAACGAGAGAGAGTGAGACAGGACTGTGTCCATTGAGGCGTTTTTATTCGTTTGAAAAAGCTTGGTGCTGACTGAAAATGCTGGTGCAAATGCCAGTAAATTATATCTTATCTGAGCAGTGAAAAATTCATCCTAGTATTGTTTTTCCATCACAAAGTTATAATAGTCCGGTTCAAGACATTTCATATATTCTAAATAAAGAGTAATATTATTTTCTCATTCATTTATTGGTTTTAAAAGCTATATAGTTGGTGTTCTATGTTGAAAGTAGCATTTTTCCCGCCCCTGCTGCACTGTGATTAAACGGCTGTATAAAAGTGACTTTGATTGGCTGAGCGTTTTCCCCAAGTTGATCATTTTTCAACTCTGAGTGCCCGATAGAAAATGCCTAGCGCCTGTGCTGAGCTGGTGGAAAAATAGCAAGCTGAAAATGCTGAAATATTTTCAAAAAACGCGGAATTTCATGCGAAAATATTGAAAGCGTAAGCTTAACTGGCCTATTTTCCCACAGGGCCGGTGCTTGCTGTTTTCTAGCATTACCACCAAACAGATGTTTTATCTTCACACATTTTGCAGAATCTGCCCGAAGGGCATTTTTCTGTTTGTCCCTAAGTTTTTCTGCACCCCCTTTTCAGATTTAGTTGTCCATTTTCTTCTGTTTCTTTCAATGTCCCTGTCAATGATGGGTATAAAAGCAAATGCCGGTATGCCCGATGGCCAGTCCAACCTTGCTCTTCTGTGCGGTGACATGAATGCTCCTTGCCACTATACGTGGCCTGCAGGCAGAGCCGTGAATCTCTGGTCACCTATTATCTGTTATATAGGTCAGCAAAAGGGGACAGCTGCTGCCAAACAGAGAATGGCACACTGGATGGCGTACCAGTCTCAAAGTCGCCTGTGCTTACTAGCAGTGAGAGCCCATTCCACACAGAGGGTGGCCTCCTCGTGGGCATTGACTAATTGCATCTCTCAGGCAGAGATCTGTAGCGCTGTTTGCTAGGCTATGCCCACCACCTAGCAAGGTCCTCAATATCCGGTTAGAGCCAATCTCGGGCCTTGAGGATCAACCCTTAAAACTTGTGGGCGTACACTTGCAAAAGCACCATCTCCCCAACGTAGGTAAGAAAGTGTGCTTTTCTTTGCCTCCATACTCTCATATCATGAATCGCGGATAATGAGTAAGTATTTCTGCTTGAAGTAAGGATGTGGTCAGGGCATCATGGCGTGTTGATACAGGAACCCCATTCAGTAATAAAACAATGTTGAGTGACCGACAGAAGGGGAACATCTCCGGTTATGTATGGAAACCCCACTTTCCTGAAGGAGGGAATGAGACGTCCATCTATGTCCACGACACCTGACCACCGCTTCTGTGATCTGAAGAGGCTTCCCAGGTTCCTCAGCACAAACGGGGAAGAATGATTCCTTCCATCCCCTTTTATACCCATCATTGACAGGGCCATGAATTAATTTGCCTTTTTATAGGTTCAGAGACAAATGGGTTCTCAAGATCAATCCCATTCAGTCAAATGTATATATTCCTCATCTAAAATGGTGTTTTGCAGTTAGCATCACAAAATGGGCTGATGGGTTATAAAATAGTAGTGTATCCTGAAGTTAAAAGTAATTATTCAAGAAATGTTATTACAAACCACAGAAAAAATGACTAATACGACCATGCGTGAGGAAATACTAGCTTAGAGAGACCTTGTGTTATTGCTAGCATACATATCTGAAGATGTGGAGGATTTAGTAGCTAGGCAGTCAAATACTTTGCATTAGTCTATCAATAATGCAAAAGCTTTGAAAGAAGCTTAGCCAGAATGCTTGTGAAAAGAACTTGTTGCATTTTGTTGCAAAAACTATCGTCGTTTGCTTCTCTCATGTGCATCAACAACTCCGGCCCAGAATGCCACGTGTCCCATAAGCCTCTGAAATAGTCTCAGCGGGACTGCTGTGTATCTGAATTGGTTCAGCACCAGCCTGGCACGCTCATCCATGAGAGTGCAACATAGTGTTAAAGTCAAGTTCCACACTTAGATAAGGGAGAGCTTGGGAGAGCTTGCTCTTGTCTTAGTTTGCCTGGAGACCTAGGTACCAGGCCCTATATCCCTGTACATAAAGACTTACCTCTGCTTGTGACCCCAGATGAGACAGTTGCCAAGATAATCTTGCACCCGTATTCCTGTCCCCGTGAGGGAAGTAATTGTGGCGTTAGCTGCCTTCGAAAACACCTCCGCTCCAATAGGGCATTGTAAAATGCGAGCTGTAAGCTGTAGGAAAAGGTTCGAGGACACTTCATATCATCTTCACTACTCCTTAAACAGAACAACCTTGCCAAAGCAACAGTCGAGCCATCATGGGAACAACTTCTGTGGTCAGATAGAATGCAGCCAGCTGTGACATCTTTACTTACAAGTTCTCATAGACAGAAAAAGTTTGGCCGACAAATGGAAGCATGCTCGAGCTACAAACAAATTTTAGGAGGGTGCCGCTTCTTAAAACATCTTGGTGAGACGTGTACATGTTGTAAGAGATGAAAATTCATTATTTTTCAAATCTGACTCTCACTGTTGAAACGCCCAGGGGAAAGCTGTCAAAGAAGAGGATTGCTCTCGAGATTCCAGCAGTAAATCCAGCATAATAACTCTCACAGAGAAAATCGCTAGGCATAGAAAGCCCTGCAGTTGTTAAAAAACAAAAGCTAAATTAATATTCCGTTGTACCCATATGCATTAGGCGGAGATTGGCATGTGCTGTCCTTATGGCAACACTACAGACTAGACACTGCATGTAACACATAAGCACACATAAAGTTGGGCAGTACACACCTGTGCAATTCAAACAATCCCTGCAACAGCCAAACCCACATTTAAAGGCACAAATTAAATTTAATAGGATTAAAATGTAATTTGTCATACTAATCCCAAGTCTGTGAACTGACAAAGGTTAAAAGCCAAGTTGAAGAAGATAGTTGAGAAAGAGTTTAAATAAGGTGAATGTATACATTCTCTTCAGAGAGACGATTTGTACCCATGTTTGCCTAAGTAATAACCAAAGGCAATCTGAGGAACAGAAGGATGACCTGGAACCATTCCTGAAAATAATGGGAAGACAAGCCAGACATTGATTACACTTATTTATACATTAAGTTATTAAGCACTAAAATAATATTAACAGCTCAAAATGATTCAGCTACAATAGGCTAAGAACTTTGCATCCTGCTCCACCCATACCTGAGTCCTAACTGCCACAAAGTATATCCCTGCCAACTTCACACTGCAACACACACCACATTCTTTCTGGCTGTTCCTTTGTCCTGCCCTTGACCTGTGAAATTGGCATAGCAGAGGATAAGGGCTAAAATGGCCCAAGCATAAAAAACTGAAATAGTGAACTGATCCCAAAACATTTAAGCCTTGCCAAAAAATAGGGTCAGCCAATGTGCAACATCGCTCACACGTACTGTTTTTAACACATGTGACCCTGGACTACTGAAGATGAAGGATTGGGTAGTTTCCAGGCTTAGATGGAATTTGATGAAAGCTGGGATGCATGGATGCACCTGCTGGCCAATTTTGAATGATGGAGTCATGTGGAAAGCAGGGGGCAGTGGGGAGAGTGTGGTTTTATCTACGATTTAGCTACTATATTGAGCACCTTTAAGGTTGCCTTTTGTGCAAGGAAACATCTACGGTTACGTATGGTAACCTAGGTTCCCTGAAGGAGGGAATGAGACGTTGTTAGCTGAAAGGGGGTTTGATCTTGAGAACCCATTGCCTCCGAGCCTATTAAAAAAGGCCAATTAATTGGCGAATGAATCAATTCATGTCCCTGCCCATGATGACGGGTATAAAAGTTACGGAAGATATCATTCATCACCGTTTTGTGCTGAGAAACCTGGGAAGCCTCCCCCGGTCGCTGCAGCGGTGGCCGGGTAACGTGGCACGGGAAGTCACAACGTCTCGTTCCCTCCTTCAGAGAACCTAGGTTACCATACGTAAGCTGGGACGTTCCCTTTCAGTCGGTCTCTCAACGTTGTGAGCTGAAAGGGGGTCGAATTCAATCCCGCCACGTCGCCAGGCCACGTCCTGACATGCAACGGAGCGACTTACTCACTCTCCGTCAGTCACGGCCTTCCAGTGAGTCTTGGCAAGGTGTCATCAGAGCTTCGCTTGAAGTTGAGAGACTCTCGCCAACGATGCCCCGGATGGTGGCCTTACTCCAACCTTAACTAGGAGCCGTCCGTCACCGTGGGATCACTGGGGAACGCTATACCTGTAATCGAGGGTCTGCGTACGGAGACCACATCCCGAACTTGGGGGGTAACTATGTGGAGATTACCTCATGATTCTCGCCTTCTGGGAAGAAGTCAAGGGAAAAACAGTGCACAAGCCCACATACGGGGGGCGCAGCTATAGGTGGAGGCTCACCTGGGGAGATCGCCCGGTACACTGCTTGTGAGGACCTTAAGTGACATATTACATCGTGTGGGGCCGCCCTGTGTCGGGGAGCCGTTTCACACGGAGACACAACTTCACCAACTGGTGCAGCAGCCACGGCCGCTCCGTTCGGCCGGCTACTGTGGGGTGTGCTTCGTGAAGGATAGGTTGCCTATACTCATCCCTGAAGGGGGGAAGTAGGGAGGCTAAGAGGAGCGCTCTTGCTCACCTACGTAGGGGAGACGGCGCTTTCGCAGGCATACACCCACAAGTCCTAACAAGACCAGAGTAGAGACCTAACTCCACCTGGAGGTTTTAGAACCTCCCAAGGTGGTGGGTGTAGCCCAGCCCGCAGCTTTACCAATGTCTGCCAGAGAGACGCCACGCGCCAGTGCCCACGAGGTTGCCACACTCCTTGTGGAATGGGTTCTTACCGCCAGCGGGCACAGGCGCCCCTGAGACTAGTACGCTGTTGTTTTTGTGTCAACCATCCAGTGAGCCATTCTCTGTTTAGAGACAGCCCTCCCCTTCTGCTGATCTCCGTAACAGACAACAGATTAGGAGATTAGGAGCTCTGCTCAGAGCTCCTAATCTCTGCATGTGGTCCACCTAGAGGCGCAGGGCGCGTACGGGACAAAACACGGAAGAGGCTGGGTCTTCCTCCCCAATAGGGAGCACCTGCACGCTCACCACCTGCTCCTAGAAAGGAGTGGTGGGAACCTTGGGCATGTAGCCGGGCCGGGGCCTCAGGACCACCTGAGACTCAGCCGGACCCAACTGGAAGCATTCACTAGACGCAGAGAGTGCGTGTAGGTCCCCTACCCTCTTTATAGAAGCGAGCGTAACAAGGAGGACCATCTTCATCGTTAAGTGAGGAAGATAAATCTACTCCAGGGGCTCGAAGGGGGTCTTCCAGGCCTTCCAGGGCAGTAGGCAAGTCCCAAGAGGGTACAGAGCGCGGCCGGGGTGGATACACCCTCACCAAGCCCCTCAGGAACCTAGTGATCAGGTCATGTCGTCCCTGAGGCCTCATATCCACCAGATGGTGATAGGCTGCTATGGCAGCCACATACACTTTCAAAGTGGAGGGGGGCGAGCTTTTGGTCGGGGCTATAGCCTGAGCAAGGTTACCTGTGACCGCTGGTGGCAGGCTGCTCAGAAGCTCCTCGTCCCGTCCAGGGGCCAGACGTGGAGGTTTCAGAGGTCTGGCCTGGGGTGCAACAACGTGCCCTTCCCCTGGGTTAGAAGGTCCTTCATCAGGGGAATCGGCCAGGGGGGAATGGTTGTCAGAGCCATGAGCTCCGAGAACCAAGTGTGGTTGGGCCAGTAGGGGGCAACCGTAACCACTTGGTGTTCCTCTTCCATGACCTTGCACAGGACCCGTGCAATGAGGCTCACTGGGGGAAGGCATACTTCCGCTTGTCCCGCAGCCAGCTGTGTGCTAAGGCATCCGTGCCGAGGGAACCCTCGGTCAGGGCATGCCAAAGCGGGCATGGGAGGAGTCCTGAGAGGCGAACAGGTCTACCTGAACCTTACCGAAGTGCTCCCAATGAGCTGGACAGCGCGGAGATGGAGCCGCCATTCTCCTGGCCAGAGTGTCTGCCGCGAGAGCATATCTGCTGTGGTGTTCAGAGCAACCGGGATGAACGGCTTGCAGAGATTTCACCCCCTGCTGACTCCATATGAGGAGGCTGCGGGCGAGCTGAGACATGTGCCTGGAGCGTATACCACCTTGGTGATTTATGTACGCAACGGCTGTTGTACTGTCAGACCCAGCAAGGACGTGTTGTCCTGAATGAGAGGCCTGAACGAGGATGCCATGTGTCCCAGGAGCCTCTGAAATAATTTCAGGGGGACCGCGGGGCACTTGAAATGTTTCAAGCGCTCGAGCTCTGACTGGGCATCTGAGAGTCGTGCAGACATAGTGACAGAGTCCAGTTCCATCCCGAGACAGGAGATCCCCTACACTTGGGAGGGTTGGCTCCTCTCTTGGAGACCCGAAGACCCAGTTGGGCTGAGTACCGTAGCACCAGGTCCCTGTGTATACCGACTGTCTCTGGCGAGTGACTCAAGATGAGTCTGTCATCGAGATAGTTCAGTATCTGCACTCCCCTCGGGGGTGATGGTGCTCTCCGTGATCTTCATGAAGACCCGGTGGAACAGGGAGGGCCCAAAGGGTTGGAACTTGTACTAGTACGCTCGTGCCTCGAATGCGAACCGTAGGAGCAGTCGGAGTCGAGGGGAATCGAGACATGGAAGTACGTGTCCTTCAGGTCGATAGCCATGAACCAGTCTTGGGACCTGACTGACGCCAGGATGCGCCTCCGTCAGCATCCAGAAGGGCAACCTGAAAAGGGTTCCTGTTCAGGACACGTAGATCTAGAATGGGGCTCAGACCTCCGCCTTCCTTGGGCACGATGAAGTAGGAGCTTAGAATCCTGGGGACATCTCGGCTCGTGGGACAGGTTCGAACGCGGCCCCGAAGGAAGGAAGACTCCTCGCTCTTCACCGAAGTGTAGAGGATCTCTGGAACTTGGGCGGGGGCCTGGCGACCTGGATCGAGGAGCCGAGACGGATCGTATGCTCCAGCCATCGTAACGGAGTGCACAGCCGGCCAGGCGGGCAACTTGCCCGTCAAAGGCATCAGAGGGCCGATCTGCTTCACCATAGCCGAGGCGGGTGGTTCGTGGCTGTAGAGATGGGTGGTCTCGACATGCCTCCTTGGCCCGAGGGACGCATACGTCTGTGGACCACATCTGCTAGCCGCGCACCGTCGCGTGGAGAGTGACTGTAGCTGCAGAAACCCAGGGAAGGAGACACCCTGGGTGAGACCCGTCAAAGTAAACCTTCTCGTTTGGCTCTTGGCGAAGGCGGTCGCATCTTTTCCCTCTCCTCTCCCTTATCTCTCCTAACTGCTTGCTTTGTCTTGTTACTCTGTCCTGAGACTCTCTTTACCCTGCTCTCGAAACAGAAAAGGAATAATGGATTTGATTAGCTGGTCTCTGAGTGCAATTGACACCCTCTTCTTTACGAGAAGCCGGGGTTCGGGAACCCAGTTGTCCTGAAGGAACATTTGCAGCTGGATACATGATGGACGGGTGGGAGAAGTGGCGCATCGTGTGCCTGGCGACATTGTCCCTGGAGGATGTTGAAGATATCTACATATTAGGAGCTGTGGTAGCAGGGATTCTACTGATTTGATTAGGTGGGACCCTGTGGAACTGACGAGTGATAAAAGCGGTCAATGATCAAAGTTGACCGGATGGATTGAGACTGAGATGGGCAAAGCTGCTAGTACTCATGCTGCGGCAATGGATCGGAAATTGGAAAACATCATGGTGGTCATAGACCGAAAACTGGAAAACAGCGGAGCGGCTATAGTGGCCATAGACCGCAAAATGGAAAACAACGGGGTGGCTATGGACCGGAAAATGAAAAACATCTTGGAGAAACTGCGCCCTTATCGGGGGAAGTGAGAGCGGACGAGCTGTCATAACGGACCTTCCCGATCAACATAGCTCGTTATCCACTTCCCTGAAAACATATGGTATCGGGGCGGGGCATACCAGGAATCCAACCAAGAGCACTGGGGTGTAGGCGGGGCCGTACACTCGCCCCATAACTCGCGGCCCGGGAAAGCATAGCCACCATTGGCGGATCCGGATACGCCCACCCTCTGACCGCCCAGAAGCAGTAGGTGCAGCTCGTCATCGGGGTCCGACGCTCGCTCTCAGATGCTGCAACTGACAGCTCGTCCTCCTCGCGTGTTTGCAGGAGTGAGACGGCGAAACATCTCGAGGAGACGGGAAAGAAGAGCGTATTGGGGTATGGGCGGTCCGCGAGAATGAAACTGACGGAGATACGCCCATATTGATCCCCAAATCACCAACGCTGCTCGCGGTAGATACAGACCGAGCCCAGAAGTCTGCTTCAGAGCTACAGGGAGCAAACGAAGTGGTGTCTGATTTCATGATGAAAAAAGACACCGTGACCACACGAGACCATCCCCAAACAAGTGAGGCAGATCTCTCGGGAATCACCGTCTTCGACAAGCCAGTTGCACCCAAGAGAAGAGCGGCGTCCCATTACAGAACCACACGCTGTGCCCTGGTAAGAAATTTGCTCTTTTTAGTATTATAGCTTTAAAGCCACCTCCAGCAGTTGCTGAAACGCCCAGGGGAAGTCGCGCTCAGGAACGTTCCGCTGCAACCGTTATAATTTTCCAGCATTCTGTTAGACTCGAGACGCTCGAGGAGCATACCATGGTTCCGAAGAACAAAACGGTGATGAATGATTTCTTCCGTCCCCTTTTATACCCGTTTTCACGGGCGGGGACATGAATTGATTCATTCGCCAATTAATTGGCCTTTTTTAATAGGCTCGGAGACAATGGGTTCTCAAGATCAAACCCCCTTTCAGCTCACAACGTTGAGAGACCGACTGAAAGGGAACTGGTTTATTAAATGAAGAAGTTTTTCTATTGTATTAATTTGCAGAATTACTACTGATATTGTATTAATTTGCAGAATTACCACAAACAGAATCGGCCTGTTTGACTCCACCATGGAACTTTGCCACCCTTTCTTTTTCCTGCTCACTGTGTTATTTCCTCTTCCTAATGATAAAGACAAACCAGTTGTTTCCATAAATTTATGAAGTGGGGTACAAAGTGGTTTAGGATTATTTTTCAAAGCTATCACGTTAAAGAAGCAGAGCAGCCAAGCATTGTTCTGTGGTACAACACAGACACATGCAAGACACAAGACCATATAAACACAGATTAAATTAAGTAGTTCTTGTCGTAATTGCACAGTGAGGTGGTGGCTTGGTTCAGCAACAGTGACATAGTTTGTGAAAACGAGCAGAAAATTCAACTTTCCATATAAAGGGAAATTTTTGCTCTGGCTAATGTGACTTAAATACATTGTTCCACAGTTGAATGGGCTGGCACCTGCTGCATCAGAACTGGCCAATTACAGCACAGTCACTCTAATTTTCTGATTCAATTAGCATGCTTCAGAGCCTTGCCGTCTAATTGCAAACTACTTCACAGTTAACTCTCTGATTAATCGCTGCCCATCTGCAAGGCATTGGAAACCTTTGTGGAACAAATTCACATGTATTTTATAATGCCGAGAGTGGATCTAAGCCTACATGGTTGGTTGGATCCTGCGCACATTATGGCATATCAAAAGAACAAGCTGACAGTCACCTGTAAATCTATTCAATAAACTTGAAGATTTTATAATTCACACCAGCCATGTAAGCAACAAGCCAGGAGAAACTGTGACAGAAAAAAATATAATCTTAAAAAGAATGTGTTAAAATATACATTTTGTATGTGCTATGCTTTTAAAACAGTTTGAGTGGGTTTTCTATTAAATAAAGGAAAAGTAAAAAAACAATGTGTTGTCTTAAGAAATAAAAGATATTTGCTCAGTTAATATTAATAGATTGATATGTTGCAAAACTTAACACAACTGTTACAACTCTAACACAACTGTAGAGTATCATCGGTAAAGTTTAATAATGTGCTAAAATTTACTCCAAGCCAACATGATGGAAGAAATAAGGCAACATTTAATATTTCGGTTTGTAGTTTCAAGGTCAACACCTGAAAAATTAGAAAGAGGGAATTTCTAGGAAATGGTCTTTTAACTTCAGATCAATGGATAGAGCAGTTTTTCTTTCATTAAAGCGATATTTCACCCAAATAGGTAACCCGAAAAGGTGGCCCCATATTTCTTCAACATTATTTTCTTGTGTTCTGAAATGACAAGGGGCTGGTAAATGATGAAATAATTTCCGTTGTTATATAAACTGTCATTTTGAAGTTAGACAACTGCCTAATATAGTAAGCTACTAAAGACACAATTTCCCGGTTATAAATCTTATTGTATTTTTGGCAAGATTGGGTTAGACTTAATACCAACCCTGGGCACAACAAATATGAAAAGACCATTGGAAAGACTTGGAGTCGTGATCCGAAGGTTACTGGTTCGAGACTCGGAACCAGCGGGAATACCACGACTGAGGTGAGTCATATCATGGCTGCCCACTGCTCCGGGTGTGTGTTCACAGTGTGTGTGTGTTCACTTACTGGATGGGTTAAATGCAGAGCACAAATTCCAAGTATGGAATACCATACTTGGCAATACGTCACTTCACTTCACTACAGTGTGTGCCTTGACCATCACTTTTTATTAAAATATTTCACCTTGGCCCCTTTTATGACTTTTAGCAGGACCAGTCAGGTTTAGACTTTTTATCTGTTGTTATTTGCAAGAATCCACAATTCTCTCTGTCAAGACAGTCAGGATCTTTAGAAGTCTCACATGCACTTGATGCTTCTAGTTTCAATTAAAGTTTTTGTTTTTGAGTTTTTGTTAAAGGCAAATGACATTGTTATTTATAAATTGTATTGTTTTCCATGGGTTCTACTTAATGTCAGGTCTCTGATTTGACCACAGTCGCCAGCAGTAATAACTCCGCTGCAGGAGTTTTTTTTTGAAGTTACTGGGGTTTATTCACCCAGGGCTTTTTGTCGATATGCATTGATTCCTTTGTGTAATTTGATGTCTAAACTAACAGCGACTATTGCGCTCCCCAACAACACAAATTGATTACTGTTCTTATTAAGTGCCAATATTTAACCCTTATAACTACAAAAACAATACACTGAATATAATAGAGTGGACTTACTGTGAGTTCTCACCGCAAGCGGCGAGAGAGTCATGAGACGCTCTCGCCGCCCTCCCTCCGCAGCTGGAGCAGACAGCTTCTCGCCCCTCTCGCTGCTCTGATGCGCTGCCGCCTGCTCTTTTATTTTTATTTAAAGGAGTCGCAAAGCAAACTAATTAAACGTGATGACTAAATACAAAGTACAAGTTAAATTATCATCATATATTTAAATATTTTGCACACACACACACACACACACACACACACACACACACACACACACACACACACACACACAAACAATGAAGAAACACGTCATAAACTCAAGAATTCATGTGCCCTGGTGAGTGAAATTCTTGGGAGCTTGCTCCAGAAAAATTGCAGTACAGGCAACCTGTAACATATACTTCAACATAGGACAGTGTTTTTGGGGCAGACCTGTTGAAACGAGATTGTCTCCATCCCTCCTGGGGTGGAGCCGCTCCTCTGTCTAGAAATATGGAACATAGACTTAGAGTTTATCCTTGACTAACTGGAGCCCAGGTCATGCAGCAGACAAACTGTCTTAACCCACTGTCTGCTGGCTGTCTCACATCACAGAGCTCAGTTAATTCTCAGCACATAGGAACTCTTTCTCCTAGATATCACTCCATCAAGACTGTGTCTGTTCCCCGAACTAGAAAATACAAAAAAACATACAAATGTGTTTAAAAGTAAAAATAATAACCTCATTGAGGTTCAACAAATAAAAAACAGCTACACTTCTAATAAACAAATGATAAAGCTTGGTTTATTGAATATCAGATCCCTTTCTAAGAAATCACTTTTTGTAAATAATATGATCACTAATCATAATTTAGATGTTCTTTGTTTGACAGAAACCTGGTTAAAAACTGATGATTACATTATTTTAATTGAGTCCACCCCACAAGATTACTGTTATAAACATGAGCCACGTCCAAAGGGTAAAAGTGGAGGTGTTGCTTCAATATATAACAATATTTTTAAAACTTCTCAGAGGGCAGGTTTCAAGTATAACTCGTTTGAAGTAATGGTGCTTCATATAACATTACCCAGAGAAACAAATGTGAATAATAAATCCCTTTTGATGTTTGTTTTAGCTACTGTATACAGGCCCCCAGGGCACCATACAGACTTTATTAAAGAGTTTGGTGATTTTATATCTGAGTTAGTTCTGGCCACAGACAAAGTTTTAATAGTTGGCGATTTTAATATCCATGTTGATAATGAAAATGATGCATTGGGACCAGCCTTTACAGATATTCTGAACTCAATTGTGGTTAGACAACATGTTTCAGGACCCACCTACTGCGGAAACCATACCCTAGATTTAATATTGTCACATGGAATTGATCTTGATGATGTTGAAGTTTTTACAGCAAATTGATGATATCTCAGATCACTATTTAGTGTTGTGCAAACTAAATATTGCCAAAGTTGTAAATCCAACTTCTTGTTACAAATATTGTAGAACCATCACTTCTACCACAAAAGACGACTTCGTAAGTAATCTTCCTGATGTATCCGAATTCCATAGCAATCCAGCACACCGGAACAACTCGATAATGTAATCAAAACGACAGACTCGCTCTTTTCAAGCATTTTAAATTCCATTGCCCCCTTAAGCTTAAGGAAGGTCAAGGAAAAAAGTGTGACTCCTTGGTATAATGAGCATACTCGCAGTCTAAAGAGAGCAGTCCGAAAAATGGAACGCAATTGGAGGAAAACAAAACCAGAGGTATTTCGTATTGCTTGGCGGAAAAGTAACCTATCTTTCAGAAAGGCATTAAAAACTGGTAGATCAGATTACTTTTCTAATCTTTTAGAAGAAAACAAACATAACCCCAAGTATTTATTCAACACTGTGTCTAAACTAACGAAAAATATAGCCTCAACAAGTGCTGACATTTCCCAGCACTACAGCAGTAATGACTCTATGACCTACTTCACTTCTAAAATTGACACTATTCGAGATAAAATCGTAACCATTCAGCCGTCAGCTACTTTATCGCATAACATTTTTGAACAGTTCCATTCATTCTCTACTATACAAGAGGAAGAACTGTGTAAACTTGTAAAATCATCAAAAGCAACAACATGTATGTTAGACCCTATTCCATCTAGGCTACTAAAAGAGGTGGTTCCAGAAGTCATAGATCCTCTGCTGACTTTTATTAACTACTCATTGTCGTTAGGATATATCACCAAATCTTTCAAACTGGCTATTATTAAGCCTCTCATTAAAAAAACACAACTTGACCCCAAAGACCTAGTTAATTATAGACCAATCTCAAATCTCTCATTCCTATCTAAGATGCTAGAAAAGGTAGTATCCTCAAAATTATACTCATTTCTAGGGAAAAATTATATTTGTGAGAAATTCCAGTCAGGTTTTAGACCACATCATAGCACCGAGACTGCTCTCCTTAGAGTTACAAATGACCTTCTCCTCTCATCTGACAGTGGCTGTATTTCCTTATTAGTGTTACTGGATCTTAGCGCTGCCTTTGATACTATAGACCACAACATTCTTCTACATAGACTTGAACACGTTATGGGCATAAATGGAAGTGCATTAGCGTGGTTTAAGTCATACTTAACTGAACGCTATCAATTTGTAGCAGTAAATGAAGAGCTATCATATCGACAAGTTCAGCATGGGGTACCTCAAGTTTCAGTTCTTGGCCCACTACTCTTCATGGTATACATGTTACCTTTGGGAGCCATCATCTGGCAGCATGGTGTCAGCTTCCACTGTTATGCTGATGATACTCAGCTCTATATTTCCTCACTACTCGGTGAGACACACAAATTCGAAAAACTTGGAATAAATAGTCGATATAAAAAACTGGATGACGAGTAATTATCTGCTGCTTAACTAATTATAGGACCTAAAAACTCTGCCTGCAACAACCTAGAAAAATTTCTAAAATTGGATGGCTGCCCTGTAAACTCTTTGTCATCGGTTAGGAACTTGGGTGTGCTATTTGATAAAAATCTCTCCTTAGAAAGCCACGTATCAAGCATTTGTAAAACCGCATTTTTTCACCTCAAAAATATATCTAAATTATGGCCTATGCTCTCAAAATCAAATGCAGAAATGTTTATCCATGCATTTATGATCTCAAGGTTGGATTATTGCAATGCTTTATTAGGTGGTTGTTCTGCACACTTAGTTAACAAATTACAGTTCTTACAAGAACCAGGAAGTACGACCACATTACTCCGTTCCTGTCAACATTGCATGGCTCCCTATCAAACATTGTATAGATTTTAAAATCTTGCTCATTACAAAGCCTTGAATGGTTTAGCACCTCAATGTTTGAAAGAGCTCCTGTTACATTATAATCCTATGCGTTCACTATGTTCTCAAAACTCAGGAAATTTGATAATACCTAGAATATCAAAATCAACTGCCGGCGGCAGATCCTTTTCCTACTTGGCGTCTAAACTATGGAATAACTTACCTAATAGTGTTCGGGAGGCAGTTACACACTTGCAGTTTAAATCTAGATTAAAAACCCATTTCTTTAACCTGGTTTACACATAAATACTAACATGCTTCTAATATTCAAATCAGTTAAAGGATTCTTAGGCTGCATTTATTTAAGAAATCCGGAAACCGAGAACACTCTCCACAGCACACCATATATCTGCTATAACTTTAGTAGAATGGCATCTACGCTAATATTGGTCTGTCTCTCCTTCCGAGCTCTTCGGAGCCACCAGATCCAGATTGTATCCAGATCAGATGGCATTGCAGTCAACAGGATCCAGTGCGTATCCAGACCAGATTGTGGAGAAAGGACCCCTAGGGCCCGGAAGGACAGCGGAGACCAGGACGACTAGAACACCAGATGCAGATCCCTCGCAAGACCATGCCTCAGATGACCATCAAGATGGGACCACAGGAGACAGATGATTTTTCTCTGGACCAGATGGTGGGTCCGGAATTAGAAAAGCCCTCTACAGTCCTCGAACAAAGAGAAGTCCAATACAAGAACACCACGGATACCAATCCCCTGCGAATACCTCATCTTTGACAATCATCAGGATACGACCACAGCACACAGATTTGTCTTCTTCATCCCTCTTCAGCCTGGAATTGAACTGATGGAATCGTCTGGTCAGAGGAGAACTGCCCCCCCACCAACGAATTGAAAATGAATGCACAGACACCATTAAACTGAACAGAGACATCACCCCCGAATTCAATAATGTATTAACTTTTAACATTAAGCATTATGACACACTGTTTACTAATTATTGTTGTTAAGCTGCTTTGATGCAATGTATTTTGTCTAAAGCGCTTTATAAATAAAGGTGACATTGACATTGACATTGACAGTGTGCAATATGCACGTACATAAAATCAGTACACACAGTGTACTATTGGACAGGGAAAAAGCTGTCCCTCAGTCAACTAGTGCGGGAGCGGATGCTAAGGAGATGTCTTCCTGAGGGCAGCATAGAGAGCAGTCTGTGAGATGGGTGGCTGGAGTGCCTGATGATCTTTCGGGATTTCCTTGAACACCGCCTGGTGAAGATTTCCTGGAGGGAGGGAAGCTCACCTCCAACGATGTGGCTGGCAGTTCTCACGACCCTTTTCAGAGTTTTGCGGTTGCCAGCAGTGCTGTTTCCGAACCAGGCAGTGATGCAGCTCGTCAGGATGCTCTCTATTGTGCAGGTGTAGAAGGTTCTGAGGATGCTGGGGCTAATGCCAAACTTTCTCAGCCTTCTCAGGAAGAAGAGGCACTGTTGTGCCATCTTCAGCACTGCGTCGGTGTGTATGGACCAGGTGAGATCCTCGCTGATGTTGACGCCGAGGAACTTGAAACTGCTTACCCGCTCCACAGGTGTCTCGCCGATAGTGATGGGTGTGTGTTCTCTGCTCTGTCTCCTGAAATCCACCACCAGCTCCTTGGTCTTGTCAGTGTTGAGTGAGAGGTGGTTCTCCTGACACGATTTAGTCAGGGTGCTCACCTCCTCTTTTAAGGCCGTCGGTGATCAGGCCTATGACGGTTGTGTCATCAGCAAACTTTACAATCACATTGGAGCTGTGCATGACTGTAGAGTCGTTTGTGTACATGGAGTACAGGGTGGGCTGAGAACACAGCCCTGAGGAGCATCAGTGTTGAGGGTCAGCGAGGATGAGGTGTTGTTGCCCATTCTGACCACCTGACTTCTGCCTGTCAGGAAGTCCAGGATCCAGTTGCACAGAGATCTGTTCAGCCCAAGATTCTGGAGCTTCTCATCAAGTGTGGAAGGCACTATGGTGTTGAATGCTGAGCTGTAGTCCACAAACAGCATCCTTACATAGGAGTTCTTGTTTTCCAGGTGGGAGAGAGCAGTGTGTAGGGTGAAGGCAATGGCGTCATCTGTGGAGCGATTGCTGCGATATGCAAACTGTAGAGGGTCCAATGAGGCGGGAAGTACAGAGGAGATAGAATCTCTGATGAGTCTCTCAAAACACTTACTGAAGAAAGGTTTGAGAGCGACAGGCCTCCAGTCATTTAAACATGTGGTTTTGCTTTTCTTGGGTATGGGTACAATGGTAGATGTCTTGAAGCATGAAGGGACCACAGACAGACAGAGGGAGAGGTTGAAGATGTCTGTGAAGACACCGGCCAGCTGGTATGCGCATGCTCGGAGCACATGGCCTGGGATGCCATCAGGACCCGCAGCTTTCCGGATATTTACTCGTCTGAAGGATCGGGTTACATCCGCGACTTAGACGGAGAATAACGTCACATCTTCTTCAGCAGCTGCGGGGACTCTCTCTGTGTGGGCGGGGCTGTGAGCCTCGAAACGAGCATAAAATTTATTTAGTTCATCCGGTAGGGAGGCAGCGATGTTCACAGTAGCTGGTTTATTCCCCTTATAGTCTGTGATGTTACTTATGCCCTGCCACATACTTCGTGCATCGTTGGTGTTGAATTGATCTTCCACCTTGTTTTTATATTGTTTTGTTCTCGGCGAAGGCGGTCGCATCTTTTCCTTCTCCTTCCCTTATCTCTCCTTGCTATGCTTGCTTTGTCTTGCTACTCTATTCTGGGACTCTCTTTGCCCTGCTCTCGAAACAGAAAAGGAATAATGGATTTGATTAGCTGGTCTCTGAACGCAATTGACACATTGTCCCTGGAGGATATTGAAGATATTTACCCATTCGAAACTTTGGTAACAGGGATTCTGCTGATTGGATTAATTGGGACCCTGTGGTATCGACGATTGTTAAAAGCGGTCAATGCTCAGAGCCCCAACAAGTTGACCGGCTGGATTGAGACAATGATGGGCAGAGCTGCTAGTGCTCAGACTTTGGCTATGGACCATTAACTGGAAAACATAATCGTGGTCATAGACCGTAAAATGGAAAACAACTGGGTGGCTGTGGACGGCAAAATGGAAACATGGACCACCAATGGAAAACATCTTGAAGAAACTACCGACTATGCAACAGAATTTGGCGGACCTGGCAACCAGTGCTGGACATTAGATAACTGCGGAAACTAGCAGATATCGTCCTAAATTTGAAGAAGAATCTTTTGTTTTGGCTTCAACCCTTTCAGACAGCCTTGGTCAAGGCCTGTGCTGAAGACAAACAACCTCCATGAGAACAAGATAACAAGACGCCCTGACTTCCTTTCCCCATTCCAAGGACATCTGTTGTGGACTGGATTCTCAGGCCACACGGTCACACTGACACACACATGCACGCACACACACATACGTACACAGCTACAGATAGACAATCACTACCTTAACCAATATCCCAAGCCTTCGCATGCTTTTCATCGCTGATGTGGGCCGGTCGGGTCTGGATCCAGCGCTGTTCATAGCTGCAGGGGCAGATGGCTGTTGCCCAAATTAGACACCTCAACATTCCCTGTCCCCATCCCCATTGCCATGTCATGTCCAGTTTATGTGCTTGATGCAAGGGCTTTTTTGTCTCCCGGGTCTCACACTGCCCTACTGAAGGACAGTCTGAGAGGGGTTCTTTTTTTGAGCCAACTTTCCTTGTGTATCATGTTGTTCCTTTTTCTCTTTACTACCTCTCCGATCTGTCTTCCCTTGAATGTGATATGTGTTTATGGTCGGAGGGGTGCCATTTCACGGCATGTAACAGTGTATGTGACAAATGAAAGATTAATTGATTGATTGATATTGTCTTTTTGCGATTTTGGTGGATTTCCTGAGATCGTTTCTTGCTTGCTTGCGATCGTCAGAATCTCCGGATTTAAAAGCGGATGTCCGCGCCGATAAGGCTGCTCGAACATCGCTGTTTTTCCAGGGTTTCTGGTTGGGGTAGATACGGATTATATTTGTCGGCACCACATCATCTATACACTTCCTGATGAAACACGTAACAGAGTCTGAGTACGCCTCGATGTCGTTATCAGACGCTGCCCGGAACATGTCCCAGTCCACGTGATCAAAACAGTCCTGAAGTGTAGCGTCTGATTGGTCCGACTGGCACTGAATTGTCCTGAGGGCAGGGGATTCCCATTTCAGTTTCTGCCTATAAGCAGGCAGCAGCAGAAAGGAGAAGTGATCTGATTTGCCGAACGGTGGGCGGGACAGAGACTTGTAGGCGTCCCGGAAGGGAGAATAACAATGATCTTGGTGCTATTGTCCTGAAGTTTGCTCTTTTAAAGTCCCCCATGACAATAAACGCTGCCTCTGGGTGCACGGTTTCCTGCTGACTTATTCCTGTACAGTTCCTTTAGTGCCTGTTCTGTGTTGGCTTGAGGAGGAATGTTAACAGCTGTGATGATGACCGCTGTGAACTCCCTCGGTAGCCAGAATGGTCGACACAGAAGCATGTGAAATTTCAGATCAGGACAGAGTGTTGGTTCCTCTCATCACACCATGAGTTGTTAATAAAGAAACAAACTCCTCCACCTCTGTTCTTCCCTGTGAGCTCTTTAGTTCTGTCCGAGCGGTGCACGAAGAACCCGGTGAGCTCGATAGCTGAATCTGGAACCTCTTCACACATCCAGGTTTCTGTGAGGCAGATAATGCAGCAGTCTCTTATTTCTCGTTGGTATGAGATCCATGCCTGCAGTTCACAGAGTTTGTTGTCCAGAGACTGAACATTAGCCAGTAGTATTGAAGGGAGAGGAGGTCGGAGAGAACGGCGCCTGAGTCTGACGAGGACGCGGGCTCTCTTCCCTCTTTTCCGGTGGCATTTCTTCTGTCGCGTCCGTGTAGCCCAAACAAAGGTTTCTGATGCGGTGTCTGTAAACAAACCACCAGCGTTCAGAAACTCAAAGTCCGGTTTTCGATTCGCGATGAAGGCACCTATGTTAAGAAGTATTTTCCTGTCGTAAACAGTTAAACAAACAGCCTCCAAAACATAGGACAACAAACAAACAAGTAAAACAAACAAAAAACTACAAAGTTTTTGCGGAGCTCGCAACACGGCCACCATCTTGGAACAGTTCTACCATAAAGTTAAACTGATTTTAACTCTACCTTGAAGCTCTTGCCAGCATTGCTGCGCCCCCGGCTCACATTGAAAATGAATGGCATCCGGACGCTCTTGACGCTCTCGCCCGTGGCAGTGTGAATGCACGGTTAACTTAACAGAGCTGGACAGTGACTGAGTACATTTTTTCTCAACAAGTTAATGAGTTCTCAACCATAGATTGTTTGTGTGAGAAGGGTGTTACTAAGCAGAATTTTATTTTTCCTTCCTTGTACGCTGACCTTTACACAGCTGCTTAGCTGATTATCTTTAGTCATTATTATTTTCTCTTCTTTGCTCTATGCTGCATGTAAAACTTGGTCAGGATCAGAGCTGTGTCAGAACATTGCATTGATTTACGTTTATGTTTATTGATTTTGCTGGATTACGTTTATTTATTTTGCTAATAAAATTAGATACTCATATGTACACACAATTGTTTTCTGAATTGTCTTTTCATAAATTAAACATTAATGTAAGCTGAGCATTTTCTTTGATGTTCTTGAGTATGCGATGTGTTTAACACAGTCAGGTTCTAATGTAGCCGCAAACCATCCATTAAAATTCTAGAGTTTTGTCAGAGTTTTGCCATTTTGCTATTGTCTTGTGGGCAAGTGAGAAATGTTAAATAATGCAACATGGTAAAAAGATCAAAATGATAAAAAAATATGCATTTATAAAAGTACTTATAAAAAAAGTGTTTATTAAAACCTGTAATTTAAACAAGAAAAGGGAAAGCAATATAAGAAAAAAATAAAAAATAATAATAAAAATGAAGTAGGAGTGGCCCTGGGCCATAGGTTAATCTCAAACAGAGCTTGTTCAGCAAACCAGAGGCACTGAGCTGTAACTAAGTAAAGCCAAGCAACCATGGGCATGGTAGCCAGCCAGAGCATGGGATTCTTCAGGGGGCCATACTAAGCCAACTCTCTTTCTTTCTATCAGACTCTAACATTTTCATTAACACAGAAAAAGAAAATAGGCTGAGCGAGACGGAGAAAAATAGCAATCCAGTACAAACAAAAAGCAGACTAGAGAGGGGGAAAGAAAAGACATCCCTATTTGTGATTGGAGAACTTTGGCAGTTATGGTGCTGCATATATTACACACATTTTAGTAGAAACACTCTAAAAAAGAGAGGGGCTAAATAGAGACACAATAAGGCAAAGAGGCACCGATCTAAAGTGATGACTGAGAGACAAAAGAGGCCTGTCAGGCCAGCCAGACAGCTGTGAGCTGGGTGTCAAACTGCCTCCCCAGACCACCATCTGCTGACACCACCAGATGACATTGAAAATAGGATTACAGTTGCAAGACATTAAAGATGAGGACCTAAACTATAATATCACATAGCAAAAAAACATAACGCAGACATGGATAAAGATGGAAGAGGTGGACAAGGTCAAAGAAACATTGTGATGTATGGATATAAAACAATTAAAAGTGTGGCATCTAATGGTGGGCCCCAAACCATGCCAAGTCACACAATTTAATGCTAACAATAGACAGCTTTGTTAAAATAGAAAAGTTGTTTGTATTTTATGGGTTTGTTTTGTTGATCCCCAATGTAATAATAAGGCATATGTTGGACAATGGCATTACACTCAAAACAGTGGAGATTTAGGAGAAACCCTCCAACACTCCCCCTGCTCTACATCATCATTTAGGTTCCTGGGCACCACCATTTCACAGGATCTAAAGTGGGATACTCACATTAACTCTACTGTGAAAAAAGCTCTGCAGAGACTTTACTTCCTCATACAGCTGCCACAGGAGCTGCTCGTACAGTTCTTCTTAGCGAATCACTTGCACTTCTCTTCCCGCACTTCTAGAACTGTACTCATCCGGAGTGATTAAAAGGGCTCGCAAAATAACTTGTGAACCCTACACCCAGGACCCTGTCTGACGACCTGCCCACTGGATCCATTCCCAACCCATGTCCCCCACCCAAGCTATCTCTCCATTCATCGCTCCGGCTCTCACCCGAATCATCAACTCGTCTATAAGCTCTGGCACATTTCCTACAATTTCCAAGGAAAATCACATCACCCCGATTGACCAACCTTCCTCCTTCCTCACTCAGAACAACCTCCCAGACAGCAACGAGTCAGGCTTAAAGAGTGGGCACTCAACAGAAACCGGTCTGCTTTCGGATGTTGAAGAGAGCTATGATTGGCAAGGGCAGCCTCTAAGTCATACGTTCTCATCCTGCTGGACCTTTCAGCGGCTTTCAACACTGTTAACATTTTTCGACACTCAAGACCTTGGGCATCTCTGACACAGCACTCCAGTGGTTCCAATCTTACCTCTCCTTAAGGGTATCTTGAAGAGGTGAGGTCTTGGAATCGCAACATCTCAACAACCGTGCACCTCAGGGCTCTGTGCTTGGGCCACTGCTCTGTTCCATCTACATGACATCGCTGGCATCCATCATTCGGAAGCATGCTCTTTGCATTCCACCCTGAACTCCAGACAGTATTGGCATATGTCTTAGCATGCCTGAATGACAACACTCTCTGGACGAAGGACCACCATCTACAACTGAATCTGGCAAAAACTGAACTTCATGTCATCTCCGCCGACCGGAAGATCCGTCACAACCTCTCTTTCCGACTAGGACGGTCCATCACGGTACCCTCCAGGACAGACAGAAATTTGAGAGTAGTAATAGATTATCAATTTACTTTCCAGGGTCATGTTGCTAAAAGGGCATTAAAAAGGGAAAAAACTAAAGCTGGTAACAAGGGAACCATGCTACAGGCATGAACTTTTAATGGGATAGTGAATAAGGAAACAAAGGGGTGGGGCTAAGACTCAAGACAGGAGAGCACATGGCACAAAGAAATGATGGCCATGTGCTTCCAACACAAACCCAAGACATGAGGATGTCATGAATCTGTCCTTCAAATCTTTGACTTGATTGAAAATGAATACACAGTCACTGTTTATACTGAACAGAGATGACATCACCAAATTCATGATGAAATGTCTTTAACTATCATTTAGCATTATTGACACACTGTTTTACTATTCCATGTTTTCAGCTGCTTTGATGCAATGTATTTTGTTTGAAGCGTTATACAAATAAATGTGACTTGACTTGACTTGAGTCTTAAACAAATTACCGCAAGAAAGACAGCACCAGGACAAACTTTCCGTGAGACATTTCGTAAAGAGCACCTTAAAAATGTATGAATTGTTTTTTTTTAAAAACCCATTTAGGTATCTTATAGCATCAATATATACTTATTATATAGCACCTCATAACTTGTATATTTATAAAACATCTGTACATATTTTATTCCATCATGAGCTCTTCTCTCACATTGCAGTTAATATAAGGGAGTAGTATGATTTCTATAATGATGAAAACGGCCTTGACAAACCCATACCATATGGAAGTTGGATTGAAGTTAACAAAAATATTTGGAAACACTTTTATATTTTTACAGATTATGGTAAAGCAAAATGTTCATTTTCTAAAGGATTTTATTGCTCATTGCACATAACATGTCGATTTCAATGTCACCTTTACGTATATAAAATATATTGCATCAAAGGAGCTGAACAACATTGGTTAGTAAAACAGTGTCCATGATGCAAAATGATAGGTAAATGCATTTCATTGTTCAATTCAGGGATGTCATCTCTGTCACCTCTTACCAAATAACTTTCATTTGTTTTATCATTAAAGGGTATTTGAGGTCAAATCTGTCTAATCGGACTTTGTTAATAAAAAAACTTAGATTTTAATAGTCATACAGCTTAAAAAAAGATTTTAAGATGCTTTTTATTCATCATTTCAGAGTCGAATTGCAGTCCTCTGAATCCAAATCAATTTGCATCTTGATTTTTCCAGGGATTCCCATGCCTAAAGGACACTGGCGGTTCCTTTCCAATAACAGAGGCCTAACATACATGTGACCAGTACTTACACCTCTATGCAGTGTCTGCATCTCTACAAATCTTCCAAGGTATTGGATGAGATTAAAAACCAAGAGAAAGGCTTGGCCTCCAATCTGGACAACTCATTATGACATTTACTGGGCATTTTAAGACTTACTGTACATGATAAAGCTTTTGTTTCCCTTTGTACTGACCATGTTGGTTTGATCACTGTAAGGCCAATACAGAAAGATAAAGCTCTTGTATATTTGGAACTTGGCTTTTTGAAAATGCAAGCAACATATAGGCAAACATTAAAAATGCAAATAAAGGGCTCTTTTTCACTTCACTACTCTACTGTCCATATTCAGCTACTGTTCTGCAATGTCCACTTTGTATTCCTTTATCTTAAAGGGGCATACCCACACTCATAAGAGCAGTGGAGCTATCTCAGCTGACTAGATAAATGAGAGGCTATGAAAGAGTGTTTTTCTTCTACTCCTTAAATTAAAAGGAAACTTCAACACATCCCACACTGACAGGTGTGATACCATAAATATGCCCTTACAAAGCCCAAGAATGTGATAAAACGTATGACCAGTGATACTTTAAGGCATACTTAAAGCAATAACAGCATGTCCTGTGAAATTTGACCTTCTTGTTGGCCCTTTTATCATGAAACAACTTGTTCTTAACCAGTAATTATTTGCATTTCACATGTTTTAGAAGTGGGCACTTCTTACTAAAGCAGTGTTGATGTGTGCTGGCAGGTACACCAAATAGTAACACATAGTGTAGTATCAGGCCCTGCAGACCTTCAGGGTGTAGCACGAAGTGAAGGTTTTGGTTTAAAGCTAATAGCATCATAGCGGAATCATTACAACCTATGTAATTGTACTGTGGCTCAATGAGAAAAGGAATCTTAAAGCAATTAATAATTATGGCTTTCGGCAAATAAACTTTGCTTTTTCCCTTCTTCTTAACATTTTAGCTATAGAAAATCAGCCACTAGTTGCAATGTATTACCCAATTCTCAATCCCCACAGGTGTCACTGGGTATTTGCATCTGCGGGAGATAAGTCAACATCATGGCTACAGCCTAAAAAGACAAAAATATAATTTGATGATGTTTTCATAATGAAATAAATAATATAATATTTTTTCCAGAAAAAAAGAAAACAAAAATTATTTTAACTTTGAGGCTGGAGCTCAAGGACATTCACGAATGGTTTCTCTCTAATCATCTTGAACAGTAATGTACATCCCTAATATATTGTCATGATATTCTTGGTTATTTCTTGCCCCCTGTTTTCTATAGCAATCCTATTAAATGTGCATTTCATTAAATTATTTTTTGAAAGGTCACACACAGGATATGGGAAACGGGGGTGCTGCATGCCAGAATTATGCACACATCAAAATATGTGCTTAAATATACCCAATGAACTGAATATTTTCTTTACAAAAGGAGCGCGCAGGCTCAAAAAGGGAAAAAATACATTACAATATTACAAGAGTATTACATACTGTTTCCTAATTAATTGATTTGTGTTCCCAAATGGAGTATTTTATTATGTGCATTACTGCTGCTTTGATAGTAATTATAATAACTCCTGCAGTTTCCAGAACCTACGGCAGAAACAGGGACTTCTCACCCTCCCGTATCAAATGCTGTCAGAGCAAAGCACCCCATTAGTCTCCAAATCTAATAAATTGGTAGCATGAAAAATTAACATAAGACACCTCTTCGTAGGCAAAAGATTGAGAGAGCTGCAGGAGAAGGTAAAAGGGGAAAATGGAAATAATAAGTCTAATATCCTAAAATGGGGCCAATGTCAGAAAGAAGTGAGTAGATGTATACAGTTGTGTTGCGCTGCATGGCGGGGGCCTGTCAGTGAGCCATTTATTTGTGCTGATGGGCTGATAGGAATAGACTGATGGTGATAATAAGGACTGCTCCAATTCTGCCTTCTGTGCATTCGGGTGCTAACAAACCTACTGTGGATCAACAGATTTGTCAATGTTAACAATGTTCTGGAAATCTCAAATATGTCAGCGCAAGAGGATTGAGTGTGCACAGCACTGGATTGTTAACAAAGAAAACACTCACGATCTGACCGAACTACTAGAGAATAAAAGACACCAGATATATTAATAATATACTTTATTTATACATTTCTAAAATCCTTTGCTGTGGATGTATTTCCCTTGTCTTTGCATGAGAGAGTTTGTTTTTATTTGTAACAGGTTCTCACTCAATGTTGAAAAGACATAATCTTAATCCTGTCCGCAAAGATATAGCTTGAAAACTAAAGCTGCTACATGCTGCTTCCACACTGTGAGTAACAACCAAATACTTAGGAAAAACTGAAAAAAGAATCTGATTATTCTTATAAACCTCCACAAGTTTACTAAAAGGCATAGGGTTTATGCCTCCCTAATAAAACAATCATGTTAAACTTGGCAGCCTTAAAATGTGTAACCTGGCATTATAATATAAAATCATTGAAAATATATTTATAGACAACAACCTAATGCCAGGTACAAAAGGAGGAGCATGCTTATGTTCCATCTGTGGGCTTAACAGACCAGTAATCCTCTACTATTGCTATATGATCCACTTTATGGCACAATGTGATCCATATCCCCAGTCCCTAATCTGTCAATGCCCTCGAAGTGACTTTCTAACGCATAGTAGTCGAGAGGATGTGTGCTATATTGTACAGCCTGTTTTTTTTTTACTCACTGTAACTTGAAGAGCAGACTTAAATGAACATACTGCGTAGCTTTTTGATATGACCTACAGTTAATACTGTCAATCACACCTCTAGAGCTATTTGTAAATACAAACATCGAAAAAAAAGAGTAAACCCCTTTAAAACTGTACCATGAAGGCCCACAGATGTCTCTAAATGTGTCAACAGGACCTAATGATTAACCACTCAAAAGCAGCACACATCTAATAAAACTAAATCCATGTATGTCCCATAATCAGTTTCTGTAAAAATATAACTTGAGACTCTCAAAAGTTTCAATCATTTGTAAAGCATTTCTAATTTAAAACATCTCATGAACAGAAATAAAAAGTCAAATAAGCTTGTAGTTTAATTAATATAACTTTCTCAAGGATGAGAAATTTATTTGAAATAAAGAATAGTTACGCAATAGGACGAAAATTGCATAGGAAGAAGGATACAAATTAATATTTTTTAGTTTTGGCTTTACTACAGCACATTTGAGACACACAGAAAAAAAGAACCTGTAGACAAACATCTGTTGATAACCAACAACAATCAGGACCAACTCTATACCAATATTTGTCTAAAGAAACCGAGGTAAAATGATATCCTTAGCATAAATAGTTGGTTTTAGATTACCGACAATCCCTTTACATAAAATAATTTCGATACCAGGTAGATGAACATAATGGATCATCATGGAAAATGTATGCTGAACTAAACAGCTTCAATCTGATTGTTGTAGTTTTCTCAACGAAAAACTTTGTCAAAATTATTACATCTATTACATGTAATGTATTAAGATGCACAGAAGGATTCAAAAAAAGAATTAAGAACTTTTTGTTATAACTTCAGACAGATATTTGCATTTTGCTTCCTTTGCAGCTTTCTGGAACATGTAGGAGTTACTCAAACCTCTTAAGAAACCTGAAGTCTAAGTATATTTATTCTTCTGCTTCTTCTACTTCTACCAAACTTTGTTATTTTACTCATCTCCCATGGTTTTATATAGACCCATAAATGATGGCTAGCAGTATCCTTAACGTCAAAGTCAAAGTCACCTTTATTTTTATAGAGCTTTAAATAAAATACATTGCGTCAAAGCAGCTGAACAACATTGAATGGTAAAAGTTCAAGTTCAAGTCTGCTTTATTGTCAATTCTTCCACATGTACAGTACGTACATACAGAGAATCGAAATTGCGTTACTCTCAGTCCCGGGTGCATACAGATAACACTAACAGTAAATAGATAAAAAGATAAAAAACTATACCACTATACAATAAGGGAATATGAAGAAAGATATAATATCAATAAAATAAAAAATAAGGTTAATAGGAACAAAAAAAACAAAGCAACGCAAGACACATGGCAGATAGAGTGCAAACCAGTGAACAGTGCAGATAAAAAAAAGACTTTTAGTGCAAATAAATAGCTTATAGCTTATACAAAACTGATTAAAGTGACAAAGTGACAAGTGAAAGAGCAGTTATTTTGTTGAACTGACTGATGAGGTAGTAGAATGGTGTCAGTTCCATGGTGAATGAGGTAGTGAGCAGACAACTGCTGCACAAAGTGACTGGTGCATGACATCGTATGTTAGAGGGAGGGGGTGGTGTAAGGACCTGGGAATGTGGGACCTGGTGGGGGGGTGGGTTCACAGTTCAGTGGTGCCTGGGGCAGAAGAGAGACGAGGGGGCAAGATCGGGAGCGAGTTCAGCTTCCTGACAGCCTGATGGATGTAGCTGTCCTTCAGTCTGCTGGTCCTGGCCTGGAGACTTCGCAGTCTCCTCCCTGATGGCAGCAGACTGAAGAAGATGGGTGAGTGGGATCACCTGCGATGCGGAGGGCTTTCCTCGAGAGACGCGTTCCATAAATGTCCTGGAGGGAGGGGAGAGAGACACCAATGATCTTCTCAGCTGCTCTCACTATGCGTTGCAGAGTCTTCCGGCAGGATGAGTTGCAGGTGCCATACCACACAGTGATGCAGCTGGTCAGATTGCTCTCAATGGTGCCTCTGTAGAAGGTGTACATGATGGGGGGGTGGGGCTCTGGCTCTCCTCAGTTTGCGGAGGAAGTAGAGACGCTGCTGTGATTTCTTGGCCAGCGCTGCAGTGTTGTCGGTCCAGGAGAGATTCTCTGTGATATGCACACCCAGGAACTTGGTGCTGCTCACTCTCCCCACAGTCGCACCGTTGATGGTCAGAGGAACATGCTGAGTGAGCGCTCTCCTGAAGTCAACCACAATCTCCTTCGTCTTCTCTACGTTCAGAGAGAGATTGTTGTCACTGCACCACCTGGCCAGGCGGCTCACCTCGCTCCTGTAGTTTGTCTCATCTCTGTTGCTAATGAGACCCACCACAGTCGTGTCATCCGCAAACGTAATGAAGAGGCTGGAGTTGTGTGACGGTGTGCAGTCGTGGGTCAGCAGAGTAAAGAGTAGTGGGCTTAGTACACATCCTTGGGGGCTCCCAGTGTTCAGTGTGATGGTGCTGGATGTGTTGCTGCCGACACGTACTGCCTGAGGTCTTCAAGTTAGAAAGTCAAAGAACCAGTTGCACAGTGATGTGTTGAGCCCCAGCTCGACCAGTTTGTGAATGAGCTGTTGAGAGATGATTGTGTTGAATGCTGAGAGGAAGTCAATGAACAGCATTCTGATGTATGAGTCTTTTTTCTCTAGATGTGTGAGTGCTGAGTGGAGGGTCGTTGAGATGGCATCATCGGTCGACCGGTTTGACCGATATGCAAACTGGAATGGGTCCAGGGAGGGGGGAGGGCAGACTTGATGTGGTGCATGACTAGCCGTTCAAAGCACTTTATGAGGATGGGAGTAAGTGCACAGGACAGTAGTCATTGAAGCAGGATGGAGATGGCTTCTTCGGGACTGGAATGATGGTGGTAGCTTTGAAGCATGTGGGAGCAACAGCCCGACTAAGTGAGATGTTGAAAATGTCTGTGAAGAAATCAGTGAGTTCTGCTGCACAGTCTCTCAGTACACGCCCAGGAATGTTGTCAGGACCCGGAGCCTTGCGAGCATTGATCCTGCTGAAGGATCTCCTCCAGCTGTCTGGGGTCAGCATCATAACCTGGACACTGGGAGGAGGTGGAGTCTTCTGTGCAGTTGAGCTGTTTTGTGCCTTAAAGCGAGCGAAGAAGTTGTTCAGCTCGTTCAGGAGGGAGATGTTGCTGTCACAGGTCTGCTGTGGGGGCTTGTAGTCCGTAATAGACTGTATCCCCTGCCACAGGCTCCGAGTGTCTCTGCTGTCACTGAATCGATGGGCTACCCTCCTGGAGTACTGACTCTTAGCCTTCCTGATGCCGCGGGATAGGTTGGCCCTGGCTGTTCTCAGGCCCCCCTCGTCTCCAGCTCTGAAGGCAGCGTTCCGCCTCTCCAGGAGTCTGTAGACTTCCCCTGTCATCCACGGCTTCTGGTTGGCCCAGACAGTAATGGTTTTTGTGACTGTTTCATCCTCTATACACTTGGTGATGTAGGCAGTGACAGTCAATGTCAATGTCACCTTTATTTATATAGCGCTTTAGACAAAATACATTGCATCAAAGCAGCTTAACAACAATAATTAGTAAACAGTGTGTCATAATGCTTAATGTTAAAAGTTAATACATTATTGAATTCGGGGATGTTATCTCTGTTCAGTTTAATGGTGTCTGTGCATTCATATTCAATTCGTTGGTGTCTTTGTTCACTTTAAAAAAATGTCTGTGCGTTCAAATTCAATCAAATCAACGATATCGTTGTAAATTAGAGGACCCCAACTAAGCAAGCCAGAGGCGACAGTGGCAAAGAAACCATAACTCCAACGGTGACAGAAATGGAGAAAAAAACCTTGGGAGAAACCAGGCTCAGTTGGGGGGCCAGTTCTCCTCTGACCAGACTAATCCCTCAGTTCAATTCCAGGCTGCAGCAGAATGAAGAAGACACATCTGTGTGCTGTGGTCGTATCCTGATGAACGTCAAAGACGAGGTCTTCGCTGGGGATTTGTATCCGTGGTGTTCTTGTACTGGACTTCGCTTTGTTCGAGGGCTGTAAAGGGATTTTCTAGTTCCGGACCCACCATCTGGTCCAGAGAAGAATCATCTGTCTCCTGTGGTCACATCCTGATGGTCATCTGAGGCACGGTCTTGCGAGGGATCTGAATCTGGTGTTCTAGTCGTCCTGGTCTCCGCTGTCCTTCCGGGCCCTAGGGGTCATTTCTCCAAAATCTGGTCCTGGACGCACTGGATCCTGTTGACTGCAATGCCATCTGATCTGTTGTAAATTGTAAGCTCCTCTCTGTGTGGTGTAAACAAAGTCTTAAATGTTGTTACCGCGTGTTGGAAAGTTGATGTGTTGGTGTATTTTTGGAAACACACTCTTTAAGCCAGCATGGTTGAAATCCCCAGCTATGATGAGAAAAGCATCGGGGTGTGCTGTCTGCTGCTCGCTGATGTGCTGGTACAGATCATATAGTGCATCGTTCCTGCTGCTGTTGTTGTTGTTCGGGGGAATGTAAATCGAAACGAGCAGTATGGAAGTATATTCCCTCGGCAGATAGAACGGCCGGCACTTAATGATCATAACCTCCACCAGGGGTGAGCAGTGTTTGCAGATCACAACAGCATCGCGGCACCACGAGTCATTGATGTAAACACAAAGCCCACCACCGCGGGTTTTTTCTCCCGCGACGCGAACTCTGTCTGCTCGATATCACGTCAGCTGTCGCTGAGCCATGTTTCCGTGAATACAAACACACAACTGTCTCTTGCAGTCAAAAACACGAAAACACCGTTCTGTCGGGACAGAGAGAAGCCGCTGCGTGTGGACGCGCCACCATCTACTAAATTGACAGTTTGTCCATAATACAAAATGATAGTTAAAGGTAGTTCATCATTGAATTCAGTGATGTCATCTCTGATCAGGTTAAATAGTGTCATTCATTTTCAATCAAGTCAATGATAAAGCTATAAAGGAAGTGACCCAAACTAAGCAAGCCATAGGCGACTGTGGCATGGAAGCAAAACTTCATCTGGGACAGAATGGAAAACGAATCTTGGGAGAAAGAAGGCTGAGTTGGACGGGGCCAGTTCTCCTCTGACCAAACAAAACCAGCAGGTCAGGCTGGAGCAAAGTTAAGACGAGTCTTCCTATGGTCTTATCCCTATGGTCGTCTGAGGCAAGGTCTTACAGGGGATCTGTATCCAGAGCTCCAGTTGTCCTGGTCTCTGCAATCCTTCAGGGCTGGTGGTGGCTTTATTTATATATATATATATATATATATATATATATATATATATATATACATATATATATATATATATATATGTATATACATTTTATTTTTTTTGTAATTTAGCTGCCGCTTTTATCTAAAGTGACTTACAAATTAGATTAACAAAATAAACATGTACAACAGGCATATACAACAAAGCAAATGTTAACTAAATTAATGCGTGACCTAGCAAGAATAATACCACATACGTACCAAGTGCTAAGGGAAAAAGTTTTATATTTTTTTTAAGCAGAATGAGGATGTTATTTGTTGGTTAGTTGAAAAACAGAAAAGATAGGTTTTGCGGTGCAGTAATCCAGCTTAGACAGGACTAGGGCCTGCACTAGGATTTGATCAGCATGCTCCGAGAGGAAAGGCCTTATCTTCCTGATGTTGTAGAGAAGGTATCGGCAGGAAAGGACAGTACTCGCAACATGATCACTGAAAGTAAGTTCATCATCTATTACTACTCCCAAATTTCTGGCTGTCCTGGAGGGTACTATGATTGACGGTCCTAGTCGAAAGGAGAGGTTGTGGCAGATCTTCGGGTCAGCAGGGATGACGAGAAGTGCAGTTTTCGCAAGATTCTCTTGAAGCCTGACTGGGTGCTGTCAAGGAGGTTGTTCTGCGTAAGGAAGGAGGACAATTGGTCAAAGATGACACGCTCAAGGTTTTTTTTAGCGAAGGGCAGTTGATTTTGATACAACGTGTTAGCATCATGCTAGACACATGCTAATAATGCCAGAAAACATACCATAACATAATGTTTAATCATAGTAACTTGATTTAAAACCAGAAGTTAGCAACATTCCTTATGCATGTGAGATAAAGTACACATTAAAGTCACTTCTGATTGATTTGCTGTATTTAAATGATAAATGAAACCCCTTTTTTGAGTGGATCCCAATAAGTATATATTATTTTTATTTAACAGCAGATGTCTCAAGGCATACTGAAGATAAGGAAATAATTTTGGAAGATACAGTAGGAAATTACTTGTGGGTCAGTTCTTCATCCAGTTAACCCCATCGAATAATTGCACTTTTTGAATAAACTGCATTTGTTGCCATATCTAGCTATATTATAGTTTTAATTTTGCCAGTAAATTTTAATTTTGTTTTATTAATAGTCATGAAAATTAAATATTATACATTATATAGTGTAACAATGAGAATTCCAATGATGAAGCTAGATCCAAGTGTAGCTTTTTTCACAAAAGTGAATATCCAAAAACATGCAAGGGCCAGCAGGATAATCCAACACAAGAACGAGAAACCAGGAACAAGGACAAATCAAAAACAACATTACATCAAAACACCAGAACAAAGACTGATAACAGAAAATGGAAACACCATGGCTTTTATACAAAGGGGAAACAAAATAAGACACACCTGGGAAACAAACAACACAAGAACCAATTAGACAAAAGAACTACAAAAAACAGGACTAAACCAAATTACAAGACTAACAGGGATCACAAAACAGAGCCCATCCTTAAGGTTTCCCTTAACATAAATGTTCCAGAGAAGGGTGCTGTTATCCGGTGGGAGGGTAAGAGGGCCAGGTCCATGCGGCGCCATTATCCAGAGCAGAGACGAGGACCAAGGCGGGACCGGTGGCGCCGACCAAGGTGGGACCAGGAGAACAGGTAGGGCTGGAAGCCAGGGCGTTGCAGGCAGATCTGGACACCAGGGCGGAGCATCTTGGGCATTGGTCCCTGTTACGCCTGCCTATTGCCCCCTGCTGGTTTTGCTGCAAGTGCAAACGCTGGCTGGGCAATAGGGGACATTAATCACTGATTAAGCCTATGGGAGAGTCACAATATATAAAAGCCTAGTATGTCTTTTAGTTGATCTCTCTCAGGGGTTGCTTTTGCTTGTGATTTTCCCCATCTTCTTAGATTATCCATTAAATACTCACTTATGCACAATTTTATTTTACACCGCTAGTCATATGCTATTTTTCTTTTTTTTTGTATATAAATAGAGTTCTCTACAAAATGTGGTCTTATGCCTATTTCGTGTTGCGTCTCAGGAGCCAGCTGTAACATAACATTGGTGGCTCATCCAAGATTTTGAGTTTGTTGTATACATACATAGTTTTTCTCTCTTCCGGATTTCGTTTGAGAACTGGCTTTCACTCTGGTTAGTTTGAGTGTTTCAGCTGGGCTACGTTTGAGCAGTCTTTCCAATGTAACACTGTTGTATTTTTTTTCTTGTATTTTTGGGGGGTTTTGGAAGGAAGTCCCAGGTGGGGGGTTCGCTTCTTGCGCAGCTGAACTCAGAATGGTTGTTACAAGGTTTAGCGTTCGGCCTCGAGCCCGGCAGTCCTCTGAAAACTAGAGAGGTTAGTTTGTTGATGATCAGGTATTTCGGAGATGAAAAGCCAATGGAAATCCTGGTGAGTAGCTTTTCCCTGAGTTGCTTGTATAGGCTGAAACAGATTTAGTTAAGATTCATCTTTCTGTGTTTTTGGACAATAGTACTTGTAGACAATAGTAGGAATACGTTTAAAAAGCTGCATATGCGATCAATAGTGAACGATTGTTGTTTACTGTTAGCATTATATCAATTGCTTGTGCATGATGTAACAAATCCTCTTATAAATAAGTAGTGCTTAATTATCCTTATAACAAAAAGAAATGTAATTGTATTAAAGCATGGCCTCACGCTTGTCAGACTCTGTCTCTATCTTTAAAAAACTCCTAAAAACTCATCTTTTCCGGCTACACCTAACTCACTAACTCACTTCTTTTCTGACTACTCACTCTATTCAAAAAAAAAAACTTTTGTAACTTCTCTCTCTGTGTAACTCGGTAGCATTGTTGTAGCACTTGTTCACCTATTGTTGTATCGGCTATTTACCGCTTCATTGTCTCCTCGACTATTGTAAGTCGCTTTGGATAAAAGCGTCTGCTGAATGACTAAATGTAAATGTAAATGTAATGTAAAGCAGTAACTGTACGACCTGTTTGATTGATCTGAGTAATAAGAACTGGTAGGTAATTTGCCTTGATCTTAACTTTATAGTAGGCTGGTAATTAGATTGTGGGGTATAGTATGTCTGTATTGGAATATTAAATATTCATTGTGGGGTTTAGTAGCTGCTAGCTTAAAATGACTTCCATTGGGGAGTTTAGTGTTGAACTTTCTGAAAAGTTTTTGAATTGGTGCACTAAAAAACAACTTTTAAAACTTGCAGAGTCAGGACCTCGTGTTGAAAGCCATGATAAAAAGTTACCAGGAACTTTTTGGGCAGCATGAATTTTCCCTTTTTAATTTACCTGCGGTTTCAGGCGCCCCTGGTCCTGTAATGCAAGCTTTGCAACACTGTCAACGGAAGGCTGAACCGTCTGGCTTAATAATTAGGGTAAGGGTACGTGGGCATAAAGCAAGACGAATTTTAGGTGGTATGATGCTGATAGTAGCAGCCACATGCTCTGAACACTGTTCAGGGAACACATTGCTGTTTGAGCCTGCTGATCCAGGCCTTCCTGCTGGGTTGCTTGTGTCGCCAGCCTAAGTACAGGTTCACAGGGGTACTGTTTACATACCTGTTGTTAATGTGGGGACTGTAGATGCTCTTCTGTATCCTGGTGCAGTCCTAGGCACCTTAAATGCTGTTTTTGTGACTAGTTTACCCCAAGGGGTCACTGAAGTGAAAACTGCGTCTGCAACAATTGGCTTGCAGTCATCACAGACTGGGTCCACTATGTCCGAACAAATTGAGTCTATTGATTTAACTGTTTTAAGTCCGAGTGACCAGGTCAAGGTAAGGATGTTGCGTCAACATATATCAGTCAGTGTTTTCAGCCCATGAGGGTGACTTGGGTTATACCAATTTACTCTCTCATGATATTCCTCTTCTCGATGATACTCCGGTTAGGCAGAGGTATCGACGCATACCACCTTCGGAGTATGATGTTGTGAAGACCCACATCAGTCAACATCTCGAGGCTCAGGTCATAAGGGAAAGCTGCAGACCTTATGCTTCCCCAATCGTTCTTGTAAAGAAGAAGGACGGTAGTCTGTGCATGTGTGTGGACTACCGTCAACTGAAAGCTAAGACATGCAATGATGCATTCCCCTTGCCTCGAATTGAGGAATCCCTAGATGCATTAACTGGAGCTTGCTGGTTTTCCACTATGGATTTGGCCAGCGGGTACAACCAGGTTCCGGTCACCTTGACAGATAGGCCTAAGACTGCTTTCTGCACTCTTTTCAGTCTTTTCAAGTGGAATCGCATGCCCTTTGGTCTGTGCAATGCACCCTGTACATTACAACGTCTGATGGAGATATTGCTTGGAGATCAGCAGCAGCAGTCTTTGCTCCTATGTCTCGAGGATATAGTCGTGTTCTCTTCCTTGGTCTCCCAACATTTGGAATGTTTGGATGTTGTTTTGAGGCGATTAAAATGAGAGGGTTTAAAAGCAAATTTAGTGTGCGTTTTTCCGACAACAGGTGAGGTATTTGGGCATATCATCTCAGGGGGTGGCTACAGATCCCAGCAAAGTGGAGGTGGTAGCGCAGTGGCAACGCCCCAAAAATCTTTCAGAGTTGTGTTCTTTCCTGGGTTTTGCAGGCTATTATCGCCGGTTTGTAGAAGGATTCTCTAAGTTGGCAGCCCCCTTGCACAGGTTGGTGGCCGAAATGGGTGGTTGTCGACGCCAGAAACAAGCAGAGCGGAATTTTACAAACGCATGGAAAACCCAGTGCGAGGAGAGTTTTGACGCTCTGAAGAGTACACTCATTACAGCCCCCGTTTTGGCATATGCCGACTTTTCCTTGCCGTTTATTTTAGAGGTAGATGCAAGTCACCGGGGATTGGGAGCTGTGCTCTCTCAGGAACAGGAGGGACCGGTCAGACCTATTGCTTATGCGAGTCGTGGAGGAGCAGTCGTAATGCTGATGCCCTTTCCAGGCAGCCTCAACTAAATAGTGGGGAGATGCTCGGCGTGCTCCCGTTTACCTTAGTTTCTGGCTCTTTAAGGCAGGCATCAGTGGCCTCAACCCCTGGCCACTCAATCTGTTATGACTACTCTTCCTTGTTGTCCATTGGCGGATATTAAGAGTTTGCAGGAAGCAGATCCGGTAATTGGGAAAATACTGCCATTTTGGAGGCGTGGGGTGTTTCCTAGTTCTCAGGAGCGTTAGTTGCTATCTAAAGACACGGTGACCCTTTTTCGTCAGTGGGACCGCTTGGTCGAGCAGAAAGGGGTTTTGTATCATCGTGTTTTCCACCCAGATGGGAGGGAGGAGATCCTTCAGCTGATTTTGCCCTCTGTTTTAAAAGATAACAGGGTTGCATCAGGAACATGGACACCAAGGGGTTGAGCGCACAACCGAATTGGTACGGCGGAGGTGCTATTGGCCAGGAATGGCGAAGGACGTGGCTTGCTGGTGCCGAGAGTGCGAGCGGCGTGAACTTGTTAATGGCGTACAGCCAGGTGCCTCTAGTTTTTTGGGAAACTAACTGGCATCCAGGCCTAATGAGATCTTTGCCATTGATTTTACCATGCTTGAGCCCTCTAATTCAGGCATAGAGAACGTTTTGGTGATGACTGATATCTTTACCCATTACACAATGGCGATTCCCACAAGGGATCAACGTGCAGAAACGGTGGCACGAGTATTGGTAGCGGAATGGTTTTATAAATTTGGTATCCCCGATCGCGCACACTCTGACCAGGGATGGAATTTTGAATCCACATCGATCCAACAGCTTTGTGACCTGTATAAGGTCCGGAATGCTTGTACGACACCCTACCATCCAGCGGGTAATGACCAGTGTGAGAGATTTAATAGGACTCTGCACAATCTATTGTGCACATTGCCCCCATCCTGCAAGAGGGATTGGGTGTCTTGTCTCCCCCAAGTCTTATTAAGTTATAACACTACTATCCACCAGGCTACCGGTGAATCACCCTGCTTCTTAATGTTTGGCCAGGAGCCATGTCCACCAGTTGATTTTTTGCTGGGTGGGACTCGAGAGCCAGCTGCGAGTAACGTTCATGAGTGGGTGCTGGAACACCAGACAAGATCCTGATCTAGTTGTGCATATAGGGGATTTGCCAGTTGAACAGACCCCCTCCTCAGAAGTTGAAGAACAAGAGGGGGATTTGTTTCTTTTGGCCCCAGAAACTTTGCCAGTCCTCTCAGGGGGGAGTAGTGATTATTAGAGTCCACCTGGGCCATTGGCCAGAGTTATGCAGCCTGGGATTCTAGAGACGTCCCGTGTGGTTGAGGTGGCAGCCCAACCGCAGCTAGACTTAGTGTCTTCAGTGGAGAATGGCGTGTTATGCCGGTCGCAGCGGGCCACAGCTGACCAGCATTCTAATGTTCATCGTCTCCCGCGATCCCTTGGGTAGAATGTAATGGTGACTACGCCCCAGGTTTCTAACTCTGTCTCTGCGATTTTTAGGCCCTGGGATTAAGGCAGCATATTTGAGAATATACCATCGGGGCGATGCTACAAGAGTAGGGGGTGGAATGTGGCAGTATAGATGTTTGGCTTTGAGCCGCTATTGGTTGATTCAGGTCAAAATATTAAGCTTATAACCACTAGAGGCAGTGCATATATATGGAGTGCTGCTTCCCACGGCTGGTGGTCTTGTATAGACTTTTCAAAGAGCGTGCACATTAATTTTGCACTTCGGACCGCCGTGACTGGATTCCTTGCATCCCAATGCAGTATATTCTGCTAAGTAGCGGGGAGGATTCCATTGCTGGGGTAACCGGTCATTCGCTCGTACATTACGGACCGCTGCTGTTTTGCTACTGTCTCAATAAGATATTAAAAGCAAAGGATTTGCGTCAAGTTCATTCCATTCTGGCTGCGGCTGAAACGGAACTGTGTGTGTGTGTGCGAGGGTGCATGCGTGAATGTTAACAAGGAGAGTGTTGAGTGAGTTCAGTCATTGTATTGTTCCTTTCTAATGTTTATTTAGTTAATTTATTATGTTTTCCGTGAACTGTATTTGATTTTTATTTTTTCTCAAATGGTTGTTGTTAAGTTAATTTATTTACTTTCTATTTATTTCTATTTGTGTATTTAATTCTTTAATTCATATTCTGATTTTCATTAGGGATTGAGTGTCTAAAAAAGCAAAGGGGCGGGGCTTGACTTGATTATTTCTGTGCTGTGTAACTTCTGGCACCATGTTTGAAGGTGATACTAATCTGTTTTGTTTTTCTTTTGAATTTTGTGTGTTCCTTACTGAGTGTTGTGGTGGTCGTTGAATCTCCCCCCTGCTGACCACACTCAGTCCTGCCATCTGACTAGTAGGTTGTAGCCCTTCTGTGTAGGTTTATTTTGTACTGATGTTTTGAGTGTGGTGCTACTTATCGCTGAAGCATTATGTTGACATTTTCCTTGAAATCTCTTTGTTTTGATTTATTTATTATTTTTATTGTGAAATTTATTAAAATAATTATTTATTTATCCACGTCTCTTGTCCTATTAAAGAAATAAATCTGTGCATCCTTTTTATTAGGCTTGTATTCCTGGGTTAAGAATTCTCTGTTGGCGTAGTCATTTCTTTAGACCGTCTCCAGTTACATATGGTAACCTAGGTTCCCTGAAGGATGGAACGAGACGTTGTGAGCTGAAAGGGGGTTTGATCTGAAGAACCCATTGTCTCCGAGCCTATTAAAAAAGGCCAATTAATTGGCGAATTAATCAATTCATGTCCCCGCCCGTAATGATGGGTATAAAAGGGGACGGAAGAGATCATTCATCACTGTTTTGTGCTGAGGAACATGGGAAGCCTCTCCCGGTCGCTGCAGAGGTGGCTTTGTAACGTGGCACGGGAAGTCACAACTATATGTAACCGGAGACGTTCCCTTTCAGTCGGTCTCTCAACGTTGTTAGCTGAAAGGGGGTCGAATTCAATCCCGCCACGTCGCCAGGCCACGTCCTGACATGCAACTGAGCGACTTACTCTCTGTCAGTCACGACCTTCCAGTGAGTCTTGGCAAGGTGTCATCAGAGCTTCGCTAGAAGTTGAGAGACTCTCGCCAACGATGCCCCGGACAGAGGCCTCAGTCCTACGTTAACTAGGAACCGTCCGTCACCGTGGGATCACTGGGGAACGCTATCCCTCTAATCGAGGGTCTGCGTACGGAGACCACATCCCGCACTTGGGGGGTAACTATGTGGAGATTACCTCATGGTTCTTGCCTTCTGGGAAGAGGTCATGGGAAAAACAGTGCGCAAGCCCACATCACGGGGGGGCGCAGCTATAGGTGGAGGCTCACCTGGGGAGATCACCCGGTACAATGCTTGTGAGGACGTTAAGTGACATATTACATCATGTGGGGCCGCCCTATGTTGGGAAGCCGCTTCACACGGAGGCATAACTTCACCAACTGGTGCAGCAGCCACTGCCGCTCTGTTCGGCTGGCTACTGTGGGTAGTGCTTCGTGAAGGATAATTTGCCTATACTCACCCCTGAAGGGGGAGGGGGTAGGGAGGCTTAGAGGAGCGCTGTAGAACCTCCCAAGGCGGTGGGTGTAGCCCAGCCCGCAGCTTTACAAAGGTCTGCCAGAGAAACGCCACGCGCCAGTGCCCACGAGGTGGCCACACTTATGGAATGGGCTCTTACCACCAGCGGGCACCTGCGCCCCTGAGACTGGTACACTGTTGTTTTTGCGTCTACCATCCAGTGCGCCATTCCCTTCTGCTGATCTCCGTAACAGGCAACAGCTGCTCAGAGCTCCTAAAGCTCTGCGTGCGGTCCACGTAGAGGCACAGGGCGCGTACGGGACATGACACGGAAGAGGCTGGGTCTTCCTCCCCAATAGGGAGCGCCTGCAGGCTCACCACCTGCTCCAAGAAGGAAGCCTCTTGATAGAAGCGAGCGCAACAAGGAGGACCATCTTCAACGTTAAGTGAGGAAGATAAGTCTAATCCAGGGGCTCAAAAGGGGGACTGCCAAGGCCTTCCAGGACAGTAGGCAAGTCCCAAGAGGGTACAGAGCGCGGCCGGGGTAGATACACCCTCACCAAGCCCCTCAGGAACCTAGTGATCATGTCGTCCCAGAGGCCTCACATCCACCAGATCGTGATAGGCCGGTATGGCAGCCACATACACTTTCACAGTTGAGGGGGGCGAGCTTTTACCCGAGCCCCTCTTGGAGGAAGGACAACACGACACTGATACCGCACCTCCGGGAGTCCTCACCGTGTGAGGAGCACCATGACGAGAAGCGTTCACTTCAAGGTGTAGAGGCACCGAGTGGTCGGGGCTCTAGCCTGAGCAAGGGTACCTGCGACCGCTGGTGGCAGGCTGCTCAGAAGCTCCTCGTCCCGTCCAGGAGCCAGACGTGGAGGTTCCAGAGGTCTGGCCTGGGGTGCAACAACGTGTCCTTCTCCTTGTTAAGAAGGTCCTTCATCAGGGAAATCGGCCAGGGGGAAGTGGTCGTCAGAGCCATGAGCTCCGAGAACCAAGTGTGGTTTGGCCAGTAGGAGGCAGCCATAATCACTTGGTGTTCCGCTTACTTGACCTTGCACAGGACCCGTGCAATGAGGCTCACTGGGGGGAAGGCACACTTCCGCTTGTCCCGTGGCCAGCTGTGTGCTAAGGCATCCGTGCCGAGGGAACCCTCGGTCAGGGCATGACAGAGCGGGCAGTGGGAGGAGTCCGGAGAGGCGAACAGGTCTACATGAGCCTGACCGAGGTGCTCCCAATGAGCTGGACAGCGCAGGGATGGAGCCGCCATTCTCCTGGCCCGGGTGTCTGCCGCGAGAGCATATCTGCTGTCGTGTTCAGAGCACCCGGGATGTGAATGGCTCGCAGAGATTTCACCCCCTGCTGACTCCATATGAGGAGACTGCGGGCGAGCTGAGACATGCCACCTTGGTGATACCACCTTGGTGATTTATGCGCGCAACGGCTGTTGTACTGTCTGACCGAGCAAGGACGTGTTTGTCCTGAATGAGAGGCCTGTACTTCTTGAGGGCCAGCAGTACTGCCAACGGCTCTAGAGCATTGATATGCCAGCGTAGGCGAGGACCTGTCCATCGACCCGACACTACGTGCCCGCTGCCTCCTTGGGGACATCTGCCACATCTGCTAGCCGCTCACCATCGCGTGGAGAGTGACTGTGGCTGAAGAAACCCAGGGAAGGAGACAGCCTGGTTGAGACCCGTCAAAGTAACCGCTTAGGCAGCTACTGACAGGATGGAGTTGCCTACCTCCGCGAGAACGATGTTCTGCGGGGCGCCAGCTGTTCAGGGGGTGCTCATAACGGAGCCGGCGGCACAGAGGGGCGGGGCAGTTTGGGAGCAGATGATGGGCAGGACTACGGCGGCTTCTAGCAGCCGATCCACGCCGGGAGGGATATTGACCTCCTTCTGCTAACGCACCACAGAGAACTGCTGGGCAAAGTTCTTAGTTGCCGTCTCCAAAACAGCCCCTCCCTGCGCAACAGGGACATCGAGAAACCTAGATTTCTCGGAATCCCACATTACGGAAGGGTGAGCCGGAGGTGGTGCTCTTGGACCACTATGGTGGACATCGCCCAACCAGGGGACCTTCAACGCTATCAGCGTGAGGCTAGTTGTGGTCCTGAGCTCACCTGCTGTGGCTTGGTCAGGCCTCTCCTCGACGATCTGCTGCAAGGCTTCCTGCTTGGTGCAAAAAGGCCATTACATGGAGAAAAGACGCAGCAGGCGGCATAGGCCCTCGCCACTTAGGACAGGGAAAATATGCACGCTTTGTGGGAGGAGCTTCGGTCTATCCCCCCACGAAGATGTGCTCTGAGGACACAGATGTGTCACAACAGGGCGCTCTGCTGGTGGGATACCGTATAACTCCAGGATGCGCCCCTATTGGGGAAGTGAGAGCGGACGAGCTGTCATGACGGAGGGGGCCGCTAGGGGGCGCCTTCCCAATCAACAAAGCTCGTTATGCACTTCCCGGAAAACATATAGTATCGGGGCCGGGCTTATTGCACGGGGCGCCCCCGACATACCAGGAATCCAACAGCGAGCACTGGGGTGTAGGCGGGGCCGCACACTCGCGCAATACTTGCTTGGCGTAGTGGATAAGGCACTGACTTCCAAAGCCAGAGATTGCAGGTTCTAATCCCACGTGGGGTTTAAGGTTTAACCCAGATTTCGGAATTGTAACCATTCTCTTCTAGCTCTTTTGAATTAACTCCTAACTGCAAATAAAAGGAACCTTAGTGCTCTGCCGATGAACACAGTTCATTGTTGTATACATTGCCCTGCCTCTTGCTGTTTCTTAATGGGTATTGTTAAGATAACTTTGTTCTTGGTCCAAGACCAATAGTTGAAGGACCAATACATTGCCCTGCCTCTCACTGTTTCCAGATACATATATATGAAAGATGCTGCAACTGACAGCTCGTCCTCCTCGCATATTTGCGGGAGTGAGACGACGAAACATCTCGAGAAGACAGGAAAGAAGATCGTATTGGGGTATGGGCTGTCCGCGAGAAACTGACAGAACCACGTCACGAGACTGTCCTCAGCGTGCCGGAAACCCAGACAAGTGAGGCAGATCTCTCGGGAATCACCATCTTCAACAAGCCGGTTGCACCCAAGAGAACAGAGGCGTCCCATTACAGAACCACACGCTGTGCCCAGGTAAGAAATTTGCTCTTTTTAGTATTATAGCTTTAAAGCCACCCAGGGGAAGTCGCGCTCAGGAACGTTCCGCTGCAACGCGTTATTTATAGCATACCATGGTTCAGAAGAACAAAACGGTGATGAATGATCTCTTACGTCCCCTTTTATGAAGGGGGACATGAATTGATTAATTCGCAAATTAATTGGCCTTTTTTAATAGGCTCGGAGACAATGGGTTCTCAAGATCAAACCCCCTTTCAGCTCAGAACGTTGAGAGACCGACTCAAAGGGAACTATAGTTTATCCCTCTTCGCCACAAAAGGTTAAAACGCCTATTTTAAGCGCATGTGAGCTAGTATCTGAGGCTTACTCTCAAAGATTATTTAATTATAAAAAACAAATTTCTGTGGAGTTTGCTCTGGAAAAAGAGATTATGTTTACAACGTGGTGTCAGTCTCAACAAGTAGAAACCTTGAATCAGTTAAGGAAGTTAATTCTCGTAGAGGGGTTTAAAGTCCTTCAGAATAAGTTTGGTTTAATGCAGCTAGAGGTCAACCCCCATTATCAACCGGACCACTTCAACCCCTATCCCATGTCTGACTCTTTGGGACATGACAGATGATCCAGATAAGGATGTTGTCGCTAGACGCCCAATATCTCAGTCCACTGCCTTTCATAAAGATGTTTCTGAAGTCCATAATACAGGTCTGTTTCCTTGTAAAGAACCTAAACATGAGAAGTTATATGACCTTGATGACATTGAGCATTTTTTAATGACCTTTGAGAGGATTGGGCCTTCCATTGGATTTCTTCTGTAGACAGTTATGGACAAGACTGCTTATGTTAAGATGAATATTGATGACTCTCTTGATTATAATCAACTTAAATCAGCTTCTTTGAGAAAATATAACATCAATTGAAAAACTTACACAGAAAAGTTCAGTTCTCAAAAAAAAATGACCCCCTAGAGGTCCCTATAGTACTTTATGTAAGGTCAAATCAACTGTATGGAATAGAGGACAGACCTTCCTTCTTGGAGTTTTGTGTACTTACTTTTAGTTTGGGTTGGATTGGCCAGTTATGTGGGTCATTTACAGATGGCATTGTGGTTACTCGGACACAAGCAAGCAAGATGGGAGAAAGGGAGAAGCTGCAGTCACTCCACAAGGGTTTGATGAGAATATTGAAATCTGTGGCGCTGTTTAACCTAGAAAGTCTCGAGGGCAGATGAGGATGGAGAAATGTCAATCCAATGCCTGCTGAACCTTTCTATGACTTTTCTGATTGTGGACGGTCTCACCTGGTAGAACCTCAGTGTGTCCATGAAGTATTTCTTATTTTGGGTCATTTAATTCCTTTGGATTTGATTCCTGTCAATTGTTTTCAAGAGTTAATTTTCTACGGGAAGTTCTAACAGACCAGGGAAATCTTCCAATTCCTTGGCATCAAGAGCTTCAAAACCACTTCTTATCGTTGCCAGACAGATAGGCTTACTTTTTTTTCATTTGTAGTTCAGTTTATATAGCATGTGTTGGTTAGTTTAGATTATTCAAAATATTTAAAAGACCTAATTATTTTTAGCTAACTTATTTTGTTTACTTAAAATATTTTTGGGGGAAACCCAATTTTTCTATGCATCTTATTTTTTCGACTCTGTTTGTCATAACCATATAATTTCTGCTTGCTTTATTTATTATTATTATTGCTTTTTTAAAATAATATTTTTATTCATTTTACATTGCATAACAAATACCAAACAACAACAAAATACATAAAATAAAATAAAGTAAAAATTAAATAAAAAATAAAAATAATGTAAAAAATTTTAGCATATTAGCAGTTTCGGGTAATAACAAAAGCATTTAGAAAGGGGGCAGACAGCATACTAAGCATTATATTACTGGTTTAAGTTACATTATATTTGTCCAAATGGTCCAAGAATGGTTGCCATATACTGTAAAACGTATCTAGATTACCCATAACTCCATACCGGACTCGTTCTATGTGCAATATTCCAGTAATATTGGTCAATCAGGTCTTAAACTGAGGAACAGTTTCTGTTTTCCGCAACCTTAGAATGACACTTTTGGCAATAATCATTGCGTAAATTATAGTACTTTGTACGGACACATTATGATCTATTAGAGAAGCAAAACATCCAAACAATGCAATTTCTGGGTCAGGTGTAAAAACACAACATACGTATCAGAGAACCACTTAAATATGTCAGACCAAAAATCTTAAAGTTTTGGACATGTCCAAAAAAGATGGGTCAGATAGCCTTCTGCAGATTTACACCGGTCACAAATAGGAGATAAAGTCGGAAAAATTCTGTGCAATTTTGATTTTGAATTGTGCAGTCTATGCATCACTTTGAACTGAATTAACTGATGCCTAGAATTAATAAAACAAGATTGAATTCTGCTGATGTTCTCCCATATATCCGTCTCAATCTGTATTCCCAGTTCCTCCTCCCAAGCATCCTTCAAAAAATGTGTAGAAAAACTTGCTTCCCCAGAAAATACACTTACAAAACCTGAAACCAGATGTTTGGAATCGTGTGAGCCCAACAACAGCATATAAATCCTTCTTTCTTTAGGCAGAGATTCAAAATTGGGTACTGCATGACGTACATAATTTCTGATCTGCAAATATCGAAAAAAGTGTGTTGTGGTAAGAGAAAACTTTTCTTGTAGCTGGGAAAATTTGGCAAAATGTTTGTTAATATATAAATCCTCCAGGGTGAAGATACCACTCAGCCTCCAGGTATTGAATGACATATCAGAGATTGAAGGGGGAAATGCATGATTACGATATACTGGGGCAAAAATAGCTGTGTCAGGTAGTTTACAGCCCTTCTTAATTTGGTGCTATATTCTCAAACAGTTTGAAATAATAAAATAATCTATTTTGACAGATGCAAGCAATCCAGAAGCCGAAAATAAAACAGATGGAAGCGAACTATTTTTAATTCTATTTTTTTTTCAATGGAAACCCAGGCGGGCGTATCATTTGAGATTTCCACTTTATAATCCTCCTGCCAATAAACGAGGGCCCTGGCATTTGCGCCCCAATAATAATGCAAGAAGCATGGTAGCCCTAGCCCACCTCTATCTCTTGGCTTCTGTAAATGTATCTTTGATATTCTGTGAGTTTTAAAACCCCAAATAAAAGGGAGAATCACTGAATCTAATGTTTTGAAAAAAGGCTTTGTCAGAAAAATAGGCAAGCTTTGAAAAAGATATAAAAATCTTGGCAAAGAAACCATCTTTACTGCATTTATAAGTCCTATAATGGAGAGAGGAAGTGTCCTCCATTTGCTAATGTTGATCTTCAAATCCTCAAATTTCTGAAGAAAATTCAGCTTTAAAATTAATTTGGGGTTTTTGGGCAAAACAATTCCAAGATACTTGAGTTTGTCTGTGATTTTGAAAGGGAGATTATGCAAGAATTCAGTATCAAGACTAGCGCACCCAATGACATGAATTCACTTTTCTGCCAATTAATTGTATAACCAGAGATCATACCAAATGATTTTATAAGATCTAACAGTACAGGGACCGACTGCTCAGGGTCTGACAGAAAAAGAACAATATCTTCAGCGTATAAGGAAATGTAATGATCCACATTTCCCAGACTTACAGCCTTGATAGATGGAAGGTTTCTAAAACTGATCGCGAGAGGCTCGATCGCAACTGCAAAAAGTAAAGGACTGAGGGGACATCCTTGACGTGTCCCACGATGCAGTAAAAATGGCTTGGACTTCTCTTGATTCGTGAGTACAGAGGAAGTTGGGTTAGCATACAATGTTATAATCCATGACACAAAACGACCACCAAACCCACACTCTTCTAAAACGTTCAACATATAAGGGCATTTAAGCTGGTCGAATTCCTTCTCTGCATCTAAACACAAGGCTGCCACTTTAGAACCCTTTTCAAATGTATGATACATTATGTTAATTAATCTTCTAGCATTAAAAAATGAAAACCTATTAGGGACAAAACCAGTTTGATCTGTGTGCACAATGGACGAAATATATTTATTTAATCTATTAGCTAATAGCTTTGTGAAAATTTTAATCTCATAATTCAATAATGCAATAGGCCTGTAAGATGAAGGCTCAGTATTATCCCTACCCTCTTTCAATATAAGTGAGATATTAGCATTGAATAATGTTTCAGGGAATCTTTGTGTTTCAAGAGAATGAGTGAACAACCTCAACAAAATGGGAGCCAACTTCCCAGAATACTTTTTATATAATTCTATACAAAAACCATTCGGCCCAGCGGCCTTGCCATTGGAAAAAGATTTTATCGCCTCAACAATCTCCTGAATAGTAATATTAGAATTTAATGCCTCACATGCATCATCACTCAATTTAGGAAGGTTCAAGGGCCCTAGCCAATTAGAAATGTCCCCTCTTGCTCTGGATGTATACAACTGTTCATAATATTCCCTAAAACAATCGTTTATACCCTTAGGATCCACAATAATATCCCAAGCTTTTGATCTAATTTTATGTATGGCTTTATTAGCTTGTAAGCTCCTCAGATGTCGAGCCAGCAATTTATGGGGTTTATCCCAAAATATTTATATCAAAATATTTTGTCTTATCCTTAACGACTGATCCAATACCTGTAAAGACAATATGGTATTATATTCATACTTTAACTTAAGGCTGTTCTGCAAAGTGGAAGGGCTAGAGGAAAAGATTATTTAAGAATTTAAATAATTCTTGTTCAATTTCTGAGAGATGCTTGCATCTGTTTTTTCTGGTTGATGACCCAAATGAAATAATGTGACCCCTGATCACAACCTTAAATGATTCCCATAAAGTAGAGTTTGTGACTTCAGAATTATCATTGATCTCTAAAAACTCTGAAATCTTATCAGATATAAATTGCCAAAATGAGGTATCAGAAAGTAGAGAGGGACGAAAGCGGCAGCAATATATTTTACTCTTATGACCAAGGTCAAGGACTATTGAAGTAGGGGAGTGATCAGAAATTAAGATATTGTGATAATTTGAGGTAATCACGTTTGATATAAGTTTGAGATCAACTAAAAAATAATCTATTCTAGAATAAGACTTATGCCTTTGTGAAAAAAGGAATAGTCTCTACCTGTGGGATGTGTCAGTCTAATTTTATCAAACAGGTTCATGGACTTTAAGTTATTTAAAAATATGGAGGCAGAAGGTAACTGGCCTATTTGAGCGGACCTGTCCAAGAAATTATCAAACACACAGTTAAAATCACCACCTACAATCACATGTGAATCAGTAAAATCAGAGAGTAAATTAAGTATTTTGGAAAAAATAGCAGGGTCATCGAAGTTCGGGCCATATACATTAAGAAGAGTAATATGAAAAGAGTAAATGTAACCAGTTATCAAGATGTAACAACCATTTGGATCCCTCAGAGTGGACACATGTCTAAAAGGAACTTTTACAAGTTTTACAAATTAAGATTGCAACTCCTCTAGCCTTGCTGGAAAACGTAGACTGAAAAACATGGTCAACCCAGCCTCACTGAAGCATCTTCCCTTTGTAGGCTTAATATGTGTCTCTTGTAAGTACATAACATACGCAGACAAAAATGTCAGGTGTTTAAATACCTTTAGCTCGTTGGAGCACGTGACCCAGGCCTCGTACATTCCAGCTTGAAAAAGTAATGCCACCGCCCACTGAAGGTAAATTAGGATTCATACAGAAGTTGAAAATAAACAATGCATGCCCCTTTAATATAATCGTGTAGAGAAAAAAAATAAAATAAATGAACAACAAACTTAAACAAAATGAAGAACATTATCCCCCTACCCCCCTCCCACTTTCCCAAACAAAGTAAGAACATGTATCCCTGGAAATCCCTGAGGGCTTGCCGGACCATCAGAACAATCCACAGCCTAACAAAGCCCCAAAGCTCTCTCTCCAATCACATAAACAGATCTTTGCAACAAAAAATGGTCATATGTTCCAGTCTAAGTGATTACTGAGTAAAAGTCACATATCAGAGTATGCTCAACCTGAATACCTAAAAGTTATTTTCAAGACAGAGTCCCAATGAATGCTTTCATCTCCTCAGGTGAGTTAAACACCTTGTCAGTAGTGCCGTGGGTGACGCGCAGTCTTACCGGATAAATGAAACCGCTCCTCACACTGGCATTGCGGAGATGCTTCCTAACACTTCCTGATACTTTTCCTTCATTTGAAAATGATGAATCCGGGCTATCATGACGCGCAGATGCGCATCCTCTCCGGAGAGCTGCCTCCCCAACCGATGAGCGCAATCCACTTCAAACGGTCTTGAGAAACTGCTTGCGCCCATCAGGTCAAGGATAAACTTTGTCAAAAATTCCGTGGGACACCCACTCTCAATCTTCTCAGGCAGGCCAACAATTTTAATGTTTTGCCGTCTTGAGCGAGCCTCCAAATCGATGACTTTAAGATGGAGAGCTTCATTCTCTGACTGCATTTTAACGCACTTCTGCTCGATGAGAGAGAGGCGACGGTTATAATCCGCTGTAGCATCTTCAACCTCCTTGATTCTATCACCCGGGCTCACTACGGAAGCCTGAGTGGATGCCAAAGACACTTCCAGGATATCAAATCGGTCATTCATTGTTTTGCTCATATTCTGTATCGCCATAAGAATATTACTGGATTCAGACTCAGCACTCGACTCAGAGGCTGATGCGGCCTGTTCTTGAATCCACGGTGGCGATGACTGAGCGGGAGGCTCACTCAATGGCTTGCCACTCTTTCAGACTTTCGGTTTAGGCTTAGGCAGTTTACAGTTCTTTGCCAAACAAAGTTATGCAAAGACACCAGTGGAAAAAAATAAAATAATCAAAATGATGACCAAATAATTTTAAATTTGGAGAGGAGCTCTGCTAAAACACGACTACTCCATACGGTACTCACTAGCGCCTCCCATTATTATTGCTTTTGTTATTTTTTTGTTTAAGTATTCTATCTTACTGTCATACATGTTGATTTTAATGGGATGATGTTAAGCAAATTTGGTTCAACATTTTGTTACATTTTTTAAAAATATTAATAAAAATGACATGCATTTTTTTCATGTTGTTACATAGTGCATGATTATAAAAGTCAAAAGAAGCTCTTTGCCATTTCTCTATTAACTTGTCTTATTGTCCCCTTTTAATCCTTTCAATCGCTTCATGCCTGCACTGGGGGAAAAGACAGAAGAGTGAACAGCCATGTATTGTGTATCTTAAGAATTCCTGCTGCTCTAGTTGTGCACCATGGAGCCTGGCCAGAAAAAGAAGTGTTCACTGACTGCTGAATCAAGTGTCTTATTGTGCAATCTTAATTTATGCTGTCTGGAGAAAGATGTCAGCTGGGTTGGAATCGAGGCAGGAATTTCAAAGACTGAAGTCCCAGCCAGAGTGAGTGGCAATGGGGGAAGGGAGGTGAAGATGTTTTGACAGATTTTTCTGGACTGGCTGATACATTGGGATTTGAAAATTTAGGCAGAACAAAATTCCTAGGCCCCTGTTAAAGGGTGCAGGTAAAACATCAAGGAAGGTGGATTTAATTTTTGTTCAAAGTGGTCTAATCTTTGTGCTTGTGGCTGTCTTTAAGCATTAAAATGACAAAAATACATTTATAAATGTCCTTGTAACATGGCCCATGAATGAATAAACATAATAAAAGTTTCTAATTATAACAATAATGGATCTATAGTTCTATAAATAATATAGAACCAGCATAGGCCACTCTTAAAATTTCCTTCAGGACAATGGCTCGACTTCCTATAGCTTAGTAGGTAGAGCATGGCAATAACAATGCCAGAGGCTTAATGTACTTTGGCTTGTCTTCTTTATAAAATATTTATTTAATTTTATCGCAAAACCTATTAATTAATATAAATTAGAAAAAAACAGGAACACTTTACATACTGCTTAAAACAAAACAAAAAAATAAAGAAAACACTATACCAACACAATGTAACTCCAAGTCAATTATACTTCTGTGAAACTGACCACTTAGAATGCAACACTGATTGGAAATCAATTTTACATAATGTTGTGCAAGTGGAATAGACAACAAGTGGAAATTAAAGGCAATTAGCAACACACACCCTATAAAGGAGTGGTTCTGCAGGTGATGACTATTTCTCAATTCCTATGCATTCTGGCTGATGTTTTGGTCACTTTTGAATGTTGGCGGTGCTTTCATTCTAGTGATAGCATAGGACAGGGTCTACAAGGACACAAGTGGCTCACAACTATTTACAACAGTATGCAGCGCTTACAAAGAGGAAGCAATACAAGACAATTGTAATTGTATAATTATCAAGGACAATCGCCATCAGTTACAAATTACAATAGATCTCCCTCAGCCTAATGTGTCAAATTTACGGAACACCTTCAGATTTATCCGTCACAGCTGAAAAACCTGACATTTTTTTTCCGGTTAACACGTCCTCTAGCTGCAGGTAAACAAAGAGTAAACATAGCAGGAGCAGGTGGGTGCCTAATAAATCCTTGTAGAATCTGTATTTCAAAAATAGTCCAGGGCGGATCTCTAATTAGCTATGTCTGTCAGCTTAATGTCTAGAGCAGAGATGCCCAAACTAGGGCCCGCGGGCCAAAGTTGGCCCGTGGTAGTGTTTGATTCGGCCCGCCACACCATCCGAGAGGAGAGGGAGGATGCCTTCGACACAGATCGTCATTTGTCAATTGACATAACATTTTTGTTAGCTTTATTGTTGAACTACAAAAGACTAAACTTATATTAAATGTTTGAACTTAATGTAAATTATTAAAAAAAAAATTTGTGTATTGTAATTCAAGGTACAGCACCGCCTGCTTTGCGACACTCCACGTCAATTTACTGAAAACAAATTAATGAACGCAATAATGAAGAAATCAATGCGGTAGCACACAGACAATAGAAATTTTAAAAAGACCTTCTCTTTAAGTAGAGAAGGTCAATGAATATGATTCTGTTCTTAGCAACCTTATCCAGGAGTTTGACAATCACTTTGAGGACTTCACTGCTGACTTTGAGTTTTTGCTCAACCCTTCACCATCAGTGTGGATGCAGTCAGAGATGATCTTCAGATAACACTTATTGATCTTCAATGTGATTCAGAACTGAAACACAAGTTTACATCTCTTTCTTTGACAGACTTCTACAAATGTGTCACAGCAAACAGGTACCCAAAGATGTGCAAGCAGGCACAAGTGCTGCTGTCTCTGTTTGGTAGTACCTACATCTGCGAGCAGACTTTCAGTCTGATGAACTTGAACTCAGAAGCAAACTAACTGTCTCTCATCTACAAAATGTATTGTCTTTGTCTGTAAGTTAGCTACAGCCCAATCTTAAAAAAACTTCTGAAAAATAAGGACCAGTTTCATATCTTTTATTAGGTCAAGGACACTGCAACTGGATGGTTTTATTATTGCTTACAGCTTGGCTAGTGTGTCAGGCATTGAATTGTATTGTACATTGAACACTTGCAGATTGTTTGTTTGTATTGAAATAAGTTAATTTAAATGCCAGAAACAGAAGAAACAGACTTGATGAGGGACGTATGAGGGCCCGACATCCACTGGTGGGGTTTATGCTTCCAGCCCAAACAGTGCAGCATTTTTCACAGAACATAAAGATTGGCAATTCACCACTGGTGCCATTTGATCTTCACAGATGAAAGCATGTTCACACTGAGAATATAACAGAGCTGGACAGAGGCCGGAGATGCCGTGGAGATAGTTCTGCTGCTTTTAACACCCTCCAGCATGACCAGTTTGGTAGTGTGTCAGTAATGTTGTGGGGTGGCATTTCTTTTGAGGGCCTCACAGCCCTCCATGAGCTCAACAGATGTAGCCTGACTTTCATTACGTACCAAGATGAGATCCTCAGACCAATTTGTGACCAATATTTGAGTGAAAAGGTTATCTTGTTTATGTGGAAAATGTTTAGGATCTTTGAGTTTATCTCGATACAAATAGTAGAAACACAAATGTCATGTAGACAAAAACTTTAGATGTAATCATCTTGTGTGCTGGTGTACCCAAGACAAAAGTTAGGCGCACCAGTGTAAAAATTCTAGAGCCCTGTTAGAAACATTTCAAATAGACATCTGCTCAAATTTTCTATTTAAGCCATGCGCATGTCTTAAATAAATATGGATCTTATTACAGATAAACTTACAAAATAATTTTGAGATTGATAAAGATTAAAAAAGTGTCGCTGGATACGTATCGTTACCTATGGAAGGAACTAGAAGTTGTATGATTGAATGGGGTTGATCTTATCTGAGCCTATTTAAAAAGGCCAATTCATTGGTGATTTAATCAATTCATGTACCCGCCCAGGCTGATGGGTATAAGGGAGGACAAAGCACATTTAACGGAGAGAGCAGCATTAGGGGGAGGTTCACCTGGGGAGATCACAGGGCACACCCTTTATGGAGACCTTAAGAAACATATTACATCATGCTTGGCCAACCTGTGTTTGGGAGCCGCTTCTCAACAACTCTACCTCCGACTCTGGATGCGGCCCATGTAGAGGAACAAGATTTATACGGGACACAGCACATTAGAGGCTGGGTCTTCCTTCCATACAGGATGTGACTGCAGGCTCAACACATGATCCCGAAAGAGCAGTGGTGGGAACCATGGAAACATAGTTGGGCCGGGGTCTCAGAATAAAGTAAGAGTCAGCCGCCCCCAACTCGAGGGACTCATCGGAAATGCAGAGTGCGTGTAGGTTCCCTACCCTCTTGATGGAAGGGAGCATTCCAAGGAGGACTGTATTTGTCGTGAAATGAGAAAGATCAGCCTGCTCCAAGTGCTCGAGACCCTGTGGGACCACAGTCAAGTCCAAGAGGGTACTGAGCGTGGCCTGGGTGGATTTACCCTTAGTGAGCCCCTCAGAAGCCAAGTAACTGGGTTTTGGCATCCTATGGACCCCCCCATCCAGTAGACTATGATTGGCGGCTATGAGGGCTATATACACTTTCAAAGTATAGGGCATGAGCTTGTGCTCGAGACCCTCTTGGAGGAAGGACAACACGACTCCGATCCCGTACCTCTGAAGGTCCTCACCATGTGAGGAGCACCAAGATGAGAAGCAGTAGCTCTTCAAGGCTTAGAGACAGCGAGTGGCTGAAGCCCTAGCCTGAGCGATTGTCCCTACGACCGATGTATGCATTGATTACTCAGGAGCTCCTCGTTCCGTCCAGGGGCCCGACATGGAGGTTCCAGAGGTGTGGTCTGGTTTGCCAAAATGCGCCCTTACCCTGGGATGGAAGGGGATTCATTAACCAAGTGTGGTGGGGTCAGTATGGGGCAACCTGAATCACTTGATGCTTGCTCTTCTTCCCTGACCTTGCACATCAACCTTTCGTTCAGGGAGTACCAAAGCGGGCTATGGGAGGAATCTGGACAGGCAAACAGGGCTACCTGGTCCCAGATAAGCTGGACTCAGCTAGGATGGAGTTGCCACTCTCCTGGCTGGGGCCTCTGATGCAGGAGCATGTTTGCTGTTGTGTTCAGAGCACTCCGAAGGCCCACAAGGATTTTACCACCTGCTGACTCCAAGTAAGGAGGCTGCTGGCGAGCTGTGAAATGTTACTAGAGCATGCGCCACCTTGATGATTTTTGGACTGCGACTGTCCGGTGCCATGCTCTCCTCAGAACCTGACTCTTTAGACAGCGCCGTAGTTGTCTAATGTGCATAAGCCAGAGGGATTTCTTCTGGCCAGGGATGCCCTGTATATATACGGCATATTGTATGTGACCTTTTACCTTTTCCATACTTTTCGTTGAGGAGCATGTTACTTATTTAATTCAACTCATACTGTGGTGTATCAAACATCAACCTTGTTTTTTACTTTTGTTTTAGGTAGGCAATGCTAGCACATTGACAATGCTTTATTTTCTAATGTCAAGATCAAAAATCAGATATTAAATGTACGTCTACTTTTGAAAAGACCGATTTTTTAATAAGACAAATTTTTTTCTCTTTTGTAAATTTGAACTAGATTAAAAATTACTTATTTAGGTTTAGTAATAATATGTTGTGTTCCAAACATGAAACATAGCAGTTTCAAAAAAATCTCCCCAACCAATTACAGTCCTGGTTTTCAGGGACAATTCTTAGTTCTACCGCTATCTATTAAAAGAGATTTCATTTGTAGTCTGGTGGTTTGAAAGTTTGACTAATAAGCAGGAGAATCTCAGTGACAGCAGGCCATGACTAAAGGCATCTTACTCCTTTTTGCTCTGCATTAGTAGCTGGCCACTGTACACTACTTGTAAGTAGTTTTGGATGAAAACGTCTGCCAAACATATAAATGTTTTTTTTACCTTGAGACTTCCTGCATTAAATTGCTCCGCTTGTGTCTCCCCCACCACATCCATATTCCCAAAGTCTAATCCATTATTGCCACATCACCTTCCCAGCCATCCTCTTGTCAAAAGTTCATTCATTTCTTGGCTTTATCCCTCCATTTCTACCCACTAAGACCCACAAAAACATCCCAAGAAACACAGCCTTGGGCAAGGAATGTTGCAAAAAACACTGCTCTTACATTTCAATAATGTGCAAATGATAATTAGCATCGATTCTAATAAGGAAGGGGATATTGTGGCTATGACCCCTACAAGCGAGTCTATGGAAGAGAGACAGGCACAGTACTTAAGGTTTTTCTTAATCGCTTTGGCTCATTTCTTAAAAAATGTTCTCAATAAAATAAGGTATGTGACATTTTTTTTCACATCAGCCTTGAATTTTTTTTATTGATTTAGTTAAATTGCATGTGTTATGCTGCATCTGTGCAGACGATTACGTACCATTCTAATCAATTTGCACAATGACTTAAATCACATAGCTTGTTGATCAAAACTTATTTGCTGATTTTCAGTGAAACTAAGAATATCTTAAAAACTTCTGAAAATTCTTAAATCATTTAAGCTATCCCATGCAAAATTATCCAATCACTTATCGATCCAAAATCGATCAGGAATACTGTGTGTATTCTTTTTTAGAATATTTCTTTCTAGTTCTCAAACCGGATTAGCTGAGAACCATGCAATATTTTTACCAGAGAAATCACAAAAAACATTTCAAGGTTTCATATAACTCCACCACTCAGCTAAGAAACACAAACACAGAAACACAAACATGGGGAATGAAACTCCAGGCATGCTTTACATCTAGATTAAATACCCATTTCCCTTTCAGTCGGTCTCTCTGCGTTGTGAGCTTAAAGGGGGTTTGATCTTGAGAACCCATTGTCTCAGAGCCTATTAAAAGAGGCCAATTTATTGGCAAATGAATCAATTCATGTCCCTGCTTGAGACCCTCGAGGGACGGAGAAGATCATTCGTATCCCGATCCGCCAATGATGGCTATGCTTTACCGGGCCGTGAGTATTGGGCGAGTGTATGGCCCCGCCTGCACCCCAGCACTCACGGTTGGATTCCTGGTAGGTCGGGGTGCCGGGGGCAATAAGCCCTGCCCGTCCCGACCCGATACCATATGTTTTCCGGAAAGTGCATTACGAGCTGCCGTTGATCGGGAAGGCGTAACCTAGCAGCCCGCCTCCGCCATGACAGTTCGTCCTCTCTCACTTCCCTTGATAGGGGCGCAGCCCGGGGCTATACCGTATCTCACCTGCAGAGCCCGCTGTTGTGACACATCTGAGTCCTCAGAGCACATCTTCCTGGGGGGAAAGACCGAAGCTCCCCCCCAAAGCGTGCATAATTTTCTTTTCCTAAGTGGCGAGGGCTTATCCCGCTGCAGGGCAGCTGCATCTTTTCTCCATATAATGGCCTTTCTGCACCAAGCAGGAAGCCTTGCAGCAGATCATCGAGGGGAGGCCTGACCAACCACAGTACGTGAGCTCAGGACCGCAACTAGCCTCGCACTGATGGCGATGAAGGTTACCGCGGTCCCTTGGTTGGGCGATGTCCGCCATAGTGGTCCAAGAGCACCACCTCTGGCTCACCCTTGCGCAAATGTGGGATTCAGAGAAATCTAGATTTCTCGATGTGCGTGTTGCACAGGGAGGGGCTGTTTTGGAGAAGCCATATAGAACTTTGCCCATCAGTTCTATGTGGTGCAGTAGCAGAAGGAGGTTCATATCCCTCCCCGGCGTGGAGTGGCCTCTAGAAGCCGCCGTAGTCCTGCCCATCATCTGCTCCCAAACAGCGACCGCCACTCCGCGCTGCTGACTCCGGTATGAGCGCCCCCTGAACAGCTGGCGCTCCGCAGAACATAGACCGGAGACAGGCAACTCCGTCCCGCCAGTAGCTGCCTAAAGCAGTTACTCTGACGGCTCTCACCCATGGAATCTCCTTCTCTGGGTTCCTGCAGCCACAGTCACTCTCCATGCGATGGTGAGCGGCTAGCAGATGAGGTTGGCAGACGTATGCATCCCTAACATGGCACGGCCGCTAGTCTCGACAGCCACGAACCACCAGTTTCGGCTATGGTGAAGTAGATCGGCCCTCTGATTCCTCTGGTGGGCAAGTTGCCAGCCTGGTTGGCTGTGCAGTCCTCTGTGCCGTCACACTCTAGTTCTTGGTCTTTCAAGACCTTTTTATGAGCAGGGGTACCGCTCGGGGAGGTCACGAGGCATGTTCTGGTACCTCAGACACCTCCCTGCAGGGCTGGGGTGCAGTGTGCAGCGGGCACGTAGCGTCTAGTCGATGGACAGGTCCCCATCTACGCTGGCATTTCAATGCCCTAGATCTGTTGGCAACACTGCTGGCCCTCAAGATGTTCAGGCCTCTCACTCAGGACAAACACATCCTTGCTCGTCGGACAGTACAACAGCTGTTGCGTACATAAATCACCAAGGGCGCATACGCTCCAGGCACATGTCTCAGCTCACCCGCAGCCTCCTCATATGGAGTCAGCAGGTGGTGAAATCCCTGCAAGCCATTCACATCCCGGGTGCTCTGAACATGACAGCAGATATGCTCTCGCGGCAGTCACCCCGGCCAGGAGAATGGCGGCTCCATCCCCGCGCTGTCCAGCTTATGGGGAGCACTTCAGTCAGGCTCAGGTAGACCTGTTTGCCTCCCCGGACTCCTCCCACTGCCCGTTCTGGCATGCCCTGACCGAGGGTCCCCTTGGCACAGATGCCTTAGCACACAGCTGGCCACAGGACAAGTGGAAGTACGCCTCCCCCCAGTGAGCCTCATTGCATGGGTCCTGTGCAAAGTCAGGGAAGAGGAACACCAAGTGTTTATGGTTGTCCCCTACTGGCCCAACAACACTTGGTTCTCGGAGCTCATGACTCTGACGACCACTTCCCCCTTGCCGATTCCCCTGATGAAGGACCTTCTAACTCAGGGGAAGGGCACGTTGTTGCACCCCAGGCCAGATGGGATGAGGAGCTTCTGAGCAGCCTGCCACCAGCTGTCGTACGTACCCTTGCTCAGGCTAGAGCCCCGACCACTCAGTGCCTGTACACCTTCAAGTGGCTGGATCAGTGTTGTGTTGTCCTTCCTCCAAGAGGGGCTCGAGCAAAAGCACTCCCCCCTCCACTTTGAAGTGTATGTGGCTGCTATAGCGGCCTGTCACGATCTGGTGGATGTGAGGCCTCGTGCACGACATGACCTGGACACTGGGTTCCTGAGGGGCTTGGTGAGGGTGTATCCACCCCGGCCGCGCTCTGTACCCTCTTGGGACTTGCCTACTGTCCTGGAAGACCTCGGCAGTCGCCCCTTCTAGCCCCTGGAGTAGACTTACCTTCCTCACTTAACGATTTAGATGGTCCTCCTTGTTGCGCTCGCTTCAATGAAGAGGGTAGGGGACCTACATGCACTCTTTGCGTCCAGTGAGTGCTTCCAATTCGGTCCGGCTGAGTCTCTGGTGATCCTGACGCCCCGGCCCAGCTACGTGCCCAAGGTTCCCACCACTCCTTTCTGGTAGCAGGTGGTGAGCCTGCAGGCACTCCCTACTGGGAGTGTCGTATCCCGTACCCGCCCTGCGCCTCTACGTGGACCGCATGCAGAGCTTAGGAGCTCTGAGCAGCTGTTGTCTGTTACGGATATCAGCAGAAGCAGATGGCTGTCTCTAAACAGGGATTGGCGCACTGGATGGTTGGGGAAATAACAAAAGCATACCAGTGTCAGGGGCACCCGTGCCCGCTGGCCGTAAGAGCCCATTCCACAAGGAGTGTGGTCACCTCATGGGCACTGGCGCGTGGCGTCTCTCTGGCAGACATTTGTAAAGCTGGGGGCTGGGCTACACCCACCGCCTTGGGAGGTTCTACAACCTCCAGGTGGAGTTAGGTCTCTACTCGGGTCTTGAGGAGCGATCTTTAGGACTTGTAGGTGTATGCCTGCGAAAGCGCCGTCTCCCCTACTTAGGTGAGCAAGAGCTCTCCTCTTAGCCTCCCTACTCCCCCCTTCAGGAGTGAGTATTGGCAACTTATCCTTCACGAAGCACACCCCACAGTAGCCGGCCGAACCGAGTGGCCGTGGCTGCTGCACCAGTTGACTGTGAAGCGGCTCCCCGACAAAGGCCGGCCCCACACGATGTAATATGTCACTTAAGGTCCTCACAAGCAGTGTTCCGGGTGATCTACCCAGGTGAGCCTCCACCTATAGTTGCGGCCCCCGTGATGTGGGCTTGCGCACTGTTTTTCCCATGACTTCTTCCCAGAAGGCGAGAATCATGAGGTAATGAGCGTTCCCCAGTGATCCCACGGTGAAGGACGGCTCCTAGTTAAGGTAGGAGTAAGGCCATCGTCCGGCGCACCGTTGGCGAGAGTCTCTCAAATTCTAGCGAAGCTCTAATTAACACCTTGCCGAGACTCACTGGAAGGTCGTGACTGATGGAGAGTGAGTAAGTCACTCCGTTGCATGTAACTTCCCGTGCCACGTTACCCGGCCACCGCTGCAGAGACTGGGAGAGGCTTCCCAGGTTCTTCAGCACAAACGGTGATGAATGATCTCTTCCGTCCCTTTTTATACCCATCATCACGGGCGGGGACCTTTTTTAATAGGCTGGAGACAATGGGTTCTCAAGATCAAACCCCCTTTCAGCTCACAATGTCTCGTTCCCTCCTTCAGGGAACCTAGGTTACCATACGTAACCGGAGAGGTTCTACAATATTAAAGGGTATAAAAAATTATAAATAAAAATAAATCTCTTTTTCCGTTTGCAGATTTCTAGAAAATAGTGCTAGTTTCGTTATCTTTTATTGGTTTTGCACAGTACTGATTATTTCCACTAAACAGTAGCTTTAACTAGTGTAAGCTATATAACGTTTTTGAATATCTGACCAAAATTGTAGCCTTCAAAGCAATAATAAAATTTAACATTGCTGACATGCGTTGGCGATCTGGGCCTGTATTCATGAAACATCCTAATGCAAAAAGTAGCTCTTAGTGACAAAATTCTCAGAAAATTCCCAGAAATGTGGGCTTTTACTCTTAAAATTAAAGAAAACATCAGTAATTAAAAAAGTAACTTACCCTTAAAAGAGGTCTTAATGTCAAACTTGTTAGGAGCACGGACAAGTACTTTTAGTAAAGATTAAAGATTTTTAATTTTATCATGGTTATATTAGAATGTCCTGAGACAACTGTAACTGATTATTCAAATACCTTTTAGGAAATTAAAAGCATGGTAAATATTTACATTTACATTTACATTTAGTCATTTAGCAGACGCTTTTATCCAAAGCGACTTACAATAGTCGAGGAGACAATGAAGCGGTAAATAGCCGATACAACAATAGGTGAACAAGTGCTACAACAATGCTACCGAGTTAAACAGAGAGCGAAGTTGCAAAAGATTTTTTTTTTTTTTTTTTTTTGATAGAGTGAGTAGTTAGAAAAGAAGTGAGTTAGTGAAGTGAGTTTTTAGGAGTTTTTTAAAGATAGAGACCGAGTCTGACAAGCGTGAAGCCAGAGGCAGATCGTTCCACCATCGAGGAACTGAAGCAGAGAACGTTCGAGAGAGAGATTTCTTACCCTTTTGAGCTGGTACCACAAGTCTCAGCTCATTTGCGGAGCGCAGAGATCTTGAGGGCCTATATCTTTGCATTAGTGAGTTGAGGTAAGTGAGTGCTGAACCGGTGGTGGTCTTGTAGGCAATGAGAAGACATTTAAATTCAATGCGGGCTGCTACAGGAAGCCAATGCAGTTTTATGAAGAGAGGTGTTACATGGGTCCTTTTTGGTTCCTTGAACACCACTCTTGCCGCTGCATTTTGAATCATCTGCAGAGGTTTAGTTGTGCACATCGGGAGTCCAGCAAGCAGCGCATTGCAGTAGTCTAGCCTGGACAAGACCAAAGCTTGAACCAGGATTTGTGTGGAGTGTTCTGTGAGAAACTGTCTGATCTTCCTGATGTTGTAAAGCATGAATCTGCAGGATCTGACAGTCGCGGCAACATGATCTGTGAAGTTGAGCTGATCATCGATGATTACTCCCAAGTTTCTCGCAGACCTGGAGGGCAGAATGGTTGATGCTCCTAGTTGGATCGAGAGATCGTGACGAGTCTTCGAGTCGGCAGGGATGACAAGAAGTTCCGTTTTCGCAAGGTTAAGTTGTAGGTGGTGTTGCTTCATCCAGAGGGAGATGTCGCTCAGACATGCTGAGACTCGGGTCGAAATCGTCTGATCTTCGGGATGAAACGCAAGGTGGAGTTGCGTGTCATCCGCATAACAGTGGTAGGAGAAGCCATGCTTACGAATGACTGATCCCAGTGATGTCATGTAGATCGAGAAGAGCAACGGTCCAAGAACTGAGCCCTGAGGTACACCGTTGTCAAGATGTTGCGGTTTTGAGACTTCACCTCCCCACGAAACCTTGAAGGATCTACCCGAGAGGTAGGATACGAACCATTGGAGAGCCTTGTCCGAGACGCCCATTTCCTTGAGAGTCGAAAGGAGAATACTGTGGTTAACGGTGTCAAAAGCAGCGGATAAGTCTAGCAGGATGAGAACGAATGACATGGAGGCCGCCCTTGCCAGTCGTAGGTCTTCAACAACTGAGAGCAGAGCTGTCTCTGTAGAGTGTCCTTTCTTGAAGCCTGACTGCATCAACCTTTCGTTCAGGGAGTACCAAAGCATGGGGAATGAAACTCCAGGCATGCTTTACATCTAGATTAAATACCCATTTCCCTTTCAGTCGGTCTCTCTGCGTTGTGAGCTTAAAGGGGGTTTGATCTTGAGAACCCATTGTCTCAGAGCCTATTAAAAGAGGCCAATTTATTGGCAAATGAATCAATTCATGTCCCTGCTTGAGACCCTCGAGGGACGGAGAAGATCATTCGTATCCCGATCCGCCAATGATGGCTATGCTTTACCGGGCCGTGAGTATTGGGCGAGTGTATGGCCCCGCCTGCACCCCAGCACTCACGGTTGGATTCCTGGTAGGTCGGGGCGCCGGGGGCAATAAGCCCTGCCCGTCCCGACCCGATACCATATGTTTTCCGGAAAGTGCATTACGAGCTGCCGTTGATCGGGAAGGCGTAACCTAGCAGCCCGCCTCCGCCATGACAGTTCGTCCTCTCTCACTTCCCTTGATAGGGGCGCAGCCCGGGGCTATACCGTATCTCACCTGCAGAGCCCGCTGTTGTGACACATCTGAGTCCTCAGAGCACATCTTCCTGGGGGGAAAGACCGAAGCTCCCCCCCAAAGCGTGCATAATTTTCTTTTCCTAAGTGGCGAGGGCTTATCCCGCTGCAGGGCAGCTGCATCTTTTCTCCATATAATGGCCTTTCTGCACCAAGCAGGAAGCCTTGCAGCAGATCATCGAGGGGAGGCCTGACCAACCACAGTACGTGAGCTCAGGACCGCAACTAGCCTCGCACTGATGGCGATGAAGGTTACCGCGGTCCCTTGGTTGGGCGATGTCCGCCATAGTGGTCCAAGAGCACCACCTCTGGCTCACCCTTGCGCAAATGTGGGATTCAGAGAAATCTAGATTTCTCGATGTGCGTGTTGCACAGGGAGGGGCTGTTTTGGAGAAGCCATATAGAACTTTGCCCATCAGTTCTATGTGGTGCAGTAGCAGAAGGAGGTTCATATCCCTCCCCGGCGTGGAGTGGCCTCTAGAAGCCGCCGTAGTCCTGCCCATCATCTGCTCCCAAACAGCGACCGCCACTCCGCGCTGCTGACTCCGGTATGAGCGCCCCCTGAACAGCTGGCGCTCCGCAGAACATAGACCGGAGACAGGCAACTCCGTCCCGCCAGTAGCTGCCTAAAGCAGTTACTCTGACGGCTCTCACCCATGGAATCTCCTTCTCTGGGTTCCTGCAGCCACAGTCACTCTCCATGCGACGGTGAGCGGCTAGCAGATGAGGTTGGCAGACGTATGCATCCCTAACATGGCACGGCCGCTAGTCTCGACAGCCACGAACCACCAGTTTCGGCTATGGTGAAGTAGATCGGCCCTCTGATTCCTCTGGTGGGCAAGTTGCCAGCCTGGTTGGCTGTGCAGTCCTCTGTGCCGTCACACTCTAGTTCTTGGTCTTTCAAGACCTTTTTATGAGCAGGGGTACCGCTCGGGGAGGTCACGAGGCATGTTCTGGTACCTCAGACACCTCCCTGCAGGGCTGGGGTGCAGTGTGCAGCGGGCACGTAGCGTCTAGTCGATGGACAGGTCCCCATCTACGCTGGCATTTCAATGCCCTAGATCTGTTGGCAACACTGCTGGCCCTCAAGATGTTCAGGCCTCTCACTCAGGACAAACACATCCTTGCTCGTCGGACAGTACAACAGCTGTTGCGTACATAAATCACCAAGGGCGCATACGCTCCAGGCACATGTCTCAGCTCACCCGCAGCCTCCTCATATGGAGTCAGCAGGTGGTGAAATCCCTGCAAGCCATTCACATCCCGGGTGCTCTGAACATGACAGCAGATATGCTCTCGCGGCAGTCACCCCGGCCAGGAGAATGGCGGCTCCATCCCCGCGCTGTCCAGTTTATGGGGAGCACTTCAGTCAGGCTCAGGTAGACCTGTTTGCCTCCCCGGACTCCTCCCACTGCCCGTTCTGGCATGCCCTGACCGAGGGTCCCCTTGGCACAGATGCCTTAGCACACAGCTGGCCACAGGACAAGTGGAAGTACGCCTCCCCCCAGTGAGCCTCATTGCATGGGTCCTGTGCAAAGTCAGGGAAGAGGAACACCAAGTGTTTATGGTTGTCCCCTACTGGCCCAACAACACTTGGTTCTCGGAGCTCATGACTCTGACGACCACTTCCCCCTTGCCGATTCCCCTGATGAAGGACCTTCTAACTCAGGGGAAGGGCACGTTGTTGCACCCCAGGCCAGATGGGATGAGGAGCTTCTGAGCAGCCTGCCACCAGCTGTCGTACGTACCCTTGCTCAGGCTAGAGCCCCGACCACTCAGTGCCTGTACACCTTCAAGTGGCTGGATCAGTGTTGTGTTGTCCTTCCTCCAAGAGGGGCTCGAGCAAAAGCACTCCCCCCTCCACTTTGAAGTGTATGTGGCTGCTATAGCGGCCTGTCACGATCTGGTGGATGTGAGGCCTCGTGCACGACATGACCTGGACACTGGGTTCCTGAGGGGCTTGGTGAGGGTGTATCCACCCCGGCCGCGCTCTGTACCCTCTTGGGACTTGCCTACTGTCCTGGAAGACCTCGGCAGTCGCCCCTTCTAGCCCCTGGAGTAGACTTACCTTCCTCACTTAACGATTTAGATGGTCCTCCTTGTTGCGCTCGCTTCAATGAAGAGGGTAGGGGACCTACATGCACTCTTTGCGTCCAGTGAGTGCTTCCAATTCGGTCCGGCTGAGTCTCTGGTGATCCTGACGCCCCGGCCCAGCTACGTGCCCAAGGTTCCCACCACTCCTTTCTGGTAGCAGGTGGTGAGCCTGCAGGCACTCCCTACTGGGAGTGTCGTATCCCGTACCCGCCCTGCGCCTCTACGTGGACCGCATGCAGAGCTTAGGAGCTCTGAGCAGCTGTTGTCTGTTACGGATATCAGCAGAAGCAGATGGCTGTCTCTAAACAGGGATTGGCGCACTGGATGGTTGGGGAAATAACAAAAGCATACCAGTGTCAGGGGCACCCGTGCCCGCTGGCCGTAAGAGCCCATTCCACAAGGAGTGTGGTCACCTCATGGGCACTGGCGCGTGGCGTCTCTCTGGCAGACATTTGTAAAGCTGGGGGCTGGGCTACACCCACCGCCTTGGGAGGTTCTACAACCTCCAGGTGGAGTTAGGTCTCTACTCGGGTCTTGAGGAGCGATCTTTAGGACTTGTAGGTGTATGCCTGCGAAAGCGCCGTCTCCCCTACTTAGGTGAGCAAGAGCTCTCCTCTTAGCCTCCCTACTCCCCCCTTCAGGAGTGAGTATTGGCAACTTATCCTTCACGAAGCACACCCCACAGTAGCCGGCCGAACCGAGTGGCCGTGGCTGCTGCACCAGTTGACTGTGAAGCGGCTCCCCGACAAAGGCCGGCCCCACACGATGTAATATGTCACTTAAGGTCCTCACAAGCAGTGTTCCGGGTGATCTACCCAGGTGAGCCTCCACCTATAGTTGCGGCCCCCGTGATGTGGGCTTGCGCACTGTTTTTCCCATGACTTCTTCCCAGAAGGCGAGAATCATGAGGTAATGAGCGTTCCCCAGTGATCCCACGGTGAAGGACGGCTCCTAGTTAAGGTAGGAGTAAGGCCATCGTCCGGCGCACCGTTGGCGAGAGTCTCTCAAATTCTAGCGAAGCTCTAATTAACACCTTGCCGAGACTCACTGGAAGGTCGTGACTGATGGAGAGTGAGTAAGTCACTCCGTTGCATGTAACTTCCCGTGCCACGTTACCCGGCCACCGCTGCAGAGACTGGGAGAGGCTTCCCAGGTTCTTCAGCACAAACGGTGATGAATGATCTCTTCCGTCCCTTTTTATACCCATCATCACGGGCGGGGACCTTTTTTAATAGGCTGGAGACAATGGGTTCTCAAGATCAAACCCCCTTTCAGCTCACAATGTCTCGTTCCCTCCTTCAGGGAACCTAGGTTACCATACGTAACCGGAGAGGTTCTACAATATTAATGGGTATAAAAAATTATAAATAAAAATAAATCTCTTTTTCCGTTTGCAGATTTCTAGAAAATAGTGCTAGTTTCGTTATCTTTTATTGGTTTTGCACAGTACTGATTATTTCCACTAAACAGTAGCTTTAACTAGTGTAAGCTATATAACGTTTTTGAATATCTGACCAAAATTGTAGCCTTCAAAGCAATAATAAAATTTAACATTGCTGACATGCGTTGGCGATCTGGGCCTGTATTCATGAAACATCCTAATGCAAAAAGTAGCTCTTAGTGACAAAATTCTCAGAAAATTCCCAGAAATGTGGGCTTTTACTCTTAAAATTAAAGAAAACATCAGTAATTAAAAAAGTAACTTACCCTTAAAAGAGGTCTTAATGTCAAACTTGTTAGGAGCACGGACAAGTACTTTTAGTAAAGATTAAAGATTTTTAATTTTATCATGGTTATATTAGAATGTCCTGAGACAACTGTAACTGATTATTCAAATACCTTTTAGGAAATTAAAAGCATGGTAAATATTTACATTTACATTTACATTTAGTCATTTAGCAGACGCTTTTATCCAAAGCGACTTACAATAGTCGAGGAGACAATGAAGCGGTAAATAGCCGATACAACAATAGGTGAACAAGTGCTACAACAATGCTACCGAGTTAAACAGAGAGCGAAGTTGCAAAAGATTTTTTTTTTTTTTTTTTTTTTGATAGAGTGAGTAGTTAGAAAAGAAGTGAGTTAGTGAAGTGAGTTTTTAGGAGTTTTTTAAAGATAGAGACCGAGTCTGACAAGCGTGAAGCCAGAGGCAGATCGTTCCACCATCGAGGAACTGAAGCAGAGAACGTTCGAGAGAGAGATTTCTTACCCTTTTGAGCTGGTACCACAAGTCTCAGCTCATTTGCGGAGCGCAGAGATCTTGAGGGCCTATATCTTTGCATTAGTGAGTTGAGGTAAGTGAGTGCTGAACCGGTGGTGGTCTTGTAGGCAATGAGAAGACATTTAAATTCAATGCGGGCTGCTACAGGAAGCCAATGCAGTTTTATGAAGAGAGGTGTTACATGGGTCCTTTTTGGTTCCTTGAACACCACTCTTGCCGCTGCATTTTGAATCATCTGCAGAGGTTTAGTTGTGCACATCGGGAGTCCAGCAAGCAGCGCATTGCAGTAGTCTAGCCTGGACAAGACCAAAGCTTGAACCAGGATTTGTGTGGAGTGTTCTGTGAGAAACTGTCTGATCTTCCTGATGTTGTAAAGCATGAATCTGCAGGATCTGACAGTCGCGGCAACATGATCTGTGAAGTTGAGCTGATCATCGATGATTACTCCCAAGTTTCTCGCAGACCTGGAGGGCAGAATGGTTGATGCTCCTAGTTGGATCGAGAGATCGTGACGAGTCTTCGAGTCGGCAGGGATGACAAGAAGTTCCGTTTTCGCAAGGTTAAGTTGTAGGTGGTGTTGCTTCATCCAGAGGGAGATGTCGCTCAGACATGCTGAGACTCGGGTCGAAATCGTCTGATCTTCGGGATGAAACGCAAGGTGGAGTTGCGTGTCATCCGCATAACAGTGGTAGGAGAAGCCATGCTTACGAATGACTGATCCCAGTGATGTCATGTAGATCGAGAAGAGCAACGGTCCAAGAACTGAGCCCTGAGGTACACCGTTGTCAAGATGTTGCGGTTTTGAGACTTCACCTCCCCACGAAACCTTGAAGGATCTACCCGAGAGGTAGGATACGAACCATTGGAGAGCCTTGTCTGAGACGCCCATTTCCTTGAGAGTCGAAAGGAGAATACTGTGGTTAACGGTGTCAAAAGCAGCGGATAAGTCTAGCAGGATGAGAACGAATGACATGGAGGCCGCCCTTGCCAGTCGTAGGTCTTCAACAACTGAGAGCAGAGCTGTCTCTGTAGAGTGTCCTTTCTTGAAGCCTGACTGCATCAACCTTTCGTTCAGGGAGTACCAAAGCATGGGGAATGAAACTCCAGGCATGCTTTACATCTAGATTAAATACCCATTTCCCTTTCAGTCGGTCTCTCTGCGTTGTGAGCTTAAAGGGGGTTTGATCTTGAGAACCCATTGTCTCAGAGCCTATTAAAAGAGGCCAATTTATTGGCAAATGAATCAATTCATGTCCCTGCTTGAGACCCTCGAGGGACGGAGAAGATCATTCGTATCCCGATCCGCCAATGATGGCTATGCTTTACCGGGCCGTGAGTATTGGGCGAGTGTATGGCCCCGCCTGCACCCCAGCACTCACGGTTGGATTCCTGGTAGGTCGGGGCGCCGGGGGCAATAAGCCCTGCCCGTCCCGACCCGATACCATATGTTTTCCGGAAAGTGCATTACGAGCTGCCGTTGATCGGGAAGGCGTAACCTAGCAGCCCGCCTCCGCCATGACAGTTCGTCCTCTCTCACTTCCCTTGATAGGGGCGCAGCCCGGGGCTATACCGTATCTCACCTGCAGAGCCCGCTGTTGTGACACATCTGAGTCCTCAGAGCACATCTTCCTGGGGGGAAAGACCGAAGCTCCCCCCCAAAGCGTGCATAATTTTCTTTTCCTAAGTGGCGAGGGCTTATCCCGCTGCAGGGCAGCTGCATCTTTTCTCCATATAATGGCCTTTCTGCACCAAGCAGGAAGCCTTGCAGCAGATCATCGAGGGGAGGCCTGACCAACCACAGTACGTGAGCTCAGGACCGCAACTAGCCTCGCACTGATGGCGATGAAGGTTACCGCGGTCCCTTGGTTGGGCGATGTCCGCCATAGTGGTCCAAGAGCACCACCTCTGGCTCACCCTTGCGCAAATGTGGGATTCAGAGAAATCTAGATTTCTCGATGTGCGTGTTGCACAGGGAGGGGCTGTTTTGGAGAAGCCATATAGAACTTTGCCCATCAGTTCTATGTGGTGCAGTAGCAGAAGGAGGTTCATATCCCTCCCCGGCGTGGAGTGGCCTCTAGAAGCCGCCGTAGTCCTGCCCATCATCTGCTCCCAAACAGCGACCGCCACTCCGCGCTGCTGACTCCGGTATGAGCGCCCCCTGAACAGCTGGCGCTCCGCAGAACATAGACCGGAGACAGGCAACTCCGTCCCGCCAGTAGCTGCCTAAAGCAGTTACTCTGACGGCTCTCACCCATGGAATCTCCTTCTCTGGGTTCCTGCAGCCACAGTCACTCTCCATGCGACGGTGAGCGGCTAGCAGATGAGGTTGGCAGACGTATGCATCCCTAACATGGCACGGCCGCTAGTCTCGACAGCCACGAACCACCAGTTTCGGCTATGGTGAAGTAGATCGGCCCTCTGATTCCTCTGGTGGGCAAGTTGCCAGCCTGGTTGGCTGTGCAGTCCTCTGTGCCGTCACACTCTAGTTCTTGGTCTTTCAAGACCTTTTTATGAGCAGGGGTACCGCTCGGGGAGGTCACGAGGCATGTTCTGGTACCTCAGACACCTCCCTGCAGGGCTGGGGTGCAGTGTGCAGCGGGCACGTAGCGTCTAGTCGATGGACAGGTCCCCATCTACGCTGGCATTTCAATGCCCTAGATCTGTTGGCAACACTGCTGGCCCTCAAGATGTTCAGGCCTCTCACTCAGGACAAACACATCCTTGCTCGTCGGACAGTACAACAGCTGTTGCGTACATAAATCACCAAGGGCGCATACGCTCCAGGCACATGTCTCAGCTCACCCGCAGCCTCCTCATATGGAGTCAGCAGGTGGTGAAATCCCTGCAAGCCATTCACATCCCGGGTGCTCTGAACATGACAGCAGATATGCTCTCGCGGCAGTCACCCCGGCCAGGAGAATGGCGGCTCCATCCCCGCGCTGTCCAGTTTATGGGGAGCACTTCAGTCAGGCTCAGGTAGACCTGTTTGCCTCCCCGGACTCCTCCCACTGCCCGTTCTGGCATGCCCTGACCGAGGGTCCCCTTGGCACAGATGCCTTAGCACACAGCTGGCCACAGGACAAGTGGAAGTACGCCTCCCCCCAGTGAGCCTCATTGCATGGGTCCTGTGCAAAGTCAGGGAAGAGGAACACCAAGTGTTTATGGTTGTCCCCTACTGGCCCAACAACACTTGGTTCTCGGAGCTCATGACTCTGACGACCACTTCCCCCTTGCCGATTCCCCTGATGAAGGACCTTCTAACTCAGGGGAAGGGCACGTTGTTGCACCCCAGGCCAGATGGGATGAGGAGCTTCTGAGCAGCCTGCCACCAGCTGTCGTACGTACCCTTGCTCAGGCTAGAGCCCCGACCACTCAGTGCCTGTACACCTTCAAGTGGCTGGATCAGTGTTGTGTTGTCCTTCCTCCAAGAGGGGCTCGAGCAAAAGCACTCCCCCCTCCACTTTGAAGTGTATGTGGCTGCTATAGCGGCCTGTCACGATCTGGTGGATGTGAGGCCTCGTGCACGACATGACCTGGACACTGGGTTCCTGAGGGGCTTGGTGAGGGTGTATCCACCCCGGCCGCGCTCTGTACCCTCTTGGGACTTGCCTACTGTCCTGGAAGACCTCGGCAGTCGCCCCTTCTAGCCCCTGGAGTAGACTTACCTTCCTCACTTAACGATTTAGATGGTCCTCCTTGTTGCGCTCGCTTCAATGAAGAGGGTAGGGGACCTACATGCACTCTTTGCGTCCAGTGAGTGCTTCCAATTCGGTCCGGCTGAGTCTCTGGTGATCCTGACGCCCCGGCCCAGCTACGTGCCCAAGGTTCCCACCACTCCTTTCTGGTAGCAGGTGGTGAGCCTGCAGGCACTCCCTACTGGGAGTGTCGTATCCCGTACCCGCCCTGCGCCTCTACGTGGACCGCATGCAGAGCTTAGGAGCTCTGAGCAGCTGTTGTCTGTTACGGATATCAGCAGAAGCAGATGGCTGTCTCTAAACAGGGATTGGCGCACTGGATGGTTGGGGAAATAACAAAAGCATACCAGTGTCAGGGGCACCCGTGCCCGCTGGCCGTAAGAGCCCATTCCACAAGGAGTGTGGTCACCTCATGGGCACTGGCGCGTGGCGTCTCTCTGGCAGACATTTGTAAAGCTGGGGGCTGGGCTACACCCACCGCCTTGGGAGGTTCTACAACCTCCAGGTGGAGTTAGGTCTCTACTCGGGTCTTGAGGAGCGATCTTTAGGACTTGTAGGTGTATGCCTGCGAAAGCGCCGTCTCCCCTACTTAGGTGAGCAAGAGCTCTCCTCTTAGCCTCCCTACTCCCCCCTTCAGGAGTGAGTATTGGCAACTTATCCTTCACGAAGCACACCCCACAGTAGCCGGCCGAACCGAGTGGCCGTGGCTGCTGCACCAGTTGACTGTGAAGCGGCTCCCCGACAAAGGCCGGCCCCACACGATGTAATATGTCACTTAAGGTCCTCACAAGCAGTGTTCCGGGTGATCTACCCAGGTGAGCCTCCACCTATAGTTGCGGCCCCCGTGATGTGGGCTTGCGCACTGTTTTTCCCATGACTTCTTCCCAGAAGGCGAGAATCATGAGGTAATGAGCGTTCCCCAGTGATCCCACGGTGAAGGACGGCTCCTAGTTAAGGTAGGAGTAAGGCCATCGTCCGGCGCACCGTTGGCGAGAGTCTCTCAAATTCTAGCGAAGCTCTAATTAACACCTTGCCGAGACTCACTGGAAGGTCGTGACTGATGGAGAGTGAGTAAGTCACTCCGTTGCATGTAACTTCCCGTGCCACGTTACCCGGCCACCGCTGCAGAGACTGGGAGAGGCTTCCCAGGTTCTTCAGCACAAACGGTGATGAATGATCTCTTCCGTCCCTTTTTATACCCATCATCACGGGCGGGGACCTTTTTTAATAGGCTGGAGACAATGGGTTCTCAAGATCAAACCCCCTTTCAGCTCACAATGTCTCGTTCCCTCCTTCAGGGAACCTAGGTTACCATACGTAACCGGAGAGGTTCTACAATATTAATGGGTATAAAAAATTATAAATAAAAATAAATCTCTTTTTCCGTTTGCAGATTTCTAGAAAATAGTGCTAGTTTCGTTATCTTTTATTGGTTTTGCACAGTACTGATTATTTCCACTAAACAGTAGCTTTAACTAGTGTAAGCTATATAACGTTTTTGAATATCTGACCAAAATTGTAGCCTTCAAAGCAATAATAAAATTTAACATTGCTGACATGCGTTGGCGATCTGGGCCTGTATTCATGAAACATCCTAATGCAAAAAGTAGCTCTTAGTGACAAAATTCTCAGAAAATTCCCAGAAATGTGGGCTTTTACTCTTAAAATTAAAGAAAACATCAGTAATTAAAAAAGTAACTTACCCTTAAAAGAGGTCTTAATGTCAAACTTGTTAGGAGCACGGACAAGTACTTTTAGTAAAGATTAAAGATTTTTAATTTTATCATGGTTATATTAGAATGTCCTGAGACAACTGTAACTGATTATTCAAATACCTTTTAGGAAATTAAAAGCATGGTAAATATTTACATTTACATTTACATTTAGTCATTTAGCAGACGCTTTTATCCAAAGCGACTTACAATAGTCGAGGAGACAATGAAGCGGTAAATAGCCGATACAACAATAGGTGAACAAGTGCTACAACAATGCTACCGAGTTAAACAGAGAGCGAAGTTGCAAAAGATTTTTTTTTTTTTTTTTTTTTTGATAGAGTGAGTAGTTAGAAAAGAAGTGAGTTAGTGAAGTGAGTTTTTAGGAGTTTTTTAAAGATAGAGACCGAGTCTGACAAGCGTGAAGCCAGAGGCAGATCGTTCCACCATCGAGGAACTGAAGCAGAGAACGTTCGAGAGAGAGATTTCTTACCCTTTTGAGCTGGTACCACAAGTCTCAGCTCATTTGCGGAGCGCAGAGATCTTGAGGGCCTATATCTTTGCATTAGTGAGTTGAGGTAAGTGAGTGCTGAACCGGTGGTGGTCTTGTAGGCAATGAGAAGACATTTAAATTCAATGCGGGCTGCTACAGGAAGCCAATGCAGTTTTATGAAGAGAGGTGTTACATGGGTCCTTTTTGGTTCCTTGAACACCACTCTTGCCGCTGCATTTTGAATCATCTGCAGAGGTTTAGTTGTGCACATCGGGAGTCCAGCAAGCAGCGCATTGCAGTAGTCTAGCCTGGACAAGACCAAAGCTTGAACCAGGATTTGTGTGGAGTGTTCTGTGAGAAACTGTCTGATCTTCCTGATGTTGTAAAGCATGAATCTGCAGGATCTGACAGTCGCGGCAACATGATCTGTGAAGTTGAGCTGATCATCGATGATTACTCCCAAGTTTCTCGCAGACCTGGAGGGCAGAATGGTTGATGCTCCTAGTTGGATCGAGAGATCGTGACGAGTCTTCGAGTCGGCAGGGATGACAAGAAGTTCCGTTTTCGCAAGGTTAAGTTGTAGGTGGTGTTGCTTCATCCAGAGGGAGATGTCGCTCAGACATGCTGAGACTCGGGTCGAAATCGTCTGATCTTCGGGATGAAACGCAAGGTGGAGTTGCGTGTCATCCGCATAACAGTGGTAGGAGAAGCCATGCTTACGAATGACTGATCCCAGTGATGTCATGTAGATCGAGAAGAGCAACGGTCCAAGAACTGAGCCCTGAGGTACACCGTTGTCAAGATGTTGCGGTTTTGAGACTTCACCTCCCCACGAAACCTTGAAGGATCTACCCGAGAGGTAGGATACGAACCATTGGAGAGCCTTGTCTGAGACGCCCATTTCCTTGAGAGTCGAAAGGAGAATACTGTGGTTAACGGTGTCAAAAGCAGCGGATAAGTCTAGCAGGATGAGAACGAATGACATGGAGGCCGCCCTTGCCAGTCGTAGGTCTTCAACAACTGAGAGCAGAGCTGTCTCTGTAGAGTGTCCTTTCTTGAAGCCTGACTGCATCAACCTTTCGTTCAGGGAGTACCAAAGCATGGGGAATGAAACTCCAGGCATGCTTTACATCTAGATTAAATACCCATTTCCCTTTCAGTCGGTCTCTCTGCGTTGTGAGCTTAAAGGGGGTTTGATCTTGAGAACCCATTGTCTCAGAGCCTATTAAAAGAGGCCAATTTATTGGCAAATGAATCAATTCATGTCCCTGCTTGAGACCCTCGAGGGACGGAGAAGATCATTCGTATCCCGATCCGCCAATGATGGCTATGCTTTACCGGGCCGTGAGTATTGGGCGAGTGTATGGCCCCGCCTGCACCCCAGCACTCACGGTTGGATTCCTGGTAGGTCGGGGCGCCGGGGGCAATAAGCCCTGCCCGTCCCGACCCGATACCATATGTTTTCCGGAAAGTGCATTACGAGCTGCCGTTGATCGGGAAGGCGTAACCTAGCAGCCCGCCTCCGCCATGACAGTTCGTCCTCTCTCACTTCCCTTGATAGGGGCGCAGCCCGGGGCTATACCGTATCTCACCTGCAGAGCCCGCTGTTGTGACACATCTGAGTCCTCAGAGCACATCTTCCTGGGGGGAAAGACCGAAGCTCCCCCCCAAAGCGTGCATAATTTTCTTTTCCTAAGTGGCGAGGGCTTATCCCGCTGCAGGGCAGCTGCATCTTTTCTCCATATAATGGCCTTTCTGCACCAAGCAGGAAGCCTTGCAGCAGATCATCGAGGGGAGGCCTGACCAACCACAGTACGTGAGCTCAGGACCGCAACTAGCCTCGCACTGATGGCGATGAAGGTTACCGCGGTCCCTTGGTTGGGCGATGTCCGCCATAGTGGTCCAAGAGCACCACCTCTGGCTCACCCTTGCGCAAATGTGGGATTCAGAGAAATCTAGATTTCTCGATGTGCGTGTTGCACAGGGAGGGGCTGTTTTGGAGAAGCCATATAGAACTTTGCCCATCAGTTCTATGTGGTGCAGTAGCAGAAGGAGGTTCATATCCCTCCCCGGCGTGGAGTGGCCTCTAGAAGCCGCCGTAGTCCTGCCCATCATCTGCTCCCAAACAGCGACCGCCACTCCGCGCTGCTGACTCCGGTATGAGCGCCCCCTGAACAGCTGGCGCTCCGCAGAACATAGACCGGAGACAGGCAACTCCGTCCCGCCAGTAGCTGCCTAAAGCAGTTACTCTGACGGCTCTCACCCATGGAATCTCCTTCTCTGGGTTCCTGCAGCCACAGTCACTCTCCATGCGACGGTGAGCGGCTAGCAGATGAGGTTGGCAGACGTATGCATCCCTAACATGGCACGGCCGCTAGTCTCGACAGCCACGAACCACCAGTTTCGGCTATGGTGAAGTAGATCGGCCCTCTGATTCCTCTGGTGGGCAAGTTGCCAGCCTGGTTGGCTGTGCAGTCCTCTGTGCCGTCACACTCTAGTTCTTGGTCTTTCAAGACCTTTTTATGAGCAGGGGTACCGCTCGGGGAGGTCACGAGGCATGTTCTGGTACCTCAGACACCTCCCTGCAGGGCTGGGGTGCAGTGTGCAGCGGGCACGTAGCGTCTAGTCGATGGACAGGTCCCCATCTACGCTGGCATTTCAATGCCCTAGATCTGTTGGCAACACTGCTGGCCCTCAAGATGTTCAGGCCTCTCACTCAGGACAAACACATCCTTGCTAGTCGGACAGTACAACAGCTGTTGCGTACATAAATCACCAAGGGCGCATACGCTCCAGGCACATGTCTCAGCTCACCCGCAGCCTCCTCATATGGAGTCAGCAGGTGGTGAAATCCCTGCAAGCCATTCACATCCCGGGTGCTCTGAACATGACAGCAGATATGCTCTCGCGGCAGTCACCCCGGCCAGGAGAATGGCGGCTCCATCCCCGCGCTGTCCAGTTTATGGGGAGCACTTCAGTCAGGCTCAGGTAGACCTGTTTGCCTCCCCGGACTCCTCCCACTGCCCGTTCTGGCATGCCCTGACCGAGGGTCCCCTTGGCACAGATGCCTTAGCACACAGCTGGCCACAGGACAAGTGGAAGTACGCCTCCCCCCAGTGAGCCTCATTGCATGGGTCCTGTGCAAAGTCAGGGAAGAGGAACACCAAGTGTTTATGGTTGTCCCCTACTGGCCCAACAACACTTGGTTCTCGGAGCTCATGACTCTGACGACCACTTCCCCCTTGCCGATTCCCCTGATGAAGGACCTTCTAACTCAGGGGAAGGGCACGTTGTTGCACCCCAGGCCAGATGGGATGAGGAGCTTCTGAGCAGCCTGCCACCAGCTGTCGTACGTACCCTTGCTCAGGCTAGAGCCCCGACCACTCAGTGCCTGTACACCTTCAAGTGGCTGGATCAGTGTTGTGTTGTCCTTCCTCCAAGAGGGGCTCGAGCAAAAGCACTCCCCCCTCCACTTTGAAGTGTATGTGGCTGCTATAGCGGCCTGTCACGATCTGGTGGATGTGAGGCCTCGTGCACGACATGACCTGGACACTGGGTTCCTGAGGGGCTTGGTGAGGGTGTATCCACCCCGGCCGCGCTCTGTACCCTCTTGGGACTTGCCTACTGTCCTGGAAGACCTCGGCAGTCGCCCCTTCTAGCCCCTGGAGTAGACTTACCTTCCTCACTTAACGATTTAGATGGTCCTCCTTGTTGCGCTCGCTTCAATGAAGAGGGTAGGGGACCTACATGCACTCTTTGCGTCCAGTGAGTGCTTCCAATTCGGTCCGGCTGAGTCTCTGGTGATCCTGACGCCCCGGCCCAGCTACGTGCCCAAGGTTCCCACCACTCCTTTCTGGTAGCAGGTGGTGAGCCTGCAGGCACTCCCTACTGGGAGTGTCGTATCCCGTACCCGCCCTGCGCCTCTACGTGGACCGCATGCAGAGCTTAGGAGCTCTGAGCAGCTGTTGTCTGTTACGGATATCAGCAGAAGCAGATGGCTGTCTCTAAACAGGGATTGGCGCACTGGATGGTTGGGGAAATAACAAAAGCATACCAGTGTCAGGGGCACCCGTGCCCGCTGGCCGTAAGAGCCCATTCCACAAGGAGTGTGGTCACCTCATGGGCACTGGCGCGTGGCGTCTCTCTGGCAGACATTTGTAAAGCTGGGGGCTGGGCTACACCCACCGCCTTGGGAGGTTCTACAACCTCCAGGTGGAGTTAGGTCTCTACTCGGGTCTTGAGGAGCGATCTTTAGGACTTGTAGGTGTATGCCTGCGAAAGCGCCGTCTCCCCTACTTAGGTGAGCAAGAGCTCTCCTCTTAGCCTCCCTACTCCCCCCTTCAGGAGTGAGTATTGGCAACTTATCCTTCACGAAGCACACCCCACAGTAGCCGGCCGAACCGAGTGGCCGTGGCTGCTGCACCAGTTGACTGTGAAGCGGCTCCCCGACAAAGGCCGGCCCCACACGATGTAATATGTCACTTAAGGTCCTCACAAGCAGTGTTCCGGGTGATCTACCCAGGTGAGCCTCCACCTATAGTTGCGGCCCCCGTGATGTGGGCTTGCGCACTGTTTTTCCCATGACTTCTTCCCAGAAGGCGAGAATCATGAGGTAATGAGCGTTCCCCAGTGATCCCACGGTGAAGGACGGCTCCTAGTTAAGGTAGGAGTAAGGCCATCGTCCGGCGCACCGTTGGCGAGAGTCTCTCAAATTCTAGCGAAGCTCTAATTAACACCTTGCCGAGACTCACTGGAAGGTCGTGACTGATGGAGAGTGAGTAAGTCACTCCGTTGCATGTAACTTCCCGTGCCACGTTACCCGGCCACCGCTGCAGAGACTGGGAGAGGCTTCCCAGGTTCTTCAGCACAAACGGTGATGAATGATCTCTTCCGTCCCTTTTTATACCCATCATCACGGGCGGGGACCTTTTTTAATAGGCTGGAGACAATGGGTTCTCAAGATCAAACCCCCTTTCAGCTCACAATGTCTCGTTCCCTCCTTCAGGGAACCTAGGTTACCATACGTAACCGGAGAGGTTCTACAATATTAATGGGTATAAAAAATTATAAATAAAAATAAATCTCTTTTTCCGTTTGCAGATTTCTAGAAAATAGTGCTAGTTTCGTTATCTTTTATTGGTTTTGCACAGTACTGATTATTTCCACTAAACAGTAGCTTTAACTAGTGTAAGCTATATAACGTTTTTGAATATCTGACCAAAATTGTAGCCTTCAAAGCAATAATAAAATTTAACATTGCTGACATGCGTTGGCGATCTGGGCCTGTATTCATGAAACATCCTAATGCAAAAAGTAGCTCTTAGTGACAAAATTCTCAGAAAATTCCCAGAAATGTGGGCTTTTACTCTTAAAATTAAAGAAAACATCAGTAATTAAAAAAGTAACTTACCCTTAAAAGAGGTCTTAATGTCAAACTTGTTAGGAGCACGGACAAGTACTTTTAGTAAAGATTAAAGATTTTTAATTTTATCATGGTTATATTAGAATGTCCTGAGACAACTGTAACTGATTATTCAAATACCTTTTAGGAAATTAAAAGCATGGTAAATATTTACATTTACATTTACATTTAGTCATTTAGCAGACGCTTTTATCCAAAGCGACTTACAATAGTCGAGGAGACAATGAAGCGGTAAATAGCCGATACAACAATAGGTGAACAAGTGCTACAACAATGCTACCGAGTTAAACAGAGAGCGAAGTTGCAAAAGATTTTTTTTTTTTTTTTTTTTTTGATAGAGTGAGTAGTTAGAAAAGAAGTGAGTTAGTGAAGTGAGTTTTTAGGAGTTTTTTAAAGATAGAGACCGAGTCTGACAAGCGTGAAGCCAGAGGCAGATCGTTCCACCATCGAGGAACTGAAGCAGAGAACGTTCGAGAGAGAGATTTCTTACCCTTTTGAGCTGGTACCACAAGTCTCAGCTCATTTGCGGAGCGCAGAGATCTTGAGGGCCTATATCTTTGCATTAGTGAGTTGAGGTAAGTGAGTGCTGAACCGGTGGTGGTCTTGTAGGCAATGAGAAGACATTTAAATTCAATGCGGGCTGCTACAGGAAGCCAATGCAGTTTTATGAAGAGAGGTGTTACATGGGTCCTTTTTGGTTCCTTGAACACCACTCTTGCCGCTGCATTTTGAATCATCTGCAGAGGTTTAGTTGTGCACATCGGGAGTCCAGCAAGCAGCGCATTGCAGTAGTCTAGCCTGGACAAGACCAAAGCTTGAACCAGGATTTGTGTGGAGTGTTCTGTGAGAAACTGTCTGATCTTCCTGATGTTGTAAAGCATGAATCTGCAGGATCTGACAGTCGCGGCAACATGATCTGTGAAGTTGAGCTGATCATCGATGATTACTCCCAAGTTTCTCGCAGACCTGGAGGGCAGAATGGTTGATGCTCCTAGTTGGATCGAGAGATCGTGACGAGTCTTCGAGTCGGCAGGGATGACAAGAAGTTCCGTTTTCGCAAGGTTAAGTTGTAGGTGGTGTTGCTTCATCCAGAGGGAGATGTCGCTCAGACATGCTGAGACTCGGGTCGAAATCGTCTGATCTTCGGGATGAAACGCAAGGTGGAGTTGCGTGTCATCCGCATAACAGTGGTAGGAGAAGCCATGCTTACGAATGACTGATCCCAGTGATGTCATGTAGATCGAGAAGAGCAACGGTCCAAGAACTGAGCCCTGAGGTACACCGTTGTCAAGATGTTGCGGTTTTGAGACTTCACCTCCCCACGAAACCTTGAAGGATCTACCCGAGAGGTAGGATACGAACCATTGGAGAGCCTTGTCTGAGACGCCCATTTCCTTGAGAGTCGAAAGGAGAATACTGTGGTTAACGGTGTCAAAAGCAGCGGATAAGTCTAGCAGGATGAGAACGAATGACATGGAGGCCGCCCTTGCCAGTCGTAGGTCTTCAACAACTGAGAGCAGAGCTGTCTCTGTAGAGTGTCCTTTCTTGAAGCCTGACTGGTTGCTGTCCAAGCGGTTGTGTAGAGTAAGATAGGCCGAGAGTTGATCTGAGACGACACGTTCCAGGGTCTTTCCGATGAATGGCAGCAGAGAGACTGGTCTGTAGTTCTCTAGAAGTGCGGAATTCAGCGAGGGTTTCTTCAACAGCGGGGTGATCTGGGCTTCTTTGAAAGCAGTAGGAAATGTTCCAGAGTTGAGCGATGAGTTGATGATGTGAGTAATTGCAGGAATGACCGAAGGAGAGATGTCTTGCAGGAGATGGGTGGGGATGGGGTCCAGCGAGCAGGTAGTCGGGTGATTCGATACGATGATTCTCGCAGCGTCGTTTTCAGTCAACGGAGAGAAAGAGTGGAGGGAGGGGGTCAAAGGAGCCGGAATATGGTCCAGCGGTGGTGGAGCGGAGAACTGATTGCTGATAGAGGTGGTCTTCTTCACAAAGAAGGATGCAAAGTCATCAGCTGTTAGGTCCGACGAGGAAGGTGGTGTGGGAGGACAGAGTAGAGCAGAGAAGGTCTTAAAGAGAGCGCGAGAGTCAGTTGAGCTGTTTATTTTCGCCTGGTAGAACTGAGTCTTAGCGACCGAGACATCCTCAGAGAAAGAAGAGAGAAGAGTTTGATAGAGAGAGAGATCTGCAGGGTCATTAGATTTGCGCCATTTTCTCTCAGCTGCCCTGAGCTTGGTTCTGTGTTCCCGGAGGACATCAGAGAGCCAAGGTGTTGAAGGATTGGCACGGGCTGGTCGAGATGTAAGCGGGCATAAATTGTCCAAGCAGGATGTTAGTGTAGAGCATAGGAGGTGAGTGGCATTGTCAGTGCTAAGTAGAGCAAACTGATCGGGAGGAGGGAGCATAGAGGAAACAGCAGAGGATAGGGTGAGAGGAGAGAGCGTGCGTAGGTTACGCCTGAAGGTAACAAGAGAGGAAGGGGAAGGAGTGTCGGATGTTGTCACGTCAAGGTGAAGTGTGACGAGAAAATGATCGGATGTGTGCAGTGGTGTTACTTGAGTGTGATATGTGGAGCAGTAGCGTGTGTAGACAAGATCAAGTGTGTTACCGGACTTGTGGGTCGGCGACGTGGGCATGCGAGTGAGGTCAAACGATGCCGTGAGGTTGTTTAGGTCAGTAGCTGAGGATTTCTCCAGGTGGATGTTGAAATCTCCTAGGATCACAAGAGGTGTCCCATCCTCCGGAAAAGATGACAGGAGAACATCAAACTCCTCTAGAAAATGTCCAAGCTGACCTGGGGGACGATATACTACCGCAAAAATGATATTGAGTGGATGAGTTACAGAAACTATGTGTGACTCAAAAGAGGTGTTGTCACCCGAAGATGCAAGTGTTTTAAATCTCCATCCAGTAGGAAGAAGTAGACCAGTTCCCCCCCCCTCTACTAGTAGAGCGTGGGGTGTGGGAGAACGCATAGTTGGTAGACAGGGCAGTCGGTGTTGTACTGTCTTCTGGTTTTATCCAGGTTTCAGTGAGTGCTAAAACAGAGAGACCAGAATGTTTAGCCATGGCAGGAATAAAGTCAGCTTTGTTGACAGCAGATTGGCAGTTCCACAGGCCTATAGGAATAGTGAGTGTAAAAGAGTCAGATGTTGGGATGGCACGCAGGTTATCAGTGTTGCGTGTCCTATGACGTGACCCAGAGGGTTTACGAGTATTAGTCACAGTGAGAATTTTGTGACACATGGTTAAGTGGTAAATAAAAGAGGAGAGGAAATGAGAATAAATAAGAAGAAAACAAGAGCAAGAGCTGCGTGGGTGAGAAAGAGAGAACATAGGAAATATTATACATATATTTAAAGTGAAGGATTAGAATAGATCATATACTTAAAATCACTTACACTTTCTTCTTGGACAACAAACCAATCTTCAGCGGAATGTTTCATACATGGCAACAGGGTAAACCCGCTTCCTCACTAAGATATAACTTTTTGTCTTTTCCTTACTCTGAATTGCTCTCAGGTAGATCCCGAATCGCTCTAGTCCTACGTAAAAGTTTTAAAGCTAAATTAATAGTTTTCTGGAAAGATTCTTAGAATCTTTTTGAATAGGGTCCCTGATTTCCTTGCAAACAGTTGCATTGAATTTACAGTTAAGATATGTCAAGACTCATTCTAAAAATGACCCAAAGTGATTGTTAAAAACACTCCTTAATTTCTACGCAGGTAAACTCTAACTACATCATAGTCGTAACAAGTGTCACAAGTTTTTAACAATAAGGCAATCCTGAATATAATGATGAAAAAAGGCCCTCAAGATCTCTGCGGTCCGCAAATGAGTTGCGACTTGTGGTGCCAGCTCAAAAGGGTAAGAAATCTCTCTCTCGTACGTTCTCTGCATCAGTTCCTCGATGGTGGAACGATCTGCCTCTGGCTTCACGCTTGGCGGACTCTGTCTCAATCTTTAAAAAACACCTAAAAACTCATTTTTTTCGGCTACACCTAACTCACTAGGAGTACCTTCTTTTCTAACCTAATCACTCTATCTTAAAAAAAAATATATATATATATTTTTTCTACTTTCAGTTTTTTAACTCGCTCTGTGTAACTTGGTAACATCGTTGTAGTACTTGTTCACCTATTGTTGTATCGGCTATTTACCGCTTCATTGTCTCCTCGACTATTGTAAGTCGCTTTGGATAAAAGCGTCTGCTAAATGCCTAAATGTAAATGTAAATGTAAAAACCTGGATTTAATTCTTAATTAGAATCCAAATATCTTTAGTAATTCATTGACATAATACATATTTCCTTTAAAAAGAAAGAAATAAAGAAAAGAAAAATACATGAATAAAAATCTAATAAATAAATAACATGATAAATATAAAGGAAAGGAAAAGAGATGAAAAAGAACACATGATGACAGAAAAGCAACTAACAATTGAAAAGAGAACATGCAAACGTTTTACAGAAAAAAGCGGGTCAGGAAAGACAAAGGAAAAAAAGACATTTTCCTGGTGGCCTAGATGGTCTACTGTTCGTAAAGAAAGCAGATGAAAAGCAAGGATGTATTTGTGCTTGGCATTTGCATGAGTGGTTTCCTGTAGTCCTGGCTTGGGATTCTCTCTCATATTTATGTGCATATTGAGTGTTCCCAGGTGTTGTCTCCAGACTTGAGGTCACTGTGAAAGGGCAGCAACTAAATAAAACTGACATCCTAACAGAGCATCTGTCTGTGTGAGGCGGTGTTTAGCTTTGATTTCCTATTGACACCTGCCCAAGCAGGCAAACAAGAATACGAGAAGAAAATAAACTATAGTCTTTCCATGACTCCTACTTCGAGTCTTTGAATGAAATAGCTCAATGTCTGTGATCTGTGCTGCATGGCTGGTATTAATGCAGTAATTACCCAATCGTTATTCCTCTGTTTTTTATATATTGATTATTCTCCCATAAATTATGTACTGCATTTCAATACCTTGTACTGTAAATGTGTAATTGCAGTTAAGTGGAATCTAGTAATAAGATTTTTGAAACATGTCAAAAAAGATTATGAGGATGGGGTACCTATTTGAGCCAATCTTAAATAGACTTGTTGACCACCTGGTGCCATGCTTTATAGACAGAGTCAGTCATGGCCTATGCAAAAACACGATTTTTTACTTCTGCCTCTTGCTGCATTGAAACATCTTAGTGTTAAATAAATTCTTTGACTGCAATTGCAAGAAACTATTAAAATATTCAGTACTACAATATAAATAAACAAAAGTGCCTCTAATAATATCATGAACAACTTCAAAACAATAATAAAGCCACACTCATTAAAAATAATTACACAGTCTCCCCATGTGTACAAGGTCTAAAATATTTGATAAATATTATATAATCAAAATGTAAAAATAAAATAAAAGAGTTTTCATGAAATAAAAGAGTTATACAATGTAAACAATGGTATAAATGCTCCCATGTCATGGCATGACAAAATCAATACAAATAAACAATAGGGAAAATGGTAGTCTTAACTTATATAACCATTACATTTACACCATTACACTGCTCTGATTGGTGACCTAAAGTTTAGTGAACGTCGGCGTGGTCCTCTTCTGCTGTGTGAAGTTCTCACTTTACACAAACAAACATTTCAAGTAATATTAAAAACAGGACAAACCAAACTGAAATTATAATTCATATCGAAGAAGCTTCAAAGTCCCTTGCAGTCAATAATTGTATCTTCTAAAACTGATAAATATTATATAATCATCTTCTAAAAAATCATAAAAAGGAATATGTACTTTTTTGTCTTTGATTATTTCTTCTTGCCTTCAAATTACTTGAAACTTTACAACGCGACCTCATGCCATGCACATCTATGGCTTGGACTGCCTGAACCACTAAGTCAAATGTGTTTAAGTGATTGGTTAAATGTTTACAAAATAAAATTTCATTTCTTTGGAGAAAGTACTCACCATGTGATTAACATTCAAAACCATAGGTTTTGTATGTGTTAGAAACATTGCACCGACATATATATATCCTACCACATGGGGACATTTTTCAGTTTTCAGAGCATTGCTTTATGGAATTATTTAAATAACAAACAAACCAATCAATTGTTTTCAGGCTAATCAACACCATGGATCCTGATCAAGAATGACTGCTCGCATTGGACTAAAGCCCTCCAGATCCCTGTGCTCCTCAAATGAACAATGTCTTACGGTGCTGTCCCAAAGGGTAAAGAAATCCCTCTCTTGCACCTTCTATGCTCCTTACAGCATCTTTATAAAATGCCTAGAAACTCATCTTTTACATTTACACCTAACCCAATTATAAACTCATCAAATCCAATACCCACTCACTCTTTTAAAAAAAATATTTATTATGTCTTTTATTTTCCGCTTCATTGTCTTCTTGGTTTTTTGTAAGTCTGACATAAAAGTGTCTGTTAATTACCTATTTGTAAATGTCAATGTGAAGCTTAAAACACTGGTAATCTATATTTTTCCTTACATTAGCTTAAGCATTACAGCACCATGTGAGGTTCTTTGTACCCATAAAGCTGCACGGTACCCATAAAAAACTGGGCAGCTGTGCTAATCAACCTCCTGCCCAGAAACAGCACGAAGACAAAGCAAACATGTGGAAGTACTTGTTGCAGTAAAATCAACAGAGACAGATGTTGAAACATTTGCTATCTCACTTCTGCCCTTTCTTTGCACTTGAGCATCTGGTTTGAAGAGGGGAGATGAGGGAACAGTTTTAAACAAGTGATATAGGGTGGAGAAATAGAGAGGGTTGCAACTATTCAGTGTTAGAGGGGTATGCAGTAAAAAAATTGGCGCCCCCCTTTTCCGAATTTCAATTACAACTCGCTAACGTTACTGCTGCTCACTCAGCGCTCACGGCGCCCCGTCCTCTCACGATATTACCCTTCTATGTCTAAATTCTATAATGGAATCTTATGAGGGCACTGCCTCCTACTCTAGCCTGTACAATTTATAAAACTTTTTATATTTAAAAAAAATTTTTACCATCGCTTAGGCGCCCCCCATGTGGTGCGGCGTCCCTATGCGCCGCATATAGCGCATACCCACTTTTTGCGCCACTGATGAAATTTCATCTAATCCCAGGAATAAAAATGTCACTCCTTCATTTTTTTGTAGTCCCTCATTTTTGTGTTTGTGGCACAATGAACTACACCAGATCTTTTGAGATGTGCTTAACGGTATGAGGCACTCGTATAGCTTTGCTTATAAATAAATGCATAACACATGACCATACACACATACAAATTACATATCACATATCTTGGTATACTATCGGAGGTTCAAGGAAAGACAAATTAAATATACGTGCACACTAATATGAAATCCATACCAATACGTCTTTTGTTTACAATGAGTACATATACAGTTGTGAATAACTAACATGTGCATATAAATTTCATGGTAAAAGTAAAGTAGAGATTTTACTGACTTAAAAGCATCCAAAATAAATGAACTGTGACCACTTGTGTTATCATCCAGGCTCTCGCATCCATGCTTCTTTAATTTCTCACATTCTGGCATTCGGGGTAAACACTGATCTCTCAACTTGTCCTACTATGGGAGTTAATTGTGACCCAAAATTACTTTTATTAAAATATCGTCATTTGTGAACAGCATAACAAAGAAAAGTATACGGTTCTTCACATCTAGAGGTTTCACAAGTTATGGCTTAAAGTTCTGGCTGTTCCTTTAAGGCACATGATTTCCTTTTTTTTGGCACTCTAAGCTTGGATTAGTCTAGTCTGTCCTCTTTTTCCATTCTTGCTGTTGCCGTTTCCGATACTCCCAACAGCTCCAAGATCCCAATCAGTAGACACCCAATTAGAAACACTAGAATTATTTTTTGGCAGATTATCAAAATTGCCTGTCTTGTAGCGACTTAATTTTGCAGCTGATGAGGACAAAATACCTGTTGTCATGTATCTTTGCCTCCTCCCCAATTCTCCTTTCTCGCCCTGTCTATTTTTAGCTCTCTCTGTTGACCTCTACAGTGACCTCTACTGTAAAATATAGCATTTAGCACTTTAAGTGGCTTTATGTCAGGTATTGCGCTAATTGCTTGACTTTAGTGGCTGGAAATCACAATTTCCTAAATTATCTTGACCAAAATGGAAGAGCTTCTTTATTTGCCTTGTGTCTTCAACATAAAATAGTGTGAAATACACACACACAAACGCGCACAAACACGAGCACACACACAAGCACACGCGCGCGCACACACACACACACACACAATGAGTTTACCCATTTGAAGGCTGAAGCCATTTAAACGCTTCTGGCGTAAAAAGTGAACCCTATCCATAAGACCTTAATGCAAATGCACAGGCAATAAGACAATTATTTAGGGCTTTGATAATTGTGTGTCAAAGGCAGTGTAAGTCACCAGATAATTAGGTGAGAACTGAATAGTAATCCACAATAGCATCCCTGGAGGCACAGAAAAAAAAAACACTCAACACATTCCAAGAACAATGAGGCAAAAATTAAGCAGCAAAGAAACAGACAAATAATAGCACAGCATTTAAAAGAAATTTGCTTACCCAAAAATATCACCATTATAAAGAAGCAATTTATATGTGAGGAAAGTGCGCACACACACACACACACACGCACATCCAGATGCAGGCCTATTCTGGACGCCATGCTGTTAGCATCGGTGCTGTGTCCAGACTAATGCATCCAAACTGCTGCCATAATCTTGACATCCTACTGTGTGGTAAAATACAGCTTTAAAATTTGATTGATTAACTGTCCGATTACTACCAAGCCAGAGGTGGCTACCACTGTATCTAAAAAAAAAAAAATGAAAAGCATGCTCATCCACACAAAAGCAGTATGAATTGTAAAACATATAATTTTCTTCAAACTTATACATTTGTTCATGTTTAGATATTCTCGAACACTACATTTAAATTCTCCCTTTTTCTGCTACAATGAAAATAATGCAAGTTTAGGGGGTTCAGCAATGTCACACAACAATCTTGACCCCACTGAGACCATCTAACCTCCAAAAACAAGGGAGCACAAAAGGGAGTTTTTGCCTTTCTTCATAATCTAGTTCTAAGGGTCACAGGCTCATCCTCTTTTCCCCTGGCCCCTGCTTAGGCTAAGAAAACAGTGCCAACTGCCATGGAGCTCCAACACCCCGAACAGGAAGAGACAGCAATTGCATCTTCCCCTTCTTTAAAGCCTGTCTCAGCGACTGCCTGTTCTTTGTTTTTAAGGCAGGAAGGAAACCCAAAGCAGCAGTACACTGAGGGACCCTGGGGAGTCAGTGTACGTCTGTGTGGATATATGCAACCTCTGCAAGCTAACAATTAGTATTACATTTACAAGAGATGGCTGATGTCACATGTTTTTATAAACATAACAGGGCAGTTTAGCAGACTGTGACTTCCTACTTATATTCCTGAGACTAGGTGGAACACCACGTGTGTTATGTATGACACTGGCCTGATGTCCAGGAAGGGCTGGACGAAAGCAGGGTATTGGTTGAAGATAGGGCGAGCAGGCGACCCTACAGAAACAGACAGAAAGACACACGTGTGCGTCAGCTAAGGCAGACAAGGAAAGGGAAGCTGATAAATATTTACTGACAAAGCACAAGCGATGATTGCTAGACACCTATTAGTAACAAAAGCGAGAGGATAAGGAGCGGTGTGCCAGGAAAGGCAGTTATGCGGTCAAGCTTGCGCTTGTGGAAAACAAGAGGGCAGTATGAAACATGGGGGCAGGATGAGTTAAAGAGTAAGTAAAGCGGTGCAGTTAGGCATAACTCACTGAATAAGGTACACACAAAGGCAACCCCTGAAAATGTAATATTTTCAGGCTTGCATGATTTTAAGCTTTAAATTATAGTTGTACATCAATGCTAAAAATCTGCATGTTTTGTAGCAATGTGTTACTTAAATGAAAATGTAATGATGTTTTTTGTGTTTTGATTATTATTTGTGCAGATTCATTAAAGGTATTGTAATTTTGACGTACATGTATAAATTTGTCAGACAATTATCTAGTTAATTGTTGCCCCAAATCCTATGGTCTCAAAAATGTCCAAAAATCTCTCCGTCATCTGATATGATGTGTGTGACAACTGCTGATGTATGAGAAAGACAATGGAGCTGAGAATTAAAAATTATGTTATAGGGGTGTTTTCTGCAACGCAGAGAGAAGCAATATAAGAATTTCACTAAATAAAACAAACGGTATGATATCTTTATTTTCCAGAGAAAAACAAAAAAGGAAAAAAATTATGTATGGGCTACATACTAGTGCTTATTTTTTACTAGCTTATTATTTACTACTTACTAGTACTTGTATTACTGTGTCAATATTGGTTCTGTTGGGGTCAGTTGTGGTCTGGTGGTAAGAAAGTTGGACTGGTAAGCACAAGGTTGCGGGTTTGAATCCCAGTGCCAGCACACAATGACTGTAGTGTCCTTGAGTAAAGCACCTTACCCCTGTTTGCCCTTGCAGTGATAATTGGCCATTGCACAATACTTATAAGTCGTTTTGGATAAAAACATCTGACAAATGAGTAAATGTAAATATAAATAACTCTGTTGAACACATTTTTTATTGGGTTCCCTAATCCATGCATCTTGAATCTAAGGAATCCTTGCCCCGACAATCGCTTAACACACCTGCTTTCGAACATTTGTTGCACATCTTTAGCGTGATGCTTGTTCTATGGCTGATTAATGTGTTTTAACAGCTTAATTGACTAAAAGAGTAATAGAATGGTTATTGGATACAAACTATTATCGACACAGGGTTGTGGTACTGAAATCTGTATAAGACATGAAAACAGTGGAATGAGCCCGAACTCATTAAAAGTATTTTATTATCCTCTAAAAAATTATATTCAAAATAAGACTAAACAAACTATATTGAGTATTTTTAATATTTCCTTACTCTTATTATTAAGGTTAACTTTTTATAGATTGGGGTACACTAGGAACTGTAGAAAATGTCTTAATTTAAAACCGAATTGTGTGGAATATAACAGTTAGTATTCAATTTGATCCGTCATCAATTATGATAAAATAGCTACAATAACAACAGAGAAAACATTCTGATAAAGAGTTGAACAGATTTATGTGCAATAGCATTGTGTGAAGTAAGAGGGGACAATGACTAGCTGTGCCTGGCACAGGGCCCATGAAAAAAGGTTTGTGGGGTTTGTATGATAAAAGACTGAGGCAGACCCTCATTTTGATATCTTAAGCATTTAATCTAGACTTAAAACATAGAGGACGAGTGGAGCACGCACACTTTACTGACAAGTTCAGATGTGTGTAACATCACTGGAAACCTAACCCTTCTACTAATCTGTTTATAAGGTATCCTCTTGTATGGTAACAACAGGAGATTGGGCTTATATACAAATAATACTTTTTTAATTAAACATTGTATGTAAGAAACACAAAAAAGACAATATAAAATAACAAAAAATGTCCCAACATTATCTTATTGGAGCACTTAATTAAACAGAAAATTAAATGAGAGTGAGCATTAAAGTTTTGTGATAATAGGTAAGTAGTTTAAGGTAGATCACAGGCACATCTTCATCACCTCTTACAGCAAAGTTGGCATGTATACTGCATTAATGCTGAAATTAGGGGAGAATTTTGAATTGGTGTGCAGGCATATCAATAGAGCAAAACTCCTCCTAAGCCTTATGGCAGTTCAATAAATTAGAAAGCTTACCATAATATCTCCTCCCTCTCTTCTGGAACTTCATGGACCATGACATTTTTTACACTCGCCTGCACACTTCAATCATGAAATATTTGTATAACTTCCTTAATGATTTATAAGCTTTTAATAAGAGCCATAAGTATTTCTGAACTTAAAACTGGCATACTGTCAGTGGTCAGGATGTGGGGGTGTGGGGGTGAACGCTATAACACAGATCATTGATTGATGAAACAAAATACGACAGAGAATAATACAAAAAGGAAGATTGACTGAGAAAGACACATTTTTTCTTCACTCAGACCACCACTGACACATGCAGACTTTGTTTTGTCAACCAGGGAAGATAAGAACTGGTACAAGGTGGACAGAGAGTGAGAATGGGTCAGGCTGCCCGGCTTGTTCACAAGAAAAAGCCCAATGTCGGAGAACTAAAACAAATAAGCAAAACAAAGTGCACATCTGATAGAAAAACAGCTATGAAGAGTGAAAAAAATATGAAAATAATACGATTTTTGTATGAACCCACTGCTTCAAAGAAATATAAAGTAAATTTAAGGTCTTGGATATTTACTTAAAAAAAATTTCTCCATGTACTCTGTAAGCCTCTGCTACTGAGTTAACTATCCTAAATATGAAGGTCTAAGAAATTTTTTATATGAATACTTATCTCTGATATTTACAATATTGATACACAGGTATTGTTATGGATCATATAAAATAACAACAATGTGTTTGTCTTACTAGTATACAATATCAAAACAACAATGGAATTAACACAAATATTCCTAAATCACTTAGCCACCAAAATAATACGCATTTAAGGAAGGAATCATGCAACACATCATGTGTGTGTTTGTTGCAAATCCATATTATCTGCCAATGATTCTAAGTAGCAAGGTTTGTTTGAAGCAGGTCTTACTAATGTGTACTTTCAAGCCTCAGTGTCAGGCCAAAACTTGCTGCAGGGCTTTTTCAGATGGTCTTTCAGTAGAGACATTTTGTTTAAACATTTTGAAGCTCACACTTCATCCTTTCAGTCACAACTTCAATTGGGCAGAGAGAAAATGGGCGATCAATGGCTAATGAACATGTCAAAACCACTTGACTACCATCTAAATGTTTCAAAAAAGCTCCATCTTGCCTGCCGAAAGAAAAGTGCTCCTGAAACCTCAAAACCGAGACTACGATAACCCTGTTCTCAAAGCCAGACGTGCAACATTAACGAAAACATATTTCACAGTTTTTCACACATTCTGAAATTAACTTTCCATGGCCACCAGCTATGTTTTAACCAGGAACTAAAGAAAAGAGTGAGAGAAAGAAAAAATACAGCTTCATCACATAAACAGATAAAAGTGTGTCTGAAAAAATCTAAAATTCTTTGTCATATTAAATTTTTTATTTGTACTTAAAAATTCAATTTTTCCTGTAAACAAAATTTTGATTATTTGTTTTCAACTTTTTTTTAAAGAAGAGACACACACTTTCCTAATATAAACTCATTTTAATATTTTAATTGATATTAAATACCATAAAAAACATACATCCAGTACAGGAAAAAAAGAACCCCCACAATTAGCTTTCAATTGAGTTATTGACCAGTCTGTTTATTGACCGTTGTCAGATTGATGCTAAGTAGAATACTTAGAAAAGTTTCAGATCAGCACAATATCTTTGATTATTGCCCATTACTAGATATGTTATTAGAGATAAGCCCATGCCAATCAAGTACAGATGGACAAATTAAGATTTTTTTATTAAAGGAAATCCACATACTACACAAAGACCAAAAGTGACCTTTCCCCGAATACACCATTTACTGCAGGATTATCTTTTTAACTATTTAAATGCTATCGGCAATTTGTCAGAGTGTGGTTATTACCAACCTCAGCGGAAGTCATCCAAAGAAACCATTTTATATATTTAGTTCTCTTTTTGGAGTCCCAGTAGACATCTATGTGCTGATAAAGCTATGTATAAATGCAGAGATTATCTTGTCATTTGTGTTTTTCCTGAGGCTTTCCCATTATTAAACTAGCAACCAAGACGAGCTTCTGCCATTTTCGTTGGTCTTCATTGTGTCCGACATCACAGAACAGCAAAGAGCCACGTACATATGGAGCTTGCAAATTTAGTTGCATTAAAATGAAAAACTTAATACAGAAAGTATGGAAGGTTTCTTCTATTGTCTTTTTGAATATAATATAATTTATATGATACATACGATATGATACAATACGATACGATATGATATGACGGATAGATTAAGTTCCAAGTATTTATAACTGTGAATTTAGATAAGGAAAGCAAGTAAAATAATTGTTACTGTTCTGACATATCTATTCTGTTTACAACCACTTTGGTCTATACAAAAACAGTTATAAAGGATAAGCAGTGCCCCCTAGTGTTGACATTAATGTACAATATGTCCAAATCAAACATGTATCACTCTAATTTCATGTATCACTCTACAATCAAAATTGTTTCACCCAATTGCATCAACTGCATTTCTTAAAGTGCAATTCATCCCATTTGACTATGGGCCTTCATTATATTTAGACCATTGAAATTTAGACCATAGATTTATCTAGTCTGTATATTTTAATAATGCACATAATTGGGCCTCAGCTTTAGGTATATGTGTCTTTATGGAAAACATTAACCATCTCAATACGTGTAAATCCTAAAATCAGCCAAAGAATTTTGCAAACTGTCAACACATCTTTCTCCCTTTAATATTTTAAACAAATCACCATCATTTACATCACATAACCCATAAACAGTTATTCCATGATAGATAACAGGGTTCTTATTTATATTTATTATTATTCCCAAAAGTACGTACAAACATATGGTTAAACAGTTATTAAGTGAAAAAAAAGCATCTTGTTAGCAATGACAATGTAAGTATTTGTTTATAATAAAAAGACCTAATGCTCTCTAACAAAATGTGGTAAGAAGGACAGAGAAAGAAAAATTTACCTTGGCTTGTTGATTAAAAGGTTGAGAACTACGTTCTAAAACATGCAGAGTTAAAGCACTTTCTGTAAAGAATTTTTATTTTTCTCTACTGTTACTCTTTTTCAAGAAACAAGAACTGTCATTCAACAATGTTGTTTGTGAACATTGCTAACAACATATAAGTACTTGATTTAAGAGATGAATCAAAAGAGATGACAAGTTTATAATTTGTATTAATATTTTGTAAATGAAAATGTATGAATAGTAAATAGTTGACTAACTGCAGTGATGACAAGATTGGAAAGTGTGTGCTGAGAGTTCATCTCTAATGCTCCAAATAATGAAGAGGAAGAAGAAGTGGAAGGAACAAAAACTTTGTGCATATAAGAAAATTAAAGAAAAAGATAAAGTGTGAAAAAAATCAAGTGAGAATGAAGGAAAATGCTTTCCTCCAGGACTAGTCCCGTATGCAGACCTTGCCGTGGGCTTGGATAGAAAGAGAAAAAGATGTAATACTATGTGGATGAGTAAAAGAGTGATCTGATTGTTTCTGTGGTCATGTGTGGCACTTAAAGGTTTAAATACAGAATCAACAGAACAGCTGTGTGTAAGTCTTTGTTAGAAAGCTGGGGAAATATTTTGTTACAAATATTAAAGGTATCTCAGCAGATCCGGTTAGTAAGTCAAATAATTTTACTGACATTAGAATACCATTTATAAGGGTGTATAAATGATCAAATACATGTGTTTATTTGTTCTCAAACAGTATTTTGTTGCATTCATTAAAAGGGATCACTAAGGAAACTATGTTAACAACATGTGTTCTCATGACAATGGACAGGACGTTTTGACTATTTATGTAAGTAAAATACATCTATTCAGTTATGAACAAATTAGTGCTTTTGTATTTGTACACCTTAATCTAAAGCAACTTGTTGTGTATTTAAAGTAGGGAGTTTAACAATTCATGTCTTACCTGGGAATCAAACACACAACCTTGGTGTTTCTAGGGCAATGCACAACAATATTAGCAATGGGGGAGGTTTTAAAGAGATTTTATTCTAGACTCTTTAAAACACTTTACAATGCTTAAATACCACCATGTTTATCCATGGCAGAACAGATAACTCACTTTACCCCTTACACTTTTGTTTTCTCACAGCACATCGTAGACTATTATTAGACTGGCAGTGAATTTTGCTGTGCTTAGCTCTCCAGCATTCATTCCTCTTGCAGGTTAGCAAGAATGTGTTTAAGGTGAACTCTGCCTACCACTATCTGAGGGAAAAACACAGTGATCAATGTGGGGAGGCAAGGTTCTCTAGGACAAGACAATCAATGCATGAGAGAAACCTTGCCCAGGGCCCTTATGCAAATGGAGGCACATCTAGTAACCCCGGGAGCCGACATGTGCGTCAGATCAATGGGGTGTTGCATTAAAAAACCTTACAGCTATATCACTTGCCTGCCCACTAAATATGTAATGATGAAGCCCTTAATGTTTTACATTGAACTCTTTAACTAGTCAGAGACAGACGAGTATGTGAAAGTCAAAATAAAACATTCCTGCAGCACTAAAAGTAGGTATGGAGTAATATAAATTCTGCGTTATTCCTTTCAAGATACTGTCCGAATTTGCTTGTACTTATACTGAGCTGAACCCAACAAGAAAGGAAGATTTGGTACTGTTAACAGACCCAAAATGTTTATTACAGACATTACATTTGGTGCACATTGTAAAATAATAAGCCGTTTTAGATATTGTGAGAAAAGGTGTGACTGAAATAAAATCTAGTTACTTTGTGTCAATTTAAACATATATTTAGCTTTATTCAAAAGCCTGACAGACCTTGAGCTAAGAAGTGCTTCTATAATCACTGTTAATATAGTATGAAATTTGAGAAAAACTATGCAATATTTTTAATTTCGACGGTAACTCAAACTACAAACAAACCATAAAACAATGGCTATTTTTTATTTTAATGGGACAAAATAAACTGCAAAACAGACGTCTAAAATATGCCTGTCAAATCATGACAGGGCTCATCACTGATGTTCAATGGTTTATTGTAAAACATAATTGCATATTCTATTAGGCGGTACTCATAGCAATATACATTCACATGCAAATGATTTCGTCCAGATGAACCACACAGAAGACAACAGAGAATGTGCAAGGCATAACAAACAAATCAATGTTGAAAACTCATAAATACTTGCAAATATTGTGCAAAATCTGAGTTACACATGAAATTAAAGTATTCTCTCTCTAAAAGGTGAATTACAAACACAAACACATTCCTGCCATTTTATCAACACAAAGATTAGCCACTTCACACAGGCATTTATTGAGAGTTTATTTATAGAAATAGTGACGCAGGGATGTCTTTTATCTACACACTTTTTAAAGCAATAATTTATCCCTCCCTGCATGTTTATGCACGCATTTCTCAGACCTCTTAACATGCTGCAGCTAATTAATCTTTTGACAGACAAGAGATGAAATGGGGAAGTATGACAGTATGAGAGAGGCAGATATAAGTCAATCGATTATGTTAATTGTGGTCTAGACCAAAGCTAGTTAAACATAATAAAATGGAACAGGAGGAACAGATGCAGAGAAGGTGCGAGAGAGCAATTTTGGACAGATTCCCCAGATGTTTCTATTAAGCAGAGGGCAGGGACCAGGGGAGGGACCATACTTGTGAATCAGCAGGTGAATGTAGGGGGGTGCTGAATCTGTGGTGGTCTTGTAGGCTATAAGGAGAGCTTTAAGTTCAATAAGAGCTGCCATGGGCAGCCAATGTAAATTGAAGAAGAGAGGTGTGACATCTTTTTTCTGTTTTTTAAAAACCACTCTTGCTGCTGCATTCTATATCATCTGCAGAGGGTTATTTGTGCACATCGGGAGTCCAGCAAGCAGTGAATTGCAGTAGTCCAGGATCTGGTCGTGCTGGTGTAGCCCTGGGTATTTGTTCATTTGTTTCTGTTTATACAAAATAATTTACCACTCTAAAAAACTTTGATAACAATGGTTGAGTATGGGAAATAATTAAAAGTACTCAATATGGAGATTTCTGCTGATTCACACTCTGTTATATCTCTGGCAGGTAAGAGGTCAATAATTAATACTCCAGTAAAGTAGAATTATATTGCAATAAAACTGCTTTCGGGTATAAGAGATTACGAAATGTTCCACTTAAAAGTAGTTAAAAGTGGTTGGAGGTAAAATGGTGCATCGTGGCGTTAGTACTTCAGATAATGTATTGTAATATTTAATTTTAAACCAAAATGGGTAAAAGAATTATTAATGATGATAATATCATTAACTGAGTACAGGAGCTAGCCGTATGGTGCATTGAGCATGCTAAGCTAAAATGCGTGTGAGTTGGCCTGTAATCACGCTGCTCATGTTACGGGCACGGAGTTTAAAAATCACTTAATCACATAATGTGTGTAAGATGACAAGGTGAGAGGAATTCAAGTCAGACTCAGTATTTAAGATACATTATATCTCTGTTTAGTGAAAATATGATGTCCAACTGCAGGAACAGGTGTTTGGTTAAAATGGATTTCATGAAAATGTTCACTCAGTTATAAATGCTGACACAATATGAATATGCATAGTAAAAGTCATTGTTAATGAGGATTCATATGGTGAATGTGGTTTGCTTAACTGTATTTGCATCCATAAGCATAATGCGACACTGTACTGTTATATTATGTGTTTGTGGATCAAAGTGATAATGATAATATGTCTGGGTATTGTGTCATGGACAGTTAAAAGAGTATAAATGATGTTGATGAGGAAAAGTTAATTGTTAATAACAGTTGTTGCAGTAATAGTTGTACAGTATAACAATCTTGACAGAAGTTGTGGCTGATGCATAGACACAGTCGTTGTCAGCGAGTATATTGAGTTCAGGTGTGTGTGTACGCTACAAAGATTGCTGCTGATTCACACTCTGGGTTATATCTCTTGTAGATAACAAATACATGTGTTGAACAAAAAGGGTGAGCACTGCCTCGTTCTTAAAACTTTAACACTGGCAACATGATCCTTGAAGTTTGGTAAGTCTGGCAGCAATGGAAAAAAAGTTCAGGGAGGTTGAGCTGCGTGTCATATGCACAACAGTGGTAGTAGAAGCCATTCTTTCGAAAGGTGGATCCAAATGATATTATATAGATTGAGAAGAGCAGTGGTCCGAAAACTGAGGCCTGAGGTACACCGTTGCCAAGATGTTACAATACCAAAACTTAACTTTTCTACGCAACCCTGAAGGATCTACCTGATAGATACAACTAGACCAATGGTGGGCCGTGTCAGAGATGCCCATTGCCTTGGAATTGAAAGAAGAATGCAATGGATAATGGTGTTAAAAGCAGCAGAGAGGTCTAGCAGGTTGAGAACAAATGAAGTAAGGACTGCCTTTGACAGCCTTAGGTCTTCACATTAGGTAGCAGTTGGTCGAAGAGGATCCAGGGTTTTGTGTTTTTCTAGCGAGCAGGTTGTCGGTGGTGTGTGGCGATGATTCCTGCAACGCCGTCCTCAGTCAACTGAAGTGAAAGACGGACGTGAGTAGGTCAGAGGAGTCGGAGCAACATCCAGGGACGTTTGAGCCAAGAAGTGAATGCTGATTGCAGTGGTTTTCTTTACTAAGAAAGAGGCAAATTTATCAGCCATTAGGTCAGCCAGGGTGGGTGGACAGAAGAGGGCAGAGAAGGTCTTGAAGAGAGTAAGAGAGACAGCCGAGTCGTTACTTCTAGCATTGCAAAACTGAATCTTAGCACCCAAGACATCCGCAGAGAAAAAAAGAAACAAGAAAATAACAGAGAGAGAGAGATCTCTAGTGTCGTTAAATTTGCTTCATTTTTCTAAGAAGACCTAAGCCTAGATCTGTGTTACCAAAGTACACCAGATAGCCTAGGGGGTAACACGGACCGGTTGAGATGCAAGCGGGCATAAATATTTAAGCAGGATCTAAGTTTGGAACATACAGAGTAAGTGGCACTGACGTGTTAAGTAAAGCAAGCTGGTCAGGGGAGGAAACAGAAGAGAATAGGGTTAGAGTAGAGAGCGTGCATAGGTTGCTCCTGAAAGTTACAAGTTGGGGAGAATGTATGATTTCTGGGTTGGTCAGATCAAGATCAACTATGACAAGGAAATCATTGGATGTGTGCAGCGAGGTTACCTAAGTGTGACGAGTTGAGCAGTATCATGTTTAGATAAGATCAAGAAGATTACCAGACGTGTGTGTTGCTGAACCCTGAACTTAACAATGCAAAACTCAATCCTTTGCAAAGTGCAGTTAATCTTTTTAATATTTAGCATCTGTAGTGTCTCTAGTCAATCAAATAGAGTTGAGATATTTGCTCATTTGGTGTTTCTCACATTAATGTTATTATTGTTAGTCTCAGTCATAGCACCACCAACTGGTAATGGACATTAAAATAGAACCCCTTATAATTATATAGGTCTCATCAGTCTGCAAGGCTGGTCTATGTAGCAAGAATGTTCGACAATCAATGAGAATCCAAATACATAATAGGAATCCATAAAGAAGACACAATGATAAAGGAAACATGCAGCACGACACACTTACAACAACAAACAACAATATCAGAACAATAAAAAGGAACAGGGTGAATAGATGTACTGTCCGGGTGATGAAGTGATTGCTGGGAGGTGGGCTGATGATAAAAAATTCACAAAAGGTGAGGGAACGTGAAGCATTCTGGGTAGTGTACTCTGAGGTTAACTCAGTTAAAACAGCAATGGGAACTCTCGGAGGTAGACAGGGGTTGGTGTGCCAGTATTCCCCCTCTGGGAAGGGGGGCTGGGCATCCTGGAGGCTGGTGTAGGGGACACAGAACGGAACAAGACAGAAAGCCTCCATGATGATGGTTCTGGCATTGGATGTCAAGGAAGCCCCTGAGGCTCAGGCAGCTCAGTGTTCCGTAGGGCTTACAAACACTGCATTACTTCCTCTTTATTGACCTTAATTAACAATATCACAACTTTATGCCCGTTTTTGCAACTGTATGCAGCACTAACAAAGAGGAGACAATACAAGACAATTGATTATTAATAAGTACAATCGCCATCAGTTACAAATTACAATAGATCGCCCTCAGCATTATCCGTCAAAATGACAGATCAACATCAGATTTTTCCGTCACAGCTGAAAAAAAACCTGTCAATGATGGAAAATATTTGGTTAACGCGACCTCTGCATTACAGTAATATTACAGTTCTTGGTCAGTGTTGGAAAGAAAAATGTTAAGATGGTATGTAAAGTAGTTGAATTGAAATTGTTAAATAATTAAAGACATCCAGGTGTTACGGCTAAAGCTCTGTCTGTAACCGCTTCGGGCAATATAGGCAAACCTCAGCCGAATTTGGATTAGTTTAGCCTTCATTCATATAACAGATGACCCACAAACCTGCAGTGCATAACCTTTAGTGTATTTAGGCTGCACCTTCAGGTCAAATCTTGAATTGTTAAGACGGTCATTTCGGAGTCTTTATTGTGGATTATTTTTCTGTCTATCAATCTTGGACTGTTTACCTGTTTATATGTCTGCCACCTGTCCTAACAAAAGTCTGTTCCTGTTTATGATTTTGTATATAAATTTAATAAAGCTGCGATCAATCTTTACACTGATGCCTCTGTGTCACACCAGGGTTAAATGAACTGATTTATTTGGTAACATTGGTGCAGAGTTTGGAGCACCAGTAAAATTAAGGAGAAACCACCCAAAATTAATACCATGGCCTGTCTGAATGCTTGAATAAAAAAATGTCATTATGTTTAAATTGTAACAAGACAGTTAGAAACATATAGAAAGGAAAATATAAAACGACTCTACGAAACAAAACACCAATATTTTAAACAGCAGTTTCCACAAATCACAGAGGTAAGGACATTAAAACTAAAGTAGCTAAGGTCTTGATATGAAACAACAAATAAGTTGCTTGTATGAGCTAGCAGTGTTTCAAATGGCCTGGGTCCTAGACAATTATAATGAGCCAGACCAATCTCAGCTATGTGTTTGTCAGATTGTTAAGTAATGAAAAGGGGGCATTCTGTGAAGACTAGTAAGTTATCATTTATATGCTTGATGAAAGAGGAATTGATCTCAGATATTGTCCATTGCTACCAATGATGCTTCAGCTATGATAGGGAGGGAAAAGCGAGCTGTCCAACATCTGAAAGAGATGAAATCGGACCCACTGACATATCACTGTATTATACAACAGTCTGTGCTGTATGTTAGCCTTGATAAAGAACCTACATATGTCATGGAAACTAATATGAAGCTTGTGAATTACCTGAAAACATCATCTGCCCTTCAGGACAATCTTCTGTGTGCATTCCTGACTTGGGTGAATATTTATTTAACTTTTTACTTTTAGCGTGTTTTGTGTGTGTAATGAAATTAGATGATTGGCAGCCGGATCTGCCTATCATTTATCAGTATCCTGAATATAAGGGCTGATTGGCTGTTGCCTGTGATGCGTCACATCCGACTTTTCCCTTTGTGCCGTGTTTCAGTGGTTTCAGTTTAGCTTGCTCTGCTGTAACAGGCGGTACTTTAAAAACTGGTTGGTCTCTTAAAGTTTTTTGTAGATCTGGAGCGTGGTTTTGTGTGGACATTACATATCGTCTATCTCGTCTATTTTTAGAAACAGACCAATATTAGCGTAGATGTCATTCTTCTAAGGTTATAGCAAATATATTGTGGGTTGTGGAGAGTGTTCTCGGTTCCGGTTTTTTTAATAAATGCAGCCAAAAATCCTTTAACGAATTTGAATATTGGAAGCATGTTAGTATTTATGTGTAAGCCAGGTTAAAGAAATGGGTTTTTTATCTAGATTTAAACTGCAAGGGTGTATCTGACTCCCGAACACTATTAGGTAAGTTATTCCATAGTTTAGGCGCCAAGTAAGAAAAGGATCTGCCGCCCGTAGTTGAATATTCTAGATATTAGCAAATTGCCTGAATTTTGAGATTGCAGCGAACGCTGAGGATTATAATGTAACAGGTGCTCTTTCAAATATTAAGGTGCTAAACCATTCAAGGCTTTGTAAGTAATAAGCAAGATTTTAAAATCTATATGATGTTTATAGGGAGCCAGTGCAATGTTGACAGGACCGGAGTCATACTTCCTGGTTCTTGTTCGAACTCTTGATGCAGCATTTTGGACTAACTGTAATTTGTTTACTAAGCGTGCAGAACAACCACCCTAATAAAGCATTGCAATAATCCAACCTTGAGGTCATAAATGCATGAATTAATATTTCTGCATTTGATATTGAGAGCATAGGCCGTAATTAAGATATATTTTTGAGGTAAAAAAATTCAGTTTTACAAATGCTCGAAAATTTTCTAAGGAGAGATTTTTATCAAATAGCACTTACAAGTTCCTAACTGATGACGAAGAGCTTACAGAGCAGCTATCAAATTTTAAACATTTTTCTAGGTTGTTGGAGGGAGAGTTATTAGGTCCTATAATTAACACCTCTGTTTTTCCAGAGTTAAGCAGCAGATAATTACTCGTCGTCCAGTTTTTATATCGACTATGTATTCCATTAGTTTTTCGAATTTGTATGTATCACCGGATAAGGAGGAAATATAGAGCTGAGTATCATCAGCATAACAAAGAAAGCTGACACCATGTTGCCTGATGATAGCTCCCAAAGGTGACATGTATAGCGTGAAGAGTAGCGGGCCAAAACTGAGCCTTGAGATACTCCATACTGAACTTATGATCGATATGATAGCTAATTACTGCTACGAATTGATAGCAGTCAGTTAAGTATGACTTAAACCACGCTAATGCACTTCCATTTATGCCCAAAACATGTTGAAGTCTATACAGCAGAATGTTGTGGTCTATGGTATCAAAGGCAGCATTACAGTGCGTTCACACCGAAATCGGCGAGAGAGTCATGAAACACTCTCGCAGCTCTCCCTCCGCCGCTGGAGCAGAAAACTGCTCGACGCTCTCGCCGCTCTGACGCGCTGCTGTCTGCTCTTTTTTTTACTTTTATTTAAAGGAGCCGCAAAGCAAACTAATTAAACGTGCCGACTAAATACAAACTATAAGTAAATTTATCATCATAAACTTAAACATTTTACACCAGCAACACTCTTTTGTGTGTTCTTACACAAACACGCACACACACAATAAAGAAACACATCATAAACTCAAGATTTCAGGCATTTTGATTCAAACATCACTTTATTAATTCGTGTCCCTGTTTATGTTCATGTATAACTGAACTATGAATATAATGAACATCTCGTCTCCTCTGTATGGGAAGTAATGTGATCTGAACTAAAGTTAACATGTCTGTGTTCTCTTAACTCTTCTGAAGAGGAGCGCTGCTGCTTCCTGATTGGTTGCCGCTCTTGTGCGTCATAGCTCATTGGCATAAAGTAAAAATGATTTTAACTCTCCCTTGACGCTCCTGCCGGACTCGCCGCCTCTGGACGCGTCCCACAACATTCCCCCCCAGCGGCAACTTACATTGAAAATGAATGGCACCCGTACGCTCTGACGCTCTCGCCGCGTTCAGTGTGAACGCACAGTTAAGATCCAGTAACACTAATAAGGAAATACAGCCACGGTCGGATTAGAGGAGAAGGTCATTTGTAACTCTAAGGAGAGCAGTCTCAGTGCTATGATATGGTCTAAATCCTGACTGTAAAATCTCACAGATATCCCTTTTCTCTAGAAATGAGTATAATTGTGAGGATACTACCTTTTCTAGAATCTTGGACAGGAATGGGAGATTTGAGATTGGTCTATAATTAACAAGGTTCTTTGGGGTCAAGTTCAGTTTTTTTAATGAGCTGCTTAATAAATGCAAGTTTGAAAGATTAGGGGACATATCCTGACGGCAATGGGGAGCTTATAGTAGTCAGAAGAGGATCTATGACTTCTGGAAGCACCTCTTTTAGGAGCTTAGATGGAATAGGATCTAACATACATGTTGTTGCTTTTTTTATTTTAAGTTTACACAATTCTTCCTCTTCTATAGTAAAGAATGAATGGAACCTTGGGGGTTTAAAAACGTTATGTGTTACAGTAGCTGATGGCTGAATGGTTGCGATTTTATCTCGAATAGTGTCAATTTTAGAAATTAAGTAGGCCATAAAGTCATTACTGCTATGGTGCTGGGAAATGTCAGCACTTGTTGAGTCTATATTTTTCATTAGTTTAGACACGGTGTTGAATAAATACTTGGTGTTATGTTTATTTTCTTCTAATTGATTAGAAAAGTAATCGGATCTAGCAGTTTTAAATGCCTTTCTGAAGGTTAGGTTACTTTCCCGCCATGCAATACGAAATACCTCTGGTTTTGTTTTCCTCCAACTGCGGTCCATTTTTGGTCTGCTATCTTTAGGCTGGGAGTATGCTTATTATACCAAGGAGTCAAACTTTTTTCCTTGACCTTCCTTAAGCTTAAGGGGGCAACGGAATTTTAAATGCTTGAAAAGAGCGAGTCTGCTGTTTTGTTAACATCAAATTGTTCTGGTTTGCTGGAAATGCTATGGAATTCGGATACATCAGGAAGATTACTTACCAAGTCCTCTTTTGTGGTAGATGTGATGGTTCTTCCATATTCGTAACGAGAAGTAGGATTTTCAATCCTGGCAATATTTAGTTTGCACATCACTAAATAATAATCTGAGATATCATCACTTTGCTGGAAAACTTCAACATCATCACGATCAATTCCATGTGACAATATTAAATCTAGGGTATGGTTTTGGCAGTGGGTGGGTCCTGAAACATGTTGTCTAACCCCAATAGAGTTCAGAATATCTGTAAAGGCTGGTCCCAATGCATCATTTTCATTATCAACATGGATATTAAAATCACCAACTATTAAAACTTTGTCTACAGCCAGAACTAACTGAGATATAAAATGATTAAAACTCTTTAATAAAGTCTGTATGGTGCCCTGGTGGCCTGTATACAGTAGCCAGTGCAAACATCAAAAGGGTTTTATCATTCACAATTGTTTCTCTGGGTAGTGGGCACCATTACTTCAAACAAGTTATACTTGAAACCTGCCCTCTGAGAAGTTTTTAAAATATTGTTATATATTGAAGCAACACCTCCCCCTTTACCCTTTGGACGCGGCTCATGTTTATAACAGTAATCTTGTGGGGTGGACTCATTTAAAATAATGAAATCATCAGGTATTAACCAGGTCTCTGTCAAACAAAGAACATCTAAATTATGATCAGTGATCATATTATTTACAGAAAGTGATTTCTTAGAAAGGGATCTGATATTCAATGAGCCAAGCTTTTACATTTGTTTATCAGAAGTGTAGCGGGGTTTTTTTTGTTGAACCTCAATTAGGTTTTTATTTTTCATTTTTTGTATTTTCTAGTTAGGGGAACAGACACAATCTTGATGGAGTGATATCTAGAAGATAGAATTTATATGTGCTGAGAAATAACTGACCTTTGTTACAGCTAGCAGATAGTGGGTTAAGGCGGTTTGTCTGCTTCCTGACCTGGGCTCCAGTTAGTCAAGGATAAACTCTAAGACTATGTTCCATATTTCTAGACAGAAGAGCTGCTCCACCAGAGGAGGGATGGAGACCATTTCATTTCAACAGGTCAGGGGCCTCATTTATAAAGCTTGTGTACGCACAAAACGGAGCTGAAAACATGCGTACGCCAGTTCCTGCGCAAAAGTTGGGATTTATAAAGAAAAACTTGACGTGAAAATATTATATGCGTGTAGATGAAAATATAATCACCTACACGCAAACTCTGACACATGCGTACGCACATTTTGAAGACAAAGCAGTTTGGCGACACTGTTTTTAAAACACATTTTTATATTTCCTTGCTCTCTTTTTAATATTCATGGCCAATGTGGTCATTTGCATTGTCTATATATGGTTAAATGTGGGCGGATAGAGGGCGGTAAATGATATATTTTTGCGTGCGCAAATTAATAGGTAGGCTGTGATTTATAAAGTGAAAATTGCGTGCAGGTGTGCGTACGCATGGTTTTATAAATCTAAATATTTTTTTGCGTACGCTCTTTTTGGCTTTTGTGCGTACGTAGAGTTTTAGTAAGGATCCTACGCACAGTTTTATAAATGAGGCCCCAGGTCTGCCCCAAAAACTTTCAGTTATCAATATAACCTGTGGACTGTGGACACCACTTAGACATCCAGCCGTTTAGTGATGGTAATCTGCTATGAATCTCATCACCACGGTAAGCAGGGAGAGGACCAGAGCATATAACAGTGTCTGACATCATGCTTGCAAGTTCAAACACCTCTTTAAAGTTATTTTTAGTGATCTCCGACTGGCGAAGTCCAACATCATTAGTGCCAGCATGAATAATAATCTTACTGTATTTACGTTTATCATTAGCCAGCACTTTTAATTTTGATGAGATGTCAGGCGCTCTGGCTCCCGGTAAACATTTGACTATGGTGGCTGGTGTCTCTATATTCACATTCCGCCCAATAGAATCACCAATATCTAGAGAACTTTCATCAGGTTTCTCAGTGGGTGTATTGCTGAGTGGGGAGAACCTGTTTAATGTTTTCATAGGAACAGAAGAGCGGTGTTTTGAACCACGACTATGCGGTCTCACAGTCACCCAGTCGCCCTGCTTCACGGACTCTGTTACCGGAACCGAACAATGTGTATTAAACCCAGAGCTAGACACATCCAAAACTGTATCTTTAACATTCCTACTATCCAATATTAAAGTTTGGATGCGTGTCTCTAAATCTGAAATCTCTTTCAGCCGAACTATTTCCCTGCATTTATCACATAGGAATCCCTCATCAGTGACAGAGATAGATAAACTATACATGTGACAACAAGAATAAAGAACAAGAACAGGAGAAGCCATTACTCACCGTGTTTGATTAAGTAATATATCCAGAAGTGTTTGATGATCTTTTGAAAAAACTGGAGCAATTGAGAGAACAATTTAAATGTAAAGAAGCGATCGAATCCTATAACGACACAAGTAGAAGAGAAAAAAAAAAAAAATTATATTTATATATATATATGTGTGTGTGTGGAGTGTATGTTTCGTTGGAGTTTTGGCGGAGCTCTGGTGCAACCGTCCGTCCATAGCAACAGGAAGTCAAACGATCTGAGGTCAGACCCGTGTCACACTTCTGGTCTACTGGGGAAGGCAGGTTGTAGAAGACCCATGTGCAGAAGCCAAAAAAACAAAACAGGAGGCTCAAATAACTCAAAAGCAGGCAGATTTTAGTTGATTTCAATTCTCAAATACAAACAAAAGTGCTGTCATAGCTCTACAAAACAAAACAAAGTAAGCATAAAGGCAACTGAGAAGCAGTGAGAAAGTCTCCTATTGCTCAGGAAATCCACAGAGGGTAGGCTCAAAACTGAACACAGCTCAACAAAACTGCCAAACTTAAATAGGGAAAAATACAGGTGGCACACATTAACTTAATGAGCAGTAAAGAGTTCACAGAACGTGGCGCCACCTAGTGGCTGGGAGAGTAATTGTAGGAGAGAGCAGACACCTCTCCCTAGTGGTTTGGATAGTCGCTGCAGGAGGAATATTACCACCCGTCATCATGTTCAAATCCCCTAAACACTAACACAAACATCAAACTTTATTATTGAATTTATTTATATTTATCAACGCATTTTTAATGATGGAAAACTACATGTTTTAATAAAGTTAGCTGGATCTGGACAGTGATGAAGATTTTATCTTCACATTACAAAAACAACACAATTCAGAGGACAAAACCTGACAGATATCTGGATCCAGAGGAACATATAAACCTGACGAGTAAGTATTTATTTTTATCTTTATGTTTATTACCTTTATGTTTTAGTATATCGTTGGGAATTCTGTTGTGTTGTTTGTATGATTATGTTGTGAAGTGTTTATTGTAACTCTTTATTTATTATCAAAGAGAGTAACATATAGCCGGTACATTTTGTCTCCTTTGTGCTCAAGATAAATTACACAATTATTATGTTAATGTTAATTATGTGCTGTAATGCCTCTGTGTTATTACATTTTGTATTATTTGTATATATTTGTATTTTAAAGGAGTATCCCTGTAAGAATGGCCAGCACTTATACCCTTCACCCATTCCAGCAACCCTGTCTCTCTCAGCGAAATGAGTGAGGATGCAGAGATTATTAGTTTACTTTATTAGTAAATTTAAGTTAGTTTATGTGCAATTATTTCAAGTGTGTGGATTGTGTGCGTACAACTGATTGTCAGTATATTATTTACAATATAAGGGACATGTAGTTAATGCCAATGCGCTATCCCGTCTAAATGTTTACATTGTATAACCATACAATACATGAGAAGAATTGCTTTGAACTGTGCTTTTGATAACAATATGCTTGCAAAGCAGGAAAAGTGTATGTGCAAGAAAAGGAGAAGTGATGGAAACAGAAGTGCACCGGCGGGAGCTGGGTCACTTGACTTTACTCTTGTCTGCCATCAGAAGAACTCTCATGCAGAGGTTGTTAAGCACTAGAAGTAAAACACTCCCTAATACCAGAACTATACTAGAAGATTTACAGATGTATGCTCCTTAAGAAAAGAAAAGGAGGTAGTGTTCTTCTTTGCTGTGGTCTTTGTCTCTTTGATATGTTTTTCACAGAAACTGAAGTCATCTGACGCACGAGAAATTAAAAGCGAAAAAGAAAACAGATCTGCCTTTTTTGGAAGCAGGGGAGGAACCCTTCCGGCCTAGAAGATAGACAGACGATACATACTATATGAATATTGTGTGATTCTGTTACTGAGTTGTTGGTCAGTGTGGAAGTCAAGGCTGACCACCCAGCACTGTATTTATATCTGATTAATAAACCTCTGTTGTTATTTGAACTTTGTCTCCCTACAATTTTTGAACACGAAGGACCCTTGAAAAGTCCAACAACACACACACACACACTCACATTTATATATATATATATATATATATATATATATATATATATAGACACACCCCCAAAGGACTTCCACAATAAAAATGCCCCAGAGCATCTCATACCTTCCTCTGCACAGGAGAGAATCTATAAGGGTCCAGCTCCCTCCATTCCATGCCTTACATCTCCAGATCCCAGACAGTTTTCAAGGCTGATAATTGTGTTAGAGAAAATTCTTCCTGATGATGCCACTGAAGTCTTTAAATTTCATATACTCACTGACCATCTGAAACTGGAAGAGTCCCTCCTGGTGGCGGACTCTTACAGCAATTCCCGCTTCCCTTTCACCAACTCTATGAGAGCTCTGAACGCCAACCTCACCAATTAGCCCAGCAAGGGATCGCTGAGCTAACATACGCAGTGGTTATGTGAAAGCATTCAGAATGTTTGGACTTAAAGTGCGCTCCCTTGTCAGTATGTTGCAGCAGCTGGGCCATAAAGGTAGTGTAGAACTGGAATATGAATCACATGTGTCTCGTCAAGTAAGTAAACTGCCACATTACCTTCGATCAAGCTTTAAGAGATACACCCACCCATTTCAGGTTGCTACTCCTATCCTGTTGGATTTCTCTGCTTGGTTGGAATACAAACTTCAGGTAATGGACGATAGTCAGTATGTCAGTATAATGTTCTCGTTTGGCTCTCGGCGAAAGCGGTCACATCTTTTCCCTCTCATTCCCTTATCTCTCCTAGCAGCTTGCTTTGTGTTAGTCAATTCTGAGACTCTCTTTGCCCTACTCTCGAAACAGAAAAGGAATTATGGATTTGATGAGCTGGTCTCTGAATGCAATTGAAACCCTCTTCTAGAGGAGAAGCCTGGGTTCGGGGGAACCCAATTGTTCTGCAGGGACATTTGCAGATGTATACATGATGGACGTGTGGGAGAAGTGGCGCATTGTGTGCCTGGTGACTTTGTCCCTGGAGGGTATTGAAGATATTTACCTATTTGGAACTTTGATTACAGGGATTCTGCCAAATGGATTAGGTGGGATCCTGTGGTATCGACGTCTGTTAAAAGTGGTCAATGCTGAAAGCCCCAACAAGTTGACCGGCTGGATTGAGACAGTGGTGGGCAGAGCTGCTAGCACTCAGAATGTGGCTATGGACCATACACTGGGAAACATTGTGGTGATTATAGACCGCAAAATGGAAAACATTGTGAAGAAACTAGCGACTATGCAACAGAATTTGGCTGACCTGGCAACCAGTGATGGACGTTAAATACCTGCGGAAACTAGCAGATATCGTCCTAAATTTTAAGAATCTTTTTGTTACGGATTCAACCCTTTAATGCCAACCTCCACGAGAACAAGATAACGAGACGCTCTGATTTCCTCTCCCCATTCCAAGGACACCTGTTGTAGACTGGATTCTCAGACCCCATAGACTTACTGACACACACATGTACGAACGCACGAACACACACACACACACACACACGTACACAGCTACAGATGGACAATCACTACCTCTACCCTTATCCCACGCCTTCGCATTGTTTTCACTTCTGGTTTGGGCAGGCGGGTCTGAATCCAGGGCTTTTCAGCTGCAGAAGCAGATGGCTGTTGCCTACATTGGACACCTCTAAATTCCCTGTCCCCCTCCCCGTTGTAAAGTTATGTCCAATTTATGTGCCTGTTTTGGGGGCTTTTTAGTCTCCCAGGTCTCACACTGCCCCACTGAAGGACAGTCTGAGAGGGGTTCTTTTTCTTGTGTATCATGTTGTTCTTTTATCTCTTTACTAACTCTCCGATCTGTCTTCCCTTGAATGTGATAGGAGTTTATGTCATGTAACAGTTTCTGTGACATAAAATATATATTGATTCATTGATTCATTGATTCATTGAGTTACCTGAAGCAGGATGCCTCAGCATGAGTTTGAGAGATGAAGAGAAGAGAAGAGAAGAGAAGAGAAGAGAAGAGAAGAGAAGAGAAGAGACCCCGAACAGCCTCAAAGATCCACTACCATTCTTCTTGGCACTGAGAATCCACCATCCTCCCTATTGCCGGTCACCACTGAACCCTAGTCTCTCAGAACAAGGAATGGAAAGGTCTTTTGCCCATATTGTGACAGCAACAAGCATTACTTAAATGGCTGTGACTACTTCAAGCTCCTCTATAAAGACATGAAAATAAAATGGATAAACACAAAGAATCAATGCTGGCGTTGTGGTCGTGGACATAGAGTGGCTGATTGCACATTAAAGACTCTATGCCAAACATGTAATAGGAAGCACCTTCTGATACTGCATGACACCAATGATTAAGTCAAACAACCTCAGCAAAGTACAACTCGGTCTAGTGCAGTTCTGTAAGTTCGACCGACCATTGGTTCAGATTGCCCCCACCTCATTACACCTATACATCCAGTCAGACTTGGGCCGCCTGGTGGGCCAGTGGCAGTAGGTAGTATTCGGGATGGATATTGCAGGGTCCAACTTACGAACTGAGGGATAACATCCTCCCTGAGCAATGCCCTTTCACTTCGCTTTGGCCCAATTATGACCTCTTGGCTCATATGGAGAGACTGTGGCAGCTCCATGTTCAACCCTACCAGAGCGAAAAGGTGATTACTAGATCACGTGAAGACTGAGAGTCCATTCAGCTTCTGCAAGAAAACAAAGTGAGAGTGGATGTCAATGGTGTTCACCGCTTTGCTACATCATTGCTCAGTGCCAAGAACATGCCACGCCTTTATGCACCAAAAGAAGCTGTCCTGACTCAGTTGAGGGGGATCGAGAAATGTCTAGGAAGACAGCCGAACAAGCTGTTGCATTCCAAGAGGAAATGGCCAAACTAGTGCAAGCCGAGGCTGTAAATGTCAGCCAGGATAAGGTGAATATCACAAATGAAGCTTGGTACATCGAGCATCACTTGGTGTTGCATAATGGAAAGAACAGAGTGGTCTTCAAATGTTCCTTAACATACCAAGGCCACAATCTGAACGAGCTCCTGTTACGTGGTCTAACCCTTGGTCCCTAACTTCTAGCAGTCCTCATACGTTTCAGAGAGCACTCTGGTACTATCAGTAGTGATATCAAAAGCATGCTTCATCAAGTTCACCTCCTGTCAAAACGATAAACCACTGTTAAGGTACATCTATAGGGACAAACCTGACTATCGAGTGCCAACTATTCGGAGTATTTAACAGCTCGCTAATTCTCGCTAGTCAATACGAACCTTATGGCTCTGTGGACTACTTAAGAACAGAGAACCCTCAAGGTAAAGTGAAAGTAGCATTTGTAGCAGCCAGGTCTCGAGCTGCTCCAAAGAAACAACAAATTATCCCTCGTCTCAAATTGTGTGCAGCCCATAGAGGGGTACAGCTTGCCAAAGTCCTGAAAGCAGAGTTAACATTGCCACTCAGTAGCATCATATTGTGGTCTGATTCCACTACAGTGCTGACCTGGCTCCTGTCAGACTCTTGTCGCTTTAAGGTTTTTTTTTGTGGGGACCAGGGTAGCAGAGATTCAGGATCTGACTGAGTCTGATTCTTGGTGCTATGTGCAGTCGAGCGACAATCCAGCAAATGCAATTACCAGGGGAAAATCCTCCAATGATCTCATCAAAGACAGGAAAATGGAACCAGGGCCCAGAGTTTCTCTAGCAGACATCAGCCAGCTGGCCCAAGTTGCCACCATTAGCTCATGTAGCCCAAGACCATGAGTTGAGAAAGGCGGCCTTCTGTGGGCTGTTAACTTCTGCCCTCTCATTACCATATCCAAATCAATCTTGCAACTTTAACGATTATCTGAAGGCCGTTGTGTAGTCCTTCATGTCATGATCGCCTACAACTCGCCGTCTGCTTTCTCGCCCCTGAATTAGATAACAGCACTAACATCATTCGTGTGGGGGGCTGCCACAGACAAATCAGTCTACTTGAAGGAGATAACATTCATCCTATCGTGCTAGACCCACATCAACCAATCACACAGCTAATCATTAAAGACTATGGTGATCATCTGCATCACTCTTGACCAGACAGGGGGTTTCAGAATTTTGGAGAAAATATTGGATACTGAGAGGGAAAGCAGCAGTCCGACAGCATCCAAGCCACACCCCCCTAGAATGGCAGATCTCCCTCCAGCCAGGTTATGAATTCAACAGCCCGCTTTCTATTTGACAGTAGTAGATCGCTTCTGTCTCCATATCATAAAAGTGGGACGCAGAAACGAGAAACGCTGGGGTAATATTTTCAAGTGTTGTGCTTTACATATTGATCTTCTTTCGAGTTTAGACAGTGATTCATTCTTGATGGCTCTTCGTCGCTTCATTGCTCAAAGAGGGAAACCTTTGAACTCTTTTTAGGTCAAGGCACAAACTTTAAGGGTGGTGAAAGAAAACGTTGGAAGGCCTTTGCTGTCCTTGACCTGAGCTCCAAGCCCAACTCCGCCCAACGCACCTCATTTCGGTGGATGATGGGAGCGAGAAATCTGATCCCTTAAAACAGTGAATGAAGAGGTACTGCAAACTGTTCTCATTGAAATAGAGAGTATGCTGAATGCCAAACCACTTGGCTACACATCATCAGATAAAGCTGACCCTTATCCAGTTACCCCTAATATTTTGTTGATGGGGCGGCGAGATGCCTCACTACCACAAGTATCGTACCAGGACTCCGAACTCTTGACCAGAAGACGATGGAGGCATTGTCAACTGCTAGCTGACCACTGTATAAATGTGAGGACATAACCTCAATTGTTACATCTCAATCATGTCTTTAGTACCAGGTAGAAAGTCTGATCACACAAAAAGTACCTTGGGTTAAGATGGGTTATGTCTCAAAAGACGACTATGCTACACGAGCATCTTCAATAAATTCTTTTCACCTGAAAATGATCTAACTTTCTTCATTTATGTATTAGAAACAATCTAGTGCATTGGCGAGCCACCCAACGGTTGCTCAGCAAAATTCAGCAAAATATAACAATTTGGCGAGCCAGCCAGGATAGACAGATAAGAGGAAATCTCACCAAAACCATTGGCACAAGAAGTGAACAAGAAGATTCTGGAAAATTCTACAATCTCTAACTTAAGATCGACAGCCTGAGTCTGTGGATATAATTTCTGTGTATTATCTGGAATTTGTCTCAAAGATTCTTATTTGGTGAGTGAAACTTATCAGCTCTCTTAAAGAGCCGTGGAAGACTAATGTTTATAGTGTAGCTCTTTTAATTAAGCATGGTCCTTTCTCTACAATTTTATATGTTTATTTAGAGAAACAATTTCGGCCGTTCATCTTGAGATTGTAGAAGCAGAGGCTTGATCCTTTTCCTAAATGTCTGTAGAAATTGTTGAACATTTCATATTTTTACAGACTGTAGAAGCTGTGGCTTGGTCCATTCTCCTGATGTCTGTAAAAATTGTTGAAGAAACAATTTGGACCGTTCATCTAGAGACTGTAGAAATTAATTTGGGACTGAAATTGCTGCAAGAATCTTGGATTGTTGATTGGGTGCTTATTCAGTAGCTGCTATTTGGTTTGAAAATTAACAATCCTAGAAGGTTAGAACACATGTATCTGGAACAAACATTATGAAACTTGATTTGTTAAGGTATGGAAAGTTGGGCAATGGTCTGTTTTTTTTCGGCAAATACATTTGCTTTGTTATAATTCTTCGGGTTTCTTTATTGTATGTTAAAACCATACAATAAATAACCATTGGACATTTAGAGGGCATTTTAGAAATGTATATTTGCATCTCAATATGTCAGTCTAAACGATTGCTGTGTGTTTAAATTTAAATAACAGATTTAACACCTTTTGATCTACCTTCTGTACCTTCTCCATAGTTGAGTCAAAAAGAAACAACGGTTGTCGATCTAATCTGAGACCAACAACAGAAAGGCATGGAACAGAATCAAAATGTTACTATTGATGAGAAGACTGACAAACTTCAGCGTCAGCTTGAAGCTGAGAGGGCAAAAGTTTGAGCATTAGCTGAACAACTGCAGAATGAAATGAAGGACAAAGAACAACTGGGAAATGAAAATGCGATGCGGTTGAATCTGATTTCAAGAAAGATGGAATCAAAAGACTGTTTCAATAAAAAGACATCATCCAAGAAATGTATTTGTTACAGGTAGAAGGTAAAACTCCAGGTCAAAGAGAATCAACAGCAAGCATCTCTTCTTAAATGACACATGATAATTGTGAAAGTGACCATTTCAACATCTCATATGACAGTGATGCTGAATCAACCATTAACACTCTTGATGTCGCAAAGAGTCAGTCCAAGGTTAGACCTGCTCCTATAATCGTCAAAAACAGAAGAACTAAAATTAATGTTGACAATGATTCTCGCAATGATTCTTAACGTAAATTTGAAGGACAGTGACCAGAAGATGCTAACTAGAATTGTTGAAATCAGGGTTGGTGATTCCCAATAGATCATTGAGGCAGGATGGGAAGCAGTTAAGACCTTTTTGTTTGAACTGAAACCTGCTGAGATTAACTGGGGTAAAATAACTTCATGTATGCAGAAGACTGGGGAAAGTGTTGCAGAGTTTGAAGATCGCTTTAGATATGCCTGGCTGGAACTTGCTGGTTTGAATGAAAGTAAAGACTTGATAAGGACACTGGTATTCCTTAAAAACTTCATTTGTGAACGGACTAAAACCTAAAATTTCTCAAGCTCTTAAAATAAGATATGATGACTGGGACAGTATTGGAACAGGTTTCCTTCAAGTTTTTGAAAGGTCAGCAAAGATTGAAAGAACAAAGGATGTCCAACTAAGAGCCTAGCAAACAGAATCTTTAAAAAACAGAGGCAAGAGAGGGGAATATCAGAGACAGTCAAGCATAAAAATTCAACATGGACAGTGCAGGTATTGCAACAAAGAGGGTCACTGTTTTCATGATTGCAATCTACATTTAAAAGACCAAAATACTGATGAAGATTCACTGGATAGAAGGTTTCAGCGGCTGATAGTAGAACAAAAACAGATGCTACTAAAAGCGACAGAATAGCACGGAAACTAAAGAGCCAACTAGTGGCATTTACAACCAACACTGATTAAGTTTTTGAGGTAAAAGCGCACAAAGAAATCCCAAGAACAGCAGCAGAGTACAATGCCCTAGCAGATGATGCTGTTAAACAAGCTGTGAAAGAGAGGAGTGTAAAAAAAGTAGCATAAAGAAAATGTACATTTAAAAATGAAAAATCTAAAAAAGATATGCTCTTGATGGAAGATTTATCAAACCCACAGGATGACAAGGAAAGCATGAGTGATGTCCACAAGAAACATGGACTAAGCCCTTTCAAAATTGTCAAAGGCAGGCCCATATCCATAACCACAAACGTGTTTAGAGCACAATCTTCTAACAGTCCAGTTGAAAACTACTCAGAACCAAATAGCCTGGCAGTGATCCCATGCAAACACCTTTGAATGTTTTGAAAACGTATCCAGAGGGGGATGACGGTAAAGTAGATAGTCAGGGAGGGGTCACTTTAAAACCTTAGACATTAAAATTAGAATAAAGGTGTGAAGATTCATTTCAGGTTTTATTGGTCACTGATCTAGCAGTACAGGTTCAAGAAAAAGAAAAGTGTGCTGACTTGAGCCAATATGAATCAATTAATCTGCCTATGGATGAGGGACAGATGGCAGTAGTGTTTAACAGAGTCCATACATGGCAGGACTAGAGTTTTTAGGATCTAGCATGTGGCCTGAGGATGAAACAGTAAATATACAACCACTGATTAAGCCTGTAGTGATCTGATAACATTACATAGGGACAGATGTCACAGATAGTTATTTGTGTACTAAATTTATGCAAGATACGTTTCCGTTTTCTTTTGTTTGTGCTTGCAGCCGTTTCAGAGCTAGAGCAAAGATCACTGACATTTAGAACTTCGTCACATTATCACACTTAACAGACTCCCGAGGAACATTCAGAGAGCACATCAACGTCCGTCATTTCAAGATTACACCAAATTGTGAATAACCTGAAGGACTCAGTAGAGTGCGAAATGAACAGAGCAAAATCACTTCCGCCAACTCCATGAAAACAACTTTTTAAAATATGTTTTATGGATACCAGCAAAAACCATAACCATGCAATCTTGTCTTTTATTTTAAGTCATGAAGCTTGTATGCAGAATGTTGTATACATGATTATAAGAAGGTTTTGTACGATCAAAAATTATCAAAGGGGGGATTGAAGGATTTTGTGTCATTCTTCCATATGTAATCAATGTCTGACATTGAATTGTACCAGACATTTGGTTGTTCAAATTCGGCAAAATCTAACAGTCCTATAGTCAACTATTGTGTTTTTTCAGAGTTTAGCAGTAGGAAATTACTTGTCATCCAGTTTTTTATATCGACCATGCATTCCATTAGTTCTTCAAATTGGTTTGTTTCTCCTGGCCACAAGGAAATATAGAGCTGAGTGTCATCAGCATATCAGTGAAAGCCAATTCCATGTTTCCTTATGATAATTCCTGAGGTTATAGAACCTCCAAGTGGAGCTAGGTCTCAGCTCAGGCCCAAGGTGGCAACATCTAGGATCTGCGAAAGCGCCCTCTCCCCTTCTTAGGTAAGTTAACTGTGCTCTCTTCTTAGCCGCTCTACTCCCCCACCAGGCTGTGCGGAGTGGCCCTGCTACTCAAGAAGTGTTTTACCCCAGTAGGGCTTACCCCTGACTTTTGAGATGGAGCTAAGTAAGAAGTGGCCCAGGCTTTCCAGACGGTGGTGGCGGAGACCGAGTTTGGGAAGAGGGAGAGGGTGGTCATCTTCAACAGCTGACTCACAAAGCCCTCAAAACCAGCGAGATGTCGATGCTGAGGCCCCTCCCTTTCTCGGACGTAGTCAGGTATGTGATCAACCGGGATGATCTGTGGCCAGCAGCTCATACCTGGGGGTCCAACCCACTGGCCAAGGTCCCGGAGGATTACGTCCTGGTCACGGCCACATTTGGGGGCTCAGCTCCTCCCAGCTCCAGCACAGCCGGCTTCCCACTCCCCATTCCAAGTCCTGCCGGTCCCCCTGTCAACGTCTGAGGGAGACAATCCAGGAGGAAGTCCTGGGACTCCCCGTCGGATTCCACGGGCCCGTGAGATGGTCCCGCCCCCTCCTGCGAACTCTCATCTCATCCACCGCTCAAAGAGGAAGAAGCGGAGGGTCCCTAGTCCTGTCCCGATGCCGGATCAAAGTCCTGTTCTGGATCAAAGTCCTGTCCCGGCATCGGATCCAAGTCCTGTCCGGGATCCAAGTCCTGTCCCTGATCAAAGTCCTGTCAAGGATCCAAGTTCTGTCCCAGCGCCGGTCCCGTCGGCATTCCCGGCTGCATCAGCACTGGTCCAGCATTCCCCGCTGCATCAGCGCCGGTCCAGGCGGCATTCCCTGCTGCATCAGCGCCGGTCCAGCCGGCATTCCCCGCGTATCAGTGCCGGTGTAGCCCGCTTTCCCCGCAGCTTCAGAGCCGGTCCAGCCGGCATTCCAGGGCCCTCGGGAGCATCAGTGCGGGCAAGACCTCGGGTGCCCAACCCCCCCAGCTAGGGCTGGGCGATATGACGAAATATATCGTCTGGACGATAGAAAATGTCTATCGTTTTATATAAGGCTCTATCGTTTACGTCACGATAAGGCGTTTATGGCAGAATTTACTTCAAGATGCACCTCACGCCACGTCATGCCCATGCACGCTGTAATAAATAAACAAACATAGAGAAATACGCTAGTACACGCGGTTCAGACCAGGGTGATTCTCAACTAGATGACCAGCCAACCCAAACCGAGGAGCTTAAAAAGGGGCGACTTCTGTTGCATGGACGTGAGAGTCAACGAGCAACAACTGTTAGAGAAGCGCTGAGTGGTCGCGTAAGCGCTCAAAACAAACTCCAGACACAGACGCATATGAGAGTGCGCACTGTAGCATAATTATAAAAACTATAGGAACATGAAATCAAAGTTATGGAATACAAATGTCATAATCATGAGATACAATGTCTTTTTATGTGATAGAATGACACTGTTTTAAAATTTTTAACTGAGATGAAAATCCACATTATGCGATATATATAAATTAATTTATAAAATGTAATTAACTAATACATTTTACTAGTCCTGTAGTGTAGAACAGTTATTTTAGGGGCTAGGACTGTAATTCCAAAAAATATTTTTGTTTGCTGTTATCATTCAAAGTTGAAAGTTTTTTTTTACACTTGTTGGATTTTGTAAAAAATATATTGAGGCTGTCTTTGTGGCTGTTGCACTTTAAACCTTGAAGTTTACGTTTGGTATTTTGCCCTGCACCATTCTCTTTAAACCAGGTTTTCAGTTTGTTTCTTTTTTATATCCAATAGGAATAGACAGGCCATTATCAATATTTGTGGTTGCTTTCTATTACCTGCTCTATAAGACTATTTGGAAACATCTTTACACCTATATAATGCTGCAAGAGAAGTGTGGGTGGTGTTACTTTTAAAAGTTGGCTGCTATATGTTAAAATAATTTAATGGCAGGTGTTAACATTACCAACAGTCTTGCTTGAAAAAAAGGTTCTAAATAAAATAAAGATTGAGTCCATACTACCTTTATTTGTTTTGTATATCATTTAAACTGCATTTCCACAGTGCAATTTTGTATAGACTATTCATAAACCGAATTAACAGAAAAATTGCTATATCGTTATGTATATCGTTATCGGGATATCAAATGAGCTATATCGGGATATGAAATTTTGGCCATATCGCCCAGCCCTACCCCCAGCCCTAAGCCCGCACGGACTCGAGCACCCAAGGGTCCAATGGCAACATGTCACGTCACTTCACTTCAGTGTGTGCCATCACCTTCACTTAATCACTTAATCACTTGTCTGCTGTGTCCCCTAATACATGTAGAATCCTTTAGTCTTGTGGACCGGATCATGACAATACTATGTCCGTGTATTTGTATTGTCTGTATGCCCCTTATTTATTTTTTTTGTAATGTATTTTTGGTCTTGTCATGGTCTTTGTCGGTTGTTTCCCCCAGTCGTGTCCCCTTTAGGGTTGCTAGTTGTTCCCTGGGTGCTGTCATGATCTGGTCCTTCTTGTTATGTATTCTCTAGTTTGGTGGACCGGGTCATTAAAGGACCAGGTCTGTGTGCTGGTTGTGTTTATGTCCTGTTCTGTTTGTTGGCCCCCTTGAGGAACCCCAGGACGTTGTTTCTGTCATGATTCTGCCTCTCTTTGTCATGTTTTTCCTGATTTTGGCAGAATCATGGCAGACCTGAGTGTCACATGGCATTGTTTGTTATGACATGCCATGTGCTCTCTTTTCCCGTCTCTTGACCCCACCCCCTTGTTATCCTGTCTATCTTCCCATCATTGTTTCATTCCCCACACCTGCCCCGTGTCGTTATCCCTTGTTATGTTTCCACTATTTAAAGCCCTTGTGTTTTATGTCCTGTGCGGTTGCATCATTTATATTCATGTATCTTGTGTTCTTGGAATCGTGTTCGTGTAAAGGTCTTGTCAGTGTTTCCAGCTCATGTTTTTGTTTGGATTGTGCTTGTTCCCTGTTTTGCCTTGTTTTAGTTTATTAATAATACCTTGTTTTGTGCCCCCTCGTGGGGAGTCTTTTGTTTGCCGTTTTTGTAGTGTTTAGTGTACTATCTTCCCCATCGTGGGTTTTTGCTTTCTCTTGTATTAAAGTCTTGTTGTTCCCCTGAATTGTGCCTGCACTTTGGTTTTCTTCATCGTTCCCGATCCTGACAAATGTAGGAAATAAAACATTTATGTTGAAACTGGGTTATCAACCCTAAACATCTGATCTGAATAGTAACCATATTTGGTAACTGGGTAGTTCAAGTTCTGCTCATGCACACTTATTTTGCACAGACAAATGTCATCTGAGGAACAGTCTGAGGTAAACCAAATATTTAGATTTTACATAGTTCTTAACAATAAAATATATTGTATATATCACTATTTACTGTCATATTAGCACACAACTAGTCTGAGGTTAGCGATTCAGGTAAAGTCTGGGGTAAAAAAAAATGTTGAAGTGGTTTTAAATAATTATTATAAAGTAGTTTAGGTTTGTTAATTCAAATTGGTGTCTTGGGATGAATGGATTGAAACAGATTTCACACTGGATGTGTGAGCACAGTGTACACATCACATAAGGAGAGTGGAGGGTGAGTGGCAGCAAATCCATTATCGCTTCTCTGCCTTTTGGCTAAGATGAAGTGTAGGATCTGTTCTTAAGGGGTAGTCATGGCATGGTGGTTAGAGAGTTTGACAACTAACCCTAGGGTTGTGGGTTCAAGTCTCAGGCCGCTAATTCCATGACATAGGTGCCCTTGAGAAAGGCACCAAACCCCAAACTGCTCCCTGAGCACTGCAGCATAAATGACGGCCCACTGCTCCTAGTGTGTGTTCACGGTTGGTTGGTGTGTGTGCACTGCTGGGTGTGTGCACTTTGGATGGGTTAAATGAATTCTGAGTTTGGTTTACCTTTTTTTTTATAAATCCTTTGATTATAAATTCCTTTATTATAAATCCTTTTAAACAACAACAATCTTCCAAAAGCTGTTATATTTAGGGGGATTCGTTTTATTGTTTATTTTACTGTAAAAAATCAATAATGTGAATGATGTGTGAGGCTATCCAGACACTCTATCAAAACAACATGATCAATTATCAAGTTCTGGTATTATTTGGTATATAAGAAAATGTAGTGTCAATAAAATCCTAAATTTTAGAGAGAGAGAGAGAGAGAGAGAGAGTGAGAGAGAGAGAGTGAGAGAGAGAGTGAGAGAGAGAGTAGATAAAAATATTTCCCTACATTCTAAGTTACAAGTATTTACAAGTATTTATGCAAAGTATTTACATCTTATATATAGTCGCAGAATTAAAAGAAAAGTCTTTCTCGAATTACTCACCCTTAAGTTGGATATCCCAAAGATAGTGGCAGTGATCTACTTTACAATTTAATCAAAAAAACTTTTGGAGCTATTTACGGTCGCACTTTATTTAAACACACAAAAACTACTCACTTAGTTTGTATCCTATTGCTAAGACGTTATAATTAAACTTCTGACACTTAACTGTATTATCCAGAATGTTCTTCTTCTTCATCATTTATTATGTGTAGTAGTAATAGTTTACACTCTGTTTTTAATTTAAAAAAATAAATAATAGGAAGTTCTCAAAACTGTTTAATAATATTTTTTCTGTTTCAGTGTAGTTACACTTTTCTCATACTGTGACAAAAGTCTTGTTTTATCATAATTTTTTTTTTTTAAGTTAAAATTTGGGTCATAATGTGAAAGATGATACAACAGTTTCCCTTTGCAGACCGGCTGATGCTTGTTTATTTCTTGATTAAAATTCATATTTTAATAATTACAGACATAACAGGCAACTTGAAGGCCACCAACAACAGCCTGAGCTTTGATAATTGAGCACAAATTATTTCAGTTCTACATTTCAATGAACCAGTATTTTGTGCAAAAGGAGCCCCAGACTGAATGAATTTATGATTTTTGTATTTGTATGATTAATGTAATTCTATTTTTAATTGACCTTAGGAGATATTCTGAGATTTTCAAAAAAATATTTTCTTTATTTCCATTGTCTGAATGCAAACACAAATACATGCTCAGTTGACTATAACATGATTCAATCAATGAGCCTTGAACACTACAAATGCCTCCAATGCAAAACTCAATAGATCGTATGACTTCAGGTTTAAACCTTCATTTATACCCCACTGACTGATCAATGCATTCCCTATTTAAGTGGTAAACACATAATCAGCCTACACAAAAAGGTCACTGAAGCAGGGAACAAACACAACACTCAAAATTAACACTCGCTGGGGGAAACCACACTCTTTGATTGCCAGGCGAGAATCTGAAAAAAAACTGTAATTCACTGCCTTCTTCATAAATGATCTGTGTTTGATTTACAAGTACCATATAAATGCATAGCAGTAACAAAATCTCAGAAAAAAAGGCTGGCAACAATGTGAGCATCTTTATCCTGAAAAAATGACAGGTAGCTTTGTTGCTATAAGTTCCTGAAAGTTTGTATCCTTGCCCACTGTTTAGCCTTTTTCTCATGCTATTGCATCAGATCTCTTGCATTGATTATTTTTTGGAAAAGCAAAATAATATGTGAATTAGAGATAAAGAACTTGGTAGCAATTAAAAGATTTCCTGTCACTTCTTTGGCATGTGTTGTTGATGGGAGACTAAACGCAAATAATAAGGTTGGTGGGAGGGGATACGATATGATGCAATTAGTAGAAAGCGCTGAGGTCAGTTCTCCTTGGACAGCTGTGTTTTCACACCAGTTGAAAGACGCAGGTTGGTGGAAACTGGTAATGTCTTATTTATATTATTTCAACACATTTTGTTAGGGACAATACTATTTCAGAGCTGTTCATGTAGTACTCCTTTAAAGGAGAAAAGAATAAACAACTCGTCATGCGATGCTTCTCCGCAAGCTTTCTTTATGTGAATGAATCATGAATAATAAACAATATACATTTGAGTATTCAACACTGACAATAAACAATACTAATAATAACATGACACATTTGCATTAAATGTATATTAAACACTAATAATAATAATAGTAAACATTTGCATCAAATTTATTCACACTAATTGCAAAGCATCACCATTAACAAAAAGATACAAATTAAGTTGCATGTGAAGATACCCATGTTAATCTGGACAATGCAGCTTTTTCACGTGTTCAACATATCACATATATTTATATTATAACAACAGATTTACTCTTAACAGATAATATAATCATAATCTATTATACATCAAGGGTTAAGAACATAGCATATAAACAAAGATATTCTCGTCCCTGATCGACACTTTAACGAGCTAATCACGGCATCTCTCTGCTAACCATGTGCTTTATCCACCCGTTAATGCGAGTCGCATGGGTTTATTCGGCACAATAATAGAGAAACAACACTTGTATACATCAGCAACCATATATATGATGAACAACTGGTGCTTAGTAAAAACATTAACAGTGTTCTTTTACAAAATGCATACCTTAAAGGAGAAAAGAATAAACAACTCGTCACGCAATGCTTCTCCACAAGCTTACTTTATGTGAATGAATCATCACGTGGATGCACAGGTTATCTCATGATGACGCGTCGGCGCACATCCGACCAATCACAATCATCACACATCCCTATACTTTCTCCTTTTAAACCAAAAACACCTTTAAATGAAAACTAAAATATATTAAACAACACTTAGTTGAAGATCAGCAAAATAATAAATACATAAATACTTTTGATTGTGAGGAAAATGAAAGTAATCATAAACAATGGTACTTAAAGTCGAAACTAATACTGTTCATTACAGGATACCACATTCACATGCCGGCTGGTCTCAGCTGCCGCTTGTCAAGCAGCGACAATAAAAGCTGCAAGAGCTGAACTCATGTTGAGACACATGGGATGTACTCATGTTTATCTCTGTCTTTCCACAGAAAGCATCCAGATACAAGCCGATTTATAAGAACCCAAAGAAACACAGAGCACGCCAACCCAGAAGTCACCCCCACCCCACCGTTTAGAAGGAAGCCCCAATCGTCAAGTGGGCAATTACTACTGGGCAGGAAGTTTGCTCTCATCAGTGATCACAATCCGCTGCAGTGGATGTCCAAGGCCAAGGAAACCAATGGGGGGAAATGTAATGGGGGGCCTAAAATACAATCAGTTTATCTTTAATGTTTATATCCGTCTTCCCACAGAACACAGCTAGAGACAACCTGACCCATAAGAACACCAAGCACCACACCTTGTGATCACAAGGTTGCTGGTTTCGATTCCAAGGGTCGACAGCAAAAAACGGACCTGTTCTTGAGCAAGAACCTTGAGTTGTTCACAACTCAAATTGCGTGTATTCACTACTCACTGGATGGGTTACATGCAAAGGTCACATTTTGGGCAGGGGTCGCCATATCTTACAAATAGTTCACTTTGTATTGACTTCACAACAGAACAATATGTATTATATGTGTATCTGGTAGCATATTCAAATGTGTGTACTTGTGTGAAGTATCACAGATGATGCTACATCATCAGCTTAGTATAGAGTCTACATGTATATTTACAAATACACACACACACAGAGTCTCTTCAAACCTTTCCTCTATGATTGACTTCTTCCTTTGATAAAGTCCATACCTAACAGAATTTGCATATTTGTGTTTCAATTTCCCAGCGTTAATTAGCTTCTGTGAAATAATACGTCCTCTGGACTGGTTTCTAGTGACAGGTTCACCTTGTCTTTCCTGCCCCTCTCTATTTCTCTCTCTTTAATTTTTCGTCAAAAGACGGGAAAAGCAAAACAGTGTTAAAATACATGTTGCTCAAGTGTATGTTGCTTTTATTCAAATACCTTGGTCTTGCTACTGTTGTACTTTAACCACCGAGCTAAAGAACAGCTATAAAATATATGTACTTCTATGAACTCATCTGCCTTGGTAACACATAAACAAAATGTCTTACATTGGTGGAACAAACAGATATTCTCGCCACAATTGAATATAGCCATTGCTGATTAAACATACAGAACAACAGGTTTTGAAAGAACCACAGAGCTCATTGCTGTGATTACGTTAACAAAATCCAAAAAATGGTTAAACAATGGTTTGTATAGTATACCCTGTACAATAAGCACTGCAACATACAAAAATAAACACAAAAATTTTTATATTTTAGTTTAGAAGATGTAAAAACAGATCTTGATGTGTCATCTAAATAATGTATTCTTTTTGTTACAGAACCAACCAAAAACAAATCTTATTTTTATGATGACAATACAATTACATCAATGTGAAATTGTACTGGTCAACTGCATATTATGTAGAATAACAATAAACTAAAGAAAAAATCTTCTCTAAAGCATCTTCTTAAAACTCTCTTAACATGCTACTTTTTCTACACCCTCCTTAAGATGTTCCACACAAAATCATCAAGGTCACATTGAGATTTTCACACCAACCAATCCGATTGAATATGGACCCAGAGATTTTTTGCATACTTTCTATCTGGTCCTTTACAAAACTTAAAAGCCTGCTAAAGCATTACCAGCCACCCAATTATCGTTATAGAGCTTAAACTCACAAGATTATTTAACTATTACTTGTACAATCCACTGTAATATTATGCCTTAACCGCAGCAAATGGGTTAATTTTTACTTAGTTCAATGTTTATGAATAAAACAAACATTAACGTAATTGCCTGTTTTGTTTTATAATTGTAGCCATTAGAATGTGGACCTTCTTTTCCAGTGTTTGCAGAGATTCAAATTTAGTGCCTCAATTGTCCGTAAGCCTCTCTGCGCCTTTATGCTTGTTTCACATGACTAGCATTGAAAGAGACTAGGGACTGATAGAAAGAAACAGGAGGCTGGGAATCTGATCATGCTAAGATATTTAAACATTGGCATTGTAAGTGCTCTGTGTACATGGATAAGTCTTGGACTGAGTTTCATGGTGGCGCGTGGACTTCCTGATAGTTCTGTTAGCATTTGTGGAACAGTAGACGCTTTAGGCTGGCAAAACAAGTGCTTGCACTCACTTTCTGAAGTTCTGCCAAACACGCCTGGCCAGTTCCAGACAAGGTTCTCTTTTAGGAGAAGAGTCTGACCATTGTAGGACCTCTTATCTAGCAGAGGGAAAAGAGGTTGAGAACATGAACCAAGATGATGACTGGTGGACCCACTTAAATAGCAATAGTATGATGAAAGAAGCTAACAGCTCCAAGCAACTTTCTACTAGCAGAGACATCATGCCATGGCAAAAATATATAAATTGAATCATAAATTGAAAAGTTAATTAGACAGTATAAAGTGAGTAATTGACGCATTTACTTGTGCAACTTGAAAGATTTGTCAGAATCGTGACTACCCATTCTGATTTGTATTACACCTGGGTAGGACACAGTTTAGAGAAAACTGAAAAATAATCTGTGTCTTGTTATTTAATGAAAAATATATGTAAAATATGCTCAATGGAATTGTATTCCTAAAGGTTCTTAGTTATTCTTTGGCATAAAATGTACTATTTTTAAGATTTAAATAATATAATAATAATAATTGTATTAACATGGCAGTGAGTAAAAGTGATGTTTTTTCTTTAAATAAATCATTCTATGTAATTTGAATTTACTTATTGTTACTTTTAACCATCACATCTATAAGCATAGTAGGGTTTTATGAAAAATATTCCTTACAATAGATTGCCATCATATATTTGAGTAGAACTAGAGTTGGTGGTGCAGGGACAATAATTAGTCATTAGATAGTGTATGCAATTAATAAATACAATACTGTGGTGTTAGAGCACAGTGTCCCTGTTAGTATGGAGCTAACCTCAACAAAATGTGGTAAGGAATCTTTTCAAATCAATACCACATAACAAACTACAAAAGACATGGCAAAAGACAAGGCTTCATTGTAGCAGACAGAAAGGTAATCTATCTGATATGTCAACCCAATTTACAGCTTGTGATTGTCAGATTAAATTACTGCCTCTATTCAATTGATGTTGGGGGCACACAGCATATATTGTGGTTTGTGTGTAGTTATTGTGATAACGGCCTGCTGTGAAAGAGTGTTGCTTTTTGGTTTCTGACAACAGATTGTATGCGTTTCTTGGTTGACCTAACGAGAAGATTGTGGGCAGACATCTGAAAGGAGTTACAGTGAAATTCACCCAGAGAATAGCTCCTATGCATAACTTAATAGAGGGGAGATCTCAGACAGTGGCAGGGGTTGACAAGCAGCTTATGAAAAAATAACTGAGGGCCTTGCACTCAGCGAAAGATGCCTCAGACACATAGACATATCTCTCTGTTCCTCGCCCATCTTCAGTTTTTTTGCTCTTTCTTTCTTTCTATATATATATATATATATATATATATATATATATATATATATATATATAGATACTAAAGCTGTGCCCAACAAGCTGATATTTGAGGTGCAGTAATTAAACGAGCAGTAAAACTAATAATCAAATTTTGTAAACAACAAACACAGACAGACTGGGGTGTTTATGCTGCGCTAAAGTCTTTAAAGATAATGAAGATGTGGTTGCAGAGTATGAAATTATAGTCTTTAAAAGGGAAAAGAAACAATAAACACAGAAAAAAATGTTTGTAGGAAAACCAAATGAATTAAATTGTGAACAATACCTGCACTATTATTTTCAGGCCTTGATGATAATTCACAGTTCTTAACATTTTCTGAAAAGCTGCAATGATGCAAAATGTGACATTAGGTATAACTAAGGAGTCCTAAAACAGATTGTACTAAATTCAAATGAGCTGCAGTTGCAATGATACTTTATAATGTCAACTATTTGCATGCACAAGACATGTTGTATAATTATACTTAATAATAATAATCAGTTATATTTTTTAGTATTTTTAATAGGCAGTTTTATTATTTTCATTATTCACTAGCTATTTTCGTTTTTAACAAATGAGTGATGTCTGTCATACACTAGGCAAAATTTCAAAGACTATACATACATATTGCTAACAGATACCCACAGATATTTATAATACACATGGGTTCAACACAAAATAACACACACACATGAACAGGCGCACCCACACATTTTAAAAGGCTATATATACTATTTAACCTGTAATTTTTATGTCTGTATCTTCAGTTAGAAAGTTGAATTCAGCAACATCCATTCACCATGATTGTCTTTGTAATATGGGCAAGTGGAAATTTGTAATGGCACAAACATACAGGGGACCTCTGGACATGTTCCTAAAGTACATTAAAAGAGACTGATACAACCTAAGCCAGAATATTCCTGACATTTTTGGCTTGGCTGGGCAATATCTAATAGGCTAGGTATCAGCTAGACATTAGATAACAGTATGATAGGAATGTTTCAGTCAGGCACTGGATAACAGTGCATCTCCAAAACATGGATTCCTCTCACCCTGAGGGAACAGGGAAGTGAAGACAAGAGATAAATAATGGATAACATTCCTGTGGAAACGTAGGACACGGTACAGGTACACAAAGTAGGAATGCAACCCTGGAACTGATTCTATGCTCCTCTCAAAGTCCTTGTCAGTAAAATCTTTACATGTTTCTAAACAGCTTTGTGGGGTAAGAACAAGGAATGCCCAGGTTAAATTATTTACTTGTTTTGTGACCAAATAATTCCTTTTTGATCACACAAAAAGTAACAAACTATTACAAAAAGTTTTAAAAAGTGATCCCTCAGTATTATTCTTTTATGTTCTTCTTTTAAAAATAGGGGGTTAGCAATTAAAAGCCTATGAATTTTTTTTGGGGAAACTATTTTTTAAAACGTTATTTTGCTCTGTCAGAGGCAGACAGAGTACACAGCGTACATTACTTGAGTAAAAGTACAGAGACCCCTTGCTTAATTTAACTCAAGTACACTAAAAGCACAACAGACAGAGGTCTACTTGAGTACAAGTACTGAATTACTTGTTTTTAAAAGTTCTTGAGTATCAAGAATATATTTTCTAAATAGTACATTACTACTGCCACAGTGCTAACATTTATGTACAGAAATGTCTTATATTGAGTTATGAAAAATGTCAAGTCACTTTATCTTTTTACTCTGTTGCTTTATGTTTGCCCCCAAATTTGAACCTGACTGTGTTAAACACCGTGCATACTCATGAACATCAAAGCAAATGCTCAATTTACAGTAATGTGTTATGTCAGAAAAGAAAATTCACATAACAATTGTATGTACATGTGAGTTACTCTTTACTTTCATCAATCAATTAAATAAACCTAAAGCATCAAGGAAGGCAATATGGGATGTGCTGACGCACCTCAGAACCTGACTGTGTTATACATGCAGCATAGAGCAAAGAAGAGAACATGTTTAGGTCAGCGTACAATGAAGGAAAAATTAAATTCAGCTCATTTGAGTGACAGTTTTAAGACTCTTCCTCTCACACTGACATATAGGCAAAGGCAGGAGAAAATACTTTCAGCTTAAAAACACCATTCTCACACAAACAATCTATGTTTGACAAGTCATTAACTTTTTAAGTGAAATTGTCTGGAGAGATGGGGCCACGGGTTGGGACATTCCCGGAGTGGACCTGTTGCATTTTCATCCATTGTTTTTTTCAGGACACTTGTAAAAATGTATCATTACAATTGAGCTGGCTTTGGCTGAAAATTGAAGGTGATTGCTGATAGGCTGTCACAATGAGTGGCGCCCGAACAATCCAATCACGTTTGACAGGGAAACAACAAATTAGGAGTTTCTGTGATTTTTTTTGAAGTAACATACACTTACGGTTATGGATAGAAATGTAGCGGAGTAGCAATATTTGCCTCTTGAATGTACTTAAGTAAAGTCATGAGAGCTCCCCAAAAAGTATACTCAAGTAAGTACAAATATCTCAAAATTGTACTCAAGTACTGTACTCAAGTAGATTTACTCAGTTACTGTCCGGCTCTGATTATTAAATTTTTTTATCACAGATTAAGGTCATCCATGTGTAATATTTCTTGAACTGTAATTTTCTTAGAAAACAATTTTCAATAATCTGAAAGGCAGCTTTGCAGTTTGTAAAACATTGTCAGGCAGAGGAACTGTGTCAATGGACGTTTATATTTCGCCTCTTAGGTCATATTGTACATGATGTATGAAAGAGTGCAGAGTGTGCAGAGGGAAGCACCATGCTTGAGAATTCAAGAACTTAAGTTCTGCAGGCACTTAAGAAAGAATAAATGATGAGATGCAAAAGTGAGACAGATAAAAAACACCTCCCACAAGCAGCTATCTCTGAAAGCACGACGAAACGTTTTCCCTTTCTCTCTAACTAAAACCGTTTTACAGAAAAAAAACGTTACAATGCGAAATGTGAGAAAAAAGATTTAGGAGAAGGATTCTTGCCATTTATAAAAATAAGTGGTGCTTTAGAGAAAGTCTGTCCCTACTTGGGTTTTTGTCCACTTGCTCTTTTCCCCTTGGGGCTGGGGCCCTAAGCCAGAGCCTTTAAGGCCTGAATGAAATCTTTGGAGGCTTCTTAAGCTCTGAATGTGGGTTTTGTTCTTGCTATTCCTCCGCTTGGCTGACAGAAAATAGGTAACTGGATTAGGACTCAAATTCACAGTAAAGTGAACTCCCAAAAAACTTTGTATGCCACCCCCACTATTTTGGGCCCCTAGTTCTCATGTCCAGCCCTCCTCTTCAGTATCAGCAGATGTGGGCTGGTGGGGCTATGATCTTTAAGAGTGCTGGGAGATTAGGCTTTCAACTAAAGGGGAGGTAAAAAGAAAGAAGGCTAAAGGCAGTTAAGAGTTCCTTAATGGGGGAATGAAGTGTTTTAATCAACTCAGTGCTACTAAAGAGTAGAGCTGCAGAGCTCGACTGCAGTGATATGCAGGTGGTCTGGTGCTCAACAGGGAGTCAAGGAGGGAGGAGAGGACATTCAACCATATACAACCATATACAATACCACTATAAAAGATTTAAAAGTTTCGAAGAATGGGACTCGATAAAACCAGCCTTCTACTTTGCAGGTTAAGAGGGCGGGTGGAGATCAGAAGAAAACACATACAAATACACGCATACACACCCATGCACACACGCCAGTGTACCAGAACATAAGTGCAATGAAACGTTTAAAAGAAAAAGTAAAGAAAAATTGTATTAAATGTGGCTGATGAATATGAATATGCAATCGTACTTGATGAAAAAATCACATGATGACAATATACAGTTTTAAGCAAAAGTTTTAGGAATGTCAGTACTTTCTTTGATATAATATGTTGAGTCAGTATTCAGATCATTTGCAATAAAGTGTGTCACTACAAATATGAGTTTACATTTCTTAATATTTAACATTATTTGTAATAATCCTGTAAGAATTTGATTATGCAGGTAGGTCTCTTGAACATGGTTTACATGTGAAAATTAACACAGGTCTTTTATATGTAGTCTGTTTGAGTTTTCTCTAATTTTATTATGTACTAAATAGATTAAATAGATTATGACACTAGACTTTTTACCAATAATGGTCAAATTAAGTCTAGAAATTAAATTCATGTTTTCTTATGACACAACATTCTAAATGATATAAATAAGTGATTTAAAAAGATGTATTGGGGTGAAAAGACATTTGTACAGAACTGTATTTGCCTATAAGAGATCATATTAGCAAATATGCATACAGTACGAGTGATTCACATGTGTTTAACCTCCAAAAATCTATAACTATTTTAAACGTTGACAGTATCACAATATCCTGTATATATATATATATATTGTGTGTGTGTATATATATATATATATATATATATATATATATATATATATATATACACACACACAATATTGGTAATGTATATTTCTGGTGACACAGAGAGTAAATCAATCAATAATAAACATATTAATTGATTAAATGAGTTGTGTGGGATTTTTAGCGGCCCTTAGCGGTGATTTTAAGAATTACTACCTCATGTCTCATCAGTACAAAACATGGTGATGCCACATGGTAAATTCCATGGTTTACTATTCTATGGTTAATTCTAAACAGTTTATTACACCTGGAGAAAAAGTTTTGTATATTATATAGCATTTCTGTCAATAGATCCTGATTATTTCACACAACTCTATTAACAACAATTGGTTAAAGGTTCCGTTCAAGGCGAATCCATATTTCAAACTTGAATTAGTGTATACTGTTGTTGTTAGAGTATAAATAACATCTGTAAAAGTATAAATCTCAAAGATCAGTGTCAAGCGAGATATTTTATTAAACAGAAATCGCCAACAAAAAACGTCTGGTTTGTACTACACCCCTCTAGTTCCTGAATTGGTGACATCATACCCGCAGTTACCCTCAACCACAGAAACATTCAAAAAAGGGGGTATGGTGTTGATGCGCTGCTACAGAGCAGATGAAGATTTGTGCTGGGTTGGATCCGGCTTAATTTAATACCATTAAATGTCTTTCATATTATCAGTTTGAGCCAGAATCAGACGAGGAATCAGTTTATGATAACTGAGAGCGTGCACACATGTTGGTAAGCGCTGTCACCTTTCCCCGACATACGCGTTTACTCTGCTGTCGAATCACAACACAGAATCCGCTAGTCCAATCAGAACTCATTATGTGTTTCTGGGACTTTCATCAGAACTTGGAAAATATCAGCCGTTTTTATGACAGGGAAAAAGCGCTAGACAGACAAGTGAATTATGTAAAAAATTTTGGTTATTAATAACCATAATGTGGTTATTTTTTTACAAGCGGAACATTAACACATGTTATATAACACACTGTTAACACAATCAAAGCTTCAAAACGTTTTACACAGGACCTTTAAAACTCTCACAGAGAGAGAGAGAGAGAGAGAGAGAGAGAGAGAGAGAGAGAGAGAGAGAGAGAGAGAGAGAGAGAGAGAGAGAGAGAGAGAGAGAGAGAGAGAGATAGAGAGGGAGAGGGAGAGGGAGAGGGAGAGGGAGAGGGAGAGAGAGAGAGAGAGAGAGAGAGAGAGAGAGAGAGAGAGAGAGAGAGAGAGAGAGAGAGAGAGAGAGAGAGAGAACAAAAGCGAGTTGCCAAGTCTGCCCATTATATGAATTCTAAACTATACCACCTGAAATATTTATGAAGATTATACACATTACACATCAATATGGGATCCTCTTCTTCTTTGTAACAGGGCTCTGAGACATGAATACACTGTTTTCCTTGTCTTTGCATAAACACAAAGCAGAGCATGAAGATGTCAGTTACACAACTCACTTATGGATACTGACAGTGACATTTTTTCCATGTTAATCAACAGCCAGGTGAACAACCCCCTCTATACACCAGCAGCACTGATGAAACGCCACAAAAAAATGGATGAGGAGGTGAAATCTATTTACACTCATTGACTTTTTTCCTGTCTTGCTGAGGTTGTTGTGTGCGCGTGTGTTATAAAACAACTTTTTCTGAGGAACACTACAGTATTCTACCCTTGACAATTACTTTATTAAAGATGGATGCCACAGCTAGTTTACTGTGATTTAAAGAAGGTAATTATTTACACAAAGAATTTATGTACAAAGAGCTGACTTCTCCTAATAATGTTTAGAATTATACCTTAACATGCCGTTAGTATGTGATGGTAGACTTAGAAGCGTGTTGACAGTTCACAAACCATCAGTGAGTCAACGATGGCGGTAAATGACAGAACTAAGAATGTAACTTGTCACATTCTAACCAATATGTGATGTGGTCATCAAATGGTGATAAAACAAACATTAAATTGCTGCAAACATTCTTCTCTTCTTTTAAACTTTTTTATACACAACTGTATCTTTTTTCAATTTGATGTTTTACATTCTGCAATTAATCATGCTTCTGTGGCGAATATTCTGTGTGCACACATGCACATGTGACAGATTGGGTGTTATGGTTTATGGTCCAATAAAACAGTGTCCCCAAAAAGTATCTGAACACTTCTGGACACCCCATAAACTATGCTTATATTTGTTAAACAATAATTAATTAATTAATTAATTAAAGCAGAAAGTCCAAATGTTTTATATTTGTCTTTGTGCTGAGCAAGTATTTATTGTTCTATGTTCATGGGAAAAAAATTCATTTAAAGTGTGTGTGCTCAATTTTTTCATTTTGCTACACAAGTCAAAATACATTCGTATTTTAATGTCTGTAAAAAATGGGGGCAAAAATGTGCCTGTTTACTCAGCTTCAAAACATAAATATACACACAGCAAAATCATAGCCCCACCCTCCATCCCTTTAAATCTTCCCACACATGTGTGGCCCCTTTACTCAGTTGCCCTTAACCCCCTATCAGCTTCTGTAACACCCCCACACTATGATTCCATTAAACATAATGCTCCAACACACTCACTTGTATAGCGATGTGCTCAGTCTCTCTCCCCTTCTGCAGGCTGCGATACTTCACATAAAAGTCATTTTTTTCTTGCTGTCCCTCTTTTCCTTCCTTTCTCTTTTTTCAGCAGGCTCAGAAGTATCGAGGGATGCTGTTTTGGCTGGATCCGAAACCTTCTCCACACCCCGAGAGGTCATGTTGGGGTTGAGTACAATCACCCCATAGTCCTCCTGAGGGTCAAAAACACCATCAAAATAAATAAACAAAAACAGGCTCCAGTGCTCTTTCTGATTGTACTTGAGTTGCCAAAACAAAACAGGCTCTCATAATAATGCAAGGTGTCAAGGGAGCTTCATGTATGCCAGTTCTTTTGAGACAAAGCATTGTATGGCTTGCAGGCGAAAAAAGATCTTATGGGAGTGGGATTAGAATCATCTCACAAAAAGGGACTGATGTCACTGTTTTATGCAGTTATCGTGGCGTTCAGCATGGGTTGCATTTTAATATATGTGTGTGCGTGTGTTTGCATGTGTGGGCTTGTGTGAGTGCGTGCAACATACTACTATAGTAAACATTTGATATTTTAGAATGTTAACTGTTATCTTATGCCTCTTTAATCATTCCAACAGAAAGTTCTACTTTTACAAGGATTTAAAGATTGTAGCAAAATCGTATTCATATTTCACATTGTTTTGAATAAAAAATTCCACATATTTACAAATCAATAATAACAGCAAAGAATAGAATGTAAAATTATCAAAACAGATAAAATAAAATGTAAGGTTCTGTCGACAGCTAACAATTACAATTATTTCACATGATGGACTGCAAAGCAAGCACATTCACAATGTAATCAATACAAATGAGCTCATGCTTACCTACTAATATAGTTAATAACGGACATTTAAACACGTAATCTAACATTATAATTTTCTTCTCAACGTTTATTTATGAACTTAAGTTTTAAAATTAATAAATTAAATGTACAAATGAAAAACAAAATAAATATTTTTGAACAATAAAATGATCATTTAATTATAAAACAATAGCAAATGCAATAAAAATCTGTTAGTAACGTCTGTTTTAGTTTTCTTTTATCTTTTTTGATTAATCCATTTTAAATCCAACTAGTGTTGCATTTAAGGAATTGTATTTTAGAATTAATATAAACTGACCAGACATGGGTTTTAATTCTCATAACGTTCTGGCAATGCAATGTTATTATAGGCATGTTGCCCGGCTCTTAAAGTGATGCTGTGGTAAACTCTGGGATAAGACAGGCTGAGTTGAGCTCTATGCCACTGCCCACTGGTGGCAGGTTGAATAAATGACTGAGAAAGAACTAACAAACTCTCATTTGAATGATTTTCACTGGATAATGTTTTTTAATAAAGAGGGTATAAAGTTTTAAATATGCAATAATATTTGATAATGTGTATGACTGATTATGTATAATTTGTATAATTGAGTGTTTGTATAATTTGTATAATTTGTAAGTGTTCTAAAAAGGTTAGAACTAACAAAAAGTACACTTATGACAACACATATTTAATCATTTATTCCTGAAAAGCTGTAATTTTGGATAACCGATTTTTCGGAAGACCAGCGATTACATATATATTAAATATATATAAATATAACAGGTTTTCGATTATATTTCGATTTATATATTTAGGTGCTTAATTGGTAAATAAAGCAAGGATGGTGTGTCCTCTAAATCACCCCCTTTCAAACTGTTTAATTTTTAGACCATTGGCTTAATCGAGGTACTGGTAATAAGCCTTAACCTTGAGCTCAGCTCTAATGGACAGCCTAGTGTTTTATCTATTTGTGGCTCTTTTTTTTCGGCTTTGAAGTTAGAGTCTCTCTCTATATATACACTGCTTTCGGCCAGTCGGTGAGAACAGCACTTGACAGGTTCAAAGCCTGCTTGATTGCTGACAGGAGTGCATGAGTTTGTGTGTGAACAAGATAAAAAACAGTGAAATAAGATGCATGTTCATTTAGGCATGTATCGGTATAAAAAGGAATCGCAATGCAACAATGGGCATTCACTCTGCATTAACCATTTATTTATGATCAAAACAAAACGGTCATAAGCATCTTTATATGAATAGTGATTAACGCTCTCCATTACAGGGTGCTCTGGCCTATCCCCTATGTCTATTCTTTCTCTCTTCTGTAGCTTACTGGAGGACTGTATGACAGCCTTTCCCTCCAGGCGGGTGTGATATTCCCTTTGAGGTTAATGTTGATCCTGAGCCCTGTAAGCCCAATATTGAGGCAATCCTATCAAGGCCATATTTAACCCCCCCCTCCACACCTGTGAGGCCATTATCCATTTTCTTAAAGATACAACACACAAACCTCCTTTCTCTTTTTTTTTCTCTCAATAATATTAGGAACACATTCAACCCCACCTTCACCCCAAACCCTCATTAGGGGGTAGGATCGACAGACACAGATTTTAGAATATGAATTTTAGTATTATTATATTAAATATATATAATTCTTGTATGAACAAATATGTATAATGATAGAAACACAACAAGCATTTCAGTAAAAACCATGTGTTTATTTTAAATAATAGTTTCACCAAAAAAACTTCAATATATTAATTGTTATTGCATTAATACTTAAGAAGCAATGCTATTTTTTACTACACTTTAAATATGCATTCATGTAAATGACTGTGAATCATAAGATATTCAGAGATTTTATAAATCCATACAGTAAATCAGCTGACCTTACATGGAAGTTAGGAGAAGAAAAGGCATATGCAAGCTTACTTGAGATGCATGTCTCCGATTAGGCTGTTCCGCTGCTTACAACACTGTAGAAACAGCTCAAGAAGAACCTGGTACATAATCAAAGACACGGACACACACACACACACACACACAAATATAAACACAAATCTGCTCCCAGTGAGCTATGTGACCCCTTGAAAGCAATTCACAAGAAAGAAAAACAAAAAAGTAACGAAAGACAGTGAGAAAGAAAGCAAGGGAGAGCAAGGTGTTAAGGGGAAATAGGGAAGCATTAATAATGGTGGTATTTGTTTGAGCTATCGATTGAGTGAATAAATGTTACAGAAATCATGTCAACTTTTTAGAGGAGGGTAACATATCAGTTGCTCAGAAGGAAGGGACTGTGGTGAAGAGGGAAAGACAGTTAACTACTATAAAAAAGATACTGAAGTACAAACAGACAAATTTCTAAATGACTAAAATGCTGAGATCTGACAACACATCCTTTCACTGTATTGATCATTTTAAACAAAAACTTACAAGAGGCTGTGCTTTAGTTTTGGTTTTTAAGAAAACAAACATACAGTCTTCAAAGGAACATCCTCAAATTAGCCAAAGTGTGTGTTCCAAATCTGATGAAAACTGCTTTGACAGATGCATGTTCCATGATAGGCATACAAATAAATCCAAATTCCAACAGCATAGTGATGTGGAAATTACATTTGGGGCACAATATATCTTGTCCAGCATATTTAGAGACAATAGCCAGGCAGAATACATGTTCATAATCAAACCCACTATACTTAACTAAAAAGTCTATGCTGATTACGAAAATACCAGAGTAAGGTTGGGAATGGAGCAGTTGAACATCAGCTAAACCTTTGCTTGTTATTGTGGCCCTAGAAATGGAGAGAAAAAAGAAACCAATGATTCTGATCATTGGTAAGGGCTGCTGGATTATGACAAAAAATATTATTAGGAAGATTTAGTTAAATTTTGAGATAATTATTAAACTCATAACTCATTCAAGTGAGATAAATTATTATTATGGCCTGAGGAAAATGCTAGATGCCTCGCACTGTAGTGCAAAAAGCCATATTGTTTTCCTTATAATTAGTTTTTATTTTTAGGGCCTGAGATCTGTGAAAGTCCAACTCTTGAAAATGTTAACAAATGTCGGGTCCGTCAGCCAGCAGAACATGAAAAACGATGGGACAAGGCTCAAGTCAAGTCAAGTGACCTTTATTAATATAGCGCTTTAAAAAAAAACGCATAGCGTCAAAACCGCTGAACAACATTGGTTGGTTAAACAGTGTGTCCAGAATGCAAAATGACAGTTAAAAGCAGTTCATCATTGATTTCGGTGATGTCATTTCTGTTCAATTTAAATATTGTCTGAGCTTTCATTTTCAATCAAGTCAACAAAATCTCTGTAAATGAAGTGACCCCAACTATGAAAGTCAGAGGCTACAGCAACAAGGAACCAAAACTCCTTCAGTGACAGAATGGAGAAAAAAATCCTTGGGCGAAACCTGGCTCACTTGGGGGGGCAGTTCTCCTCTAACCAGACGAAGCCAGCAGTTAAATTCCAGGTGGCAGCAGAGTGAAGAAGAATCATCTGTATCATGTGGTCTTATTCGGATGGTCATCTGAGGCTAGGTCTATGCAGGTGATTTGTATCCAGGGCTCTTTACTTTCTTTGAGGGTTGTAGCTGGATTTTCTAGTTCACGATCCACCTTTTGGTCTCGATACGTACTGAATCTGGGTGACTGCAATGTCCCTCTGATCTGGGTATAACCTGGATCTAGTGGCTTAGGGAAAAACTAGATGCAATTTGGGAGCCAGTTTTCCTCTGACTACATTAAACCAGCAGCTCAAATCTAGGCTGCAGCAAAGTCGAGAAGGATCTATTTTCTATAGTCCTATCCTGATGGTCATCTGACCCAAGGTCTTGCAGGTGATCTCTATCCAGGGACAGCTAGAAAATTGTCCTGGTCTCAGCTTTCTTTAGGGCTGTAGGGGCCTTATCTTGTTCCCTGTCCACCATCTGGACTGGACACGTACTGGATCCTGGTGCCTGCAATGCCCTCTGATCTGGATATAGGCTGGATCTTGTGGCTTCGGTGAGCTCATAAGAAAAAAAGAAACAGACTAGTATCAACCTAGATGCTATTCTCCAAATGATATAGAAAATATTATTGGGTGTTGTGGAAAGTGTTCCAGTTTATCTAATTAATGCAGCCTAAAATCTTTTAACAGATTTGGATGTTAGAAGCATCTTAGGATGTTAAGTGTGAGCCAGGTTAAAGAGATGGATCTTTAATAGAGATTTAAACTGCAAGGATGTATTGTTAGGTAGGTTATGTAAGGAACCGGAGAGTGCGTGGACAAGGAGAACCAAAGTGCAGGCACGATTGGGGGGAATAAACAAGACTTCAATAAAACAAATAAAACAAAAACCCACGATGGAGAAAACAGTACACAAAAACGGCTAACAAAAGACTTCCCAAGAGCGGTCACAAATAAGGCACTCAAAAACAAAAACTAGAAATAATTCGACTAAGACAGGGATTATCAGGAAAAATATTAGCAGGGACAAGACTTGACACGAACATGATTTTTATATATCTATTAACCAAACAACATGTATCCATTTAACAAGTAACTTGACAACATGTAATGTAACTGCACAGGACAACAAAAACAAGGGAATATAACAAGGAATAAACACACTGGGCAAGTGTGGGGAATTAAAAATTGTAAGGAAGATAGACAGGACAACAAGGGGGCGGGTCAGGAGACGATATAAGAGAGCACATGGCATGTCAAAACAATGCCATGTGACAATCAAAAAAACACGGGTCTGCCATGATTCTGCCAAAATCAGGAATACATAACCAAGAGATGCAGAATCATAACAGGTTATTCCATAGTTTAGGCGCCAAGAAGAAAAGGATCTGCTGCCTGCAGTTGATTTTCATATTCTAGGTATGATCAAAAAATTGCCCGAGTTTTGAGAATGCAGCGAACCTGGAGGATTAAAATGTGAAGGTCATGGCACACACTGTAGTGAAGTGACATGTTGCCAAGTATGGTGCATTTAACCCATCCCAGTGTACACACACAGCAAGTGAACACACACACACACACACACACACACTGTGAACACACACCCGGAGCAGTGGGCAGCCATGCTGCGGCACCCAGGGAGCAGTGGTGGGGATGGTGCCTTGCTCAAGAGACTCATCTCTGTCGTGGTATTCCCGCTGATTCCGAGTCTCGAACCAGCAACCTTCAGATCATGAGTCCAAGACTCGACCACCAGGCCACGACTGCCCACAATTATAATGTAACAGTAGCTCATTCAAATACTGAGGTGCTTAACCATTCAGGGCTTTATGAGTTAAAAGCAAGATTTCAAAATCTATACCAGGTTTGATAATGAGCCTGTGCCGCTTTGAAAAGACCAGAGTAACATGGTCATAATTCCTGGTTCTTGTAAGAACTCTTGCTGCAGCAATTTGGACAATTTTTTACTTAGTGCACAGAACAACCACCTAATAAAGCAATTTCAATATTCTAACCTTGAGGTCATAAATGCAAGGATTTATATTTCAGTACTTGACATTGAGAGCATAGGCGACAATTTAGATATGCTTTTGAAAAGGAAAAATGCAGTTTGATAAATGCTAAAAACTTGGTTTTCTAAGAAGAGATTTCTATCAAATAACACAACTAGGTTTCTAACTGATTTTCAATTTGGTGTTTCACTGGGCCACAAGGAATTATAGAGCTGAGTGTCATCAGCATAACCACGAAAGCTAACATCATGTTTCCTGCTGTTAAATACCAAAGGTAACATGTATAGCATGAAGAGTAGCGGGCCTAGAACTGAGCCTTGATGTACCTCATGCTGCACTCTTGATCGATATGATAGCTCTTCATTAATTGCAACAATTGATGACGGTCAGTTAAGTCAAACTTGAACCATGCTAATGCATTTAAATTTATGCCCAAAAAGTGTTCAAGTCTATATAATAGAATATTGTGGTCAATAGTGTCAAAGGCAGCACTAAGATCCAATACACTAATAGAAAAATTCAACCACAGTCGGATGAAAGGAGCAGGTCATTTGTAACTCTAAGAAGAGGAGTATCGGTACTATGATAAAGTCTGAACCCTGACTGGAAATTTTCACAGATAACATTTTTCTCTAGAATGGAGTATAATTGTGAGGACATTACCGTTTCTAATATCTTAGAAAAGAACGAGAGATTTGAGAATGTATTACTGTTATTAAACATGTTTTATTGTAGTTTTGGTTTATTTTATTACATCACCCCACGACTCTTGTGCTACAAAATGAAGGTCTTGTGCCACCAACTGTTTGCCTTGATAGCAACATTTTCACCTCTTTCAAATGTTAGTATAAAGTCTTGAGGTATTATATTATATGTATAAAGTTAACATTGCATGATTTAGATAGCACTATTATTGATGTTCATGGAAATGTATAACAATTACATGTCATTATTTTTGTGTCAAAAGTTAGCAGGTGAAGAAACCAAGGTAAAATATGACACGCAAATAGGCAAATCGAGACAGCACAGGACAGCAAACACAAGGGCTTTATATAGGGGTAACATAAAAAGAGATAACGAAAAGAATGAAACTCAGGGAGATTGGGGAGATTGACGGAACATGGCAAATAATATACACATAATAAAACAAGCACAAGACACGGTTCTGTCCGGCCCAAAAATCTACAAAAACGTTTACAAAAAGGATCGAATCATGACACAGTGTGTATATGTTTAATTCCTAAATCTAGTGTGTTGCCAATAAAGCAGTTTTTGGGGGATAATTTCATATACACAATCCTGATATAATGTCTGTTTTAAAACATTAACAAACACAATAACATGACTGATGGTGCCACCATGTTTTGGTCAACATCTAAATCACCATTTCAATTGCCATTTTTAGAGATTGAAATTCTAGAATTCCATGTGCCCAAAAGTGGAGCACACCATTTAAACATTGGTTAAAATGGAACTTTTGGATTATATTTTTTTATTTTTTACACATTGCTCACACATAAAAATGGTTAATTAATCATTTGTCAAAAAGAAAAAAGGAAGAAAACATGGAGTCAAAAGCCCCCATCAGGCCATAGAGGTCAGGGTCACACTACATTGCTCATTATCTAGTTGGAATGAAAGAGATCCAAAGCAAACAAAGGCTGAGCAGAAGGACGAAGCACCAAAAACAAAGGAAAAAGAAAGGGGGGGAAAAGAAAGCAGAGACATGACAAAAGCAGAGTAAAAGAAGCTGTCAGCTGTCTGCAAATGAAGATAGGGAACTGATTCTGAAAGGAAAAGCTGAGGGGAGACAGAAAAAAAACAAAAGAGCGGAAAAAAGAAAAAATACAAGATGTTTCTGCCATATAGAAACAAAATAGGGGGGAGAGGAGAGGATTGCCAGCAGCCTCTGAAGCCCCAATCACACAAACGCAGCTGACAGAGACATGAAGAATTTGTATTGTCAGAAATTATTGTTTTCTGCTCATCTCTGGTCTTCTGAGAAAAAGGATAAAGAGGTGAGATACCTTTCTCTCAAGGCAGCAGATCAAGCCTCTAAAGACAGTAAGCAGGTTTAAAAAGACAGAGGTCAATGTTGTTCAATATACAATCACCACTGATTGAGATAAGTTAAGCAGCAACAAGAAGAGAAGTTGTAAAGGAACATAGAATATTCCAATTGTGTACAAATTTGTTTCCATACAACTTTTCATCTTCTTGTTCATTAAGCCATTCATTTAATGTGGTTATTCACATTCACATTCTCTATGGTTTTTTTCTAGTATTTTCAATATGATTTTAAGCTTTCAATATATATATATTTAGTATATAAAGTAAGTATTTACATTTTCTTCAGATATTGTCCCCCTATGCTTAAAATCATGTCAGTCATGGTCTGTTGGTAAGAGAGTTCGACTTAAAAATAGAAGGTTGCGGGTTTGAATCCCAGTGTCAGCAGACAATGAGTTAGTGTGCAAGGCACCTCACCCCTATTTTATAAAAGTATATTATAAATTTAAATGTAAATGTAAGGTTAATGTTTATATGTCTACATGGTGCTTATAATGTGCTTTAAATCATTTTAAACTATTGCCATGTTTTTTTTTTTTCACTAAAATTGCAGTCTGCCAATAGCAGTAAAAAAGTGCTGCATTTTGTAACAGTTTGTAAGAGTTTGCCCTGAAATGATTGCTAACATTCTATTTTAAGGTGACCATTCCCTGATTACAAATGCACTTACAATACTGTAACCTGTAAATATCATCAACATAAAAACCATGCAGTTCAAACTTGCAGCTCACGTATGCAGTTAGAAACCGGCTTCAGTGGGTTTGAAAATGCTAAATGAGGTATCTTTGTATGTAAATATCTATAGTCCAAGATGGTGTGATTGAGTAGTGCAGGGGCTAATCTGCATATTTATGTCTTTGGTCCATGGTGGTCAGATTAAGTTGAGACAGAGACTAAGTTGTATTTTATTGTGGGGCAGTCGTGGCCTGGTGGTTCGAGTGTTGGACTCATGAGTCCCTTGAGCAAGGCATCGTTCCTACCATCTGCTCCCTGGGCTCCACAGCATGGCTGCCCACTGCTCTTATTGAGTGTTCACAGTGTGTGTATGTTCAAAGTGAGCGTACACTGGGATGGGTTAAATGCAGAGCACAAATTCCAAGTACGACACCATACTTGGCCACACATCACTTCACGTCACTTCACATCGCGTTCTGGCTTATACTTAACATGGTAAGAAAGGAGAGTAACATTCAAATAAATAGAATAAAGAACCTATTGTCACACGTTATTTTGCATGTGCTATTTTTCCCGTTTTGGCATACTTTTAGAGTTTGCAGAAACAGGTCATTCCCCATTCACTTAGCAAGGCTGTTATCTATTCATGATTTAAGATCTTGCATTCTTTTTTGCATTTAGTAGATTAGCATAATCTCAGAAAGCTGGGTAACTGATGTTCCATTTTAAATGTAGAATGTGTTGTCCACATAACCAACTTACATTCATCACTTAAACATTGATACATGCAAGAAACACAAAGGCAAGAAGTAGGTAACAATGGCTACCTGGCAAAATTATTCATAGAATGAGTTAGTTGGGGGAAAATATCAGCAAAACAATTTCAAAAGTGCATATGGTATGCAACTCCTAATATTAACATCTTATCCCACTCCACCACGAAAAAACCTGAATATTCAGATGGTTCTCTATCAAAACACCAATCCTGAACAAGACATGGACCACTGCACAAAATTAGCTGTCACCCTTTCCTCAAAATCTTTGTTAATCTTGTTTCCAGTGTTTGTGGATTTATCAGCACATGCATCACTGTCAGCTCCTTGGTTACTGAGGCGCGCTACATGAGAGAAGATATAATTAAAACTGTTTGGGGGCTGAGCAAGAGGAGGGGTGAAAGTGGGCGGGCGCCAATGTAACATTGATGTCTTGTTTGCTTTATCTTCAACTTCTTGAAACTAAAACATGCATAATGCTGCTTTAATAAATACACTGGGAGGATAAATTAAGAAGTTGTGACGTTGTGGGTCAGTGAGTGGCAGCACTTTAATGATGGACACTTACGGTAGAAGAAGGTTTATCTTTAGCTTGAAAAACATGTATATAGGTACCTAAACACTGAGACCCTAACCAGGATACATTTTCCCACAATTTCTAGGACCTAAAAAAGAGTGTATGCATTAACAATTTAAAAGTAGTTTTTAGATTCTTTGTCTCAGGAGAGTCCCTTTCCTAGCTGATATATATACCAATAGTTAACATATGAGTCTATGAGTGTCTCTAGAGGTCATGTAGAAAATTACAAATTCCCAGGGTCTTCCCAGAATGTGGCCACAGCAAATAGAACTGTTACCTTCATGCTACCTTGCTAAACAGTCTACATCACAATAGACATTAGAAATACAAGTTTGCCGCATTGATATATTTGAAGGTTCTGTGTTTGTGTTATACAGAGTCTATGTAGCCAAGGGTTTACAACAAAATGAAAACTTAAATGTAAAGCTTATATGTTTCCCTATATGTGTCCCTATTAAGATAAATTATTAAGATAAATTCCTCTCATCGTTTCATTCTGGAATAATGCAAGAAACTGCATGCTTCCTATGTGTTTACCGGTTGCATTTCAAGGTAAATGCTAACTAAGCAAAAATAAAATTTTTAAAAATAAAATCCATGTAATGAAAATCATCAAAACTGAAATGTCCTCCCAAAATACTGAAAAAAGCAGCCTCCCACTGCCTTTACTACTTGTATCACAAAAAGCATGAGAACCATAAACTAAGTCTTGTGTGTTTAGACTTTCATTTTGCAGTACTGTTTCAGGGTGTTATATGTTTGGTTTAAAAAATTTTTTTTTTTAATGTAACTGTTGCCTGCAATAATCAGTTACATTTTAAAGATGCTGTTAATACATCCAGAACCACCTTTAAAGTCTGCAACAATGCTCTTTTGTTACTTTGCCAGAAAGTAAGTCAAGATATACGCTAAAAAATTTTTTTTATCCTCAACACTCCTCTTCTCTAACTCTCTGAGCACAACGACACCTCTTTCTCTGTTTAGTGAATAATCAATGCTGTTTCAGGTCAACCTACTGCTAGGCCTGTTACCAGAGCCTTCACATTTATTCTCTGCTTGGTGGGTGTAAGAAAGCTAATTAAAAGTTCAGAGTGGCTTACTTGCTGAAGCATTCATCAGCTTTAAATAAACAAGCTCTTTTGAGGTTAGAACAGCTTCGTTTGCTGCAGCAGCTAGACTCTGCAGTGCTTCAATTAAATTGGTAGGCCAGACAGAGGCAGACTGGGAGGCCACGCAAAGGCCAACATGTGAGGGCAGCCTGTTCCATGTGGTTCATCAAGGCCGACCAGTGCTCTGGGATCTCACAGATGCCGGAAATCTCTTCATTTCCATCGCCCAGCTTTATGTGTACATCATTTTGTGGTATGTCCCTTATTCCTCGTTCTTCTTCATTAGAAAGAAAATGGACTCTTATAAATTATTTTCAAAATCCTTACCAATGCTGCTTTCAGTTAATCCTTGCTGTCCATTTCTGTCAATATTAGCCATCTGACAATACTTTAAGAAATTAACTGTCTTGTTTTAGGTGATCGCTAAGGTTTCTTTTCACCCTATCGAAAGACACAATAATGGAGCCTATTTTTATCCCAACCATGCCGTTGCTGCATGGGGGGGTAGGATGAAACCAAAGCGAGATGAGAGCGTCCAAAAAAAAATACTCTTTACAACTTTATGTATATCAGGACCTATGAATACATGTTTAGTAATTGTGTGTGTGTGTGTGTGTGTGTGTGTGTGTGTGTGTGTGTGTGTGTGTGTGTGTGTGTGTGTGTGTGTGTGTGTGTGTGTGTGTGTGTGTGTGTGTGTGTGTGTGTGTGTGTGTGTGTGTGTGTGTGTGTGTGTGTGTGTGTGTGTGTGCGTTTTTTCTTGGGGTGTTTATAGAAACATGGGTTTTTATCAGTTTGGCCCTATGCTCTGATATAGCAGCTACAATGTCTCACTCCCTAAGCACTCATTCCCAGACTTAGCAGTGCTCTTAGGTAATGAAACAAAAGCCCCTCACAGAGGATCTACCCATGAGAGTTTGATTGAAGACAAAATATTCCTCTTTCATTTGTGTCTATTTTTTCACTTTTTCACAGCCTGATTTCTCTGAGGGAAGCCCAACTTGCAGGCAATCCCCCTTTTTATCAAGTCCCCAAACCAAAATAAGAAGAAATACTCAGTGTGAGGGCTAGTGAAGAGGCTGAGTGGGGGAGGTTTGGGGGGGGGTGTACTGGTGGGTGACTGGATTCTGTCTCATTAAAAACTGGCGACTGTCTAATTGTCTCAAGCAGACCTCTGAGGGACTTGTAAACAATACTCATCGCAATTAACCAAACAAAAGCATTTACCCGCCCAAGCTTTGGGGCCTGTGCTAAGAGACAAAAATTAGGATAAAGAAGGAGCAGAAGAAGAGGATATTCCACTATAAGCACGAGAAATATGTTGTATTGGGATAGAGGGCGATTCCTGAATGGCCAGACGTCTTGTGAGGATAGTTACAAGAAGCAGCCAGGGGGGGTGGTGGGTTGTGTTGGGGTTGGTTGGGGGGGCTAGTTTTCACTTGGGGCCATAAGCATGTGCTCATTTGCGCACACCTTTGGACCTGTCTGTTTATAGCTCATGCATGGGTCTAAACACTCCCAGCTTTCATTCACACTACTCGCCTTTCAGCCCTTACAGACGCAGCCCCTTAAACCCACTTCAATACCATTTTCCTCTCTCTCCCATCTCCTTTTTGTCCTCCTTTCCATTACATCAAACGCAGGAACAAAGACTGCAGAACAAAAACCTTGGTTAAAGAATAGACCCATCACAAATATTAATTTGAAAAGGTGTTGAAGTGCAGAATCTACTTTTATGCACAAGGACAACTCGGGATCTCTTTTTCTCTTCTTCTCCCCCTTCTTCAGTAGGAGGATTCTTTATGAGCCGCAATGAGCTTCATTTTCAGCTGCAAAAGGAAAGGCAAAGAGACTGGGAGTGCAATTATCCATTGGCAAAGGCTTCAGATTCAGCTGGTCTAAAGACTCCACATTGTCCATTATGAAAGAGGGAGCTATGAGGCTGCATTCAGTCCAACATAGCTATTAAAGAGTTGGGTACCCATGCAATAGCCACACATAGAAATCATTTGGGAGAGAACAGAAAGAGGTAAACTGGTCAATATGATGTGTACAATATGTGAAACATTCTTCATCTTATTATTTTATAATTATAATTTATCATATAACAAAAAGCAAAAACACTTGCCAGGATTTAGCAGGTTAATGTACTTGTTTATTCGTCTTTAAACATAATTCTATTGTATGGCTAAATTCATGATGAGAACAAATACATTTTGAATAAGGGTGGTGATAGAAAACTGTCCCTGTTGACATCTTTTGTATGGAGACAAAACCAGTTCAAGCTCGAACCAACATTTTCCTTATTAAAATATCTGTTGTTTGCAGATGAAAAAGTCAAACTGGGTAGAAATGTCAAGAGGGTGAGTAAATAATTACCTATTTAATTTTGGGGTACACTATCCCTTTAAGGCAACTGTGTTAAAATTGATTTATATAATAAGTATGTAAAAAATCTGTTGGATTAACATTAAAAAGCATGTACATTGGTTGCACATAATAAAGTTCCTTAGCATAATTTATTCATGTTCAAGTTGTCCAATTTAGGTTGGTAAAACAAACGTGATTTTATTTTTTTATAGTTTATATTTTCAGGTAACATTCTCAATATATTTTTTTAGTTAATATAACATACAACTTTCATTTATCTTTAACAAGAAAATATTAAACTAACTTATTCACAATAAACAATCATTTATGCAGGTACAGTTTTATAAAAAACAATGAGCATGCAGTAGATAGATGAACTTTCTTCATTAATCAGGAATTCATTTTACAGTTGATTAAATGTGTCTGGGTAAAGATTGTGCTTGATTGTGTTGTGCGTTGTTAAGCCTGGTAGCATCCTGTGATGTTGTGAGGTTTTTGAATGTTGATCAGCTTTAGCAGGCTTCAGTTAGACACCAGACACTGTTGTGTATACAACTCTACATGTTCTATTGGCACAAGAGAGGGAAATGTTTAGGCAAATGAGTGCATGAAAAACTTCAAGCAAACCAGCAATGCCTTTTGTGCTAGTCATTGCAATATCCACAATTTTTCCGGTGTGGTGCTGTTTTTCCTTATCCATTTTTTCTTTCTTAATTTACAAAATGGCAATCAGTGTGTTTCAATGCCATTTGCCTCTTAACAAACATGATTGAAAAAATCTTTCAGTTATGTGCCCAGCTGGTGTAAACAATGGTTAAGGGAGCCCTGCTGGCTTTGCACAATTCATCCACAGTTCCAGTGCTTTCAGTTTTCCTGTTTAAATGCCAAATACACTGTCGAATCTACTGTCATGAGAGTTATAACCTCTTTCATGCAAGCTCATAGTGCAGTCTTTGCAGCATGTTCAAGTATAAGTTCTTTCACCCAAAACAACTGGCTTCTTCAGGGTGAAAGAGATAGAGATGAGATGTAAAATTGACCAATCATCTTGATCCAGTTTTACTATTCATCCTTTTGGGGTATTCATGCTATGAGATTATTTTCCCAGCAAATATAAAAAGAAACCTGGTCAGTAAAATTATGTGGATTTCTTCAAGAAAACATGCCCACAAAACTTACTGTAGTGTGTTTGTGATTATCACGCCTATAAAATAAAAATTTTAATCAATATACAGATACATTTATTATACCAAGTACAAAAACACTGCCATTTTGATATTCTGGCAGCTCAACTAACCATTCAGGTTGGACTCTGAATCAACCCTTTTGTACCGTGTTATTCCTTTCCCCTACTTAAACAAAAGATGACGCTTTGATAAAAAACTATAATTTTCATAGAGATAGTGAGCTTTAATGCAACAAAACCAAGAAGTGTGTGGGCTCTAGATTTGTGATCGAAAACAGAACTGCCACAGCTAAAAATAAACCATGCCACAGCATGCACGCTATCCCAATGGCTGGGGCCCCTCCACTGGATCCCAGCTCCAAAAACAGATCTCTGAGGCCTGACAAAACAGCCAGCAGGGATCTTCATCTTGTTTAAAGCATTAACCATCCTTCTATCCCTCCTTGTCTTCTTCACTAATACACATACACATATATTTACTCTTAATCTTCTTAGGATGGAAGACTGGGGCGGGTTTGCTAACATTTACAGCAAACACTTCTTTTGGAGCAAAGACAATAAAGGAAAAGGCAGTTAATGTCTCCAGGTATCTCGTTATAGCCTGTAGAACTGTTTTTATGTGCAACTGCAGCACATTTAGACTTTAATATTAACACACAGTTTTTGTAGTGACCAGAGATGCCAAAATAGATGGAAGAAAACATGAGACGAATGTAAAATAGAAACACTTTTAACATCCCCTGGTCAAACTGGGGCTGTGCACATATCATAGGATACAGTTCTAACAGGAGCTCAAGTAACCACAAAATGTTAAAAGAAAAGAAAAAGTAAGCCAGGAACATGGAATTGATAAGTATGAACAGAAATATGAGGCACAGAGACAGCCACCGAAGCCCAGGAGCAAACCAGGTCCTAATGAATAAAAATGAAATCTTGTCAAATTAAGTGACAGGTTAATTTGCAGTCCTAAGATACAATATGAGCAACCAGGGGTTGTAAGGGGAAAAACAATGGGAGGGAGGATTAGAAACGTAATTGGAAGTAAAGGCCTTGTCCCTGCACAAGATAATACTGCCATCTATCTGTAGAGATCAGCAAAGGAAAAACTCTGTCTTTAGTTTGCAACACATAAAAGAACCAGGAACAGTTATAGAAATTACACAAATTCACCTGATTAAAACACACGGGAAATATTAAATGCCGAAAACATGTCTGCCCCCGAAAAATGTAGGTGAACTGTGTACAACATTCACAGTCCTGCCAGATAGAATTGACCCCACCCAAAACCCGACCAAAATGTATACTGTACTGCAGCAGTAGCGACAAACACCACCAGTAACAGAACCACAATAGCAAAATGACAACATAACCTGTTCATATCTATGTCTGAGACTGACAGACATGATTTACCAAGACACTGAGGGATCTTGGGTCTACCTTTAAATGCAGAACAAGGAACATGCTGTTGGTAACAACTTCATATGTTGCTGAGGAACACAGCTGATTGTCTGAATGCTACTTTTACAAGTTGTGTACAATCAGCTAAGCTGTCTCGTACGCAGAGACGTTAAACATCCCCGAAAGTAAGTGAGCCCTAATTTTTTTAAATCAGAGATAAGGGCTGCATTGAGCTTTGCTATTGTCAAATTTAGACGCTGTTATCAATGACTTTAGATCCAAATCCCTCTACCCCTCTTTTCTGTAACTTTTATTATATTTTGCATCTTAAATTCATTATATTTTCAGCTGATTCTGATTGCAACTGACTCTTGATTGGCTAAGATGCGGCTGGTGAGTCATTTTCAGCGACTTTGTTAACACAAATATGAGTCCGGTTGTTAAATCATCTCCATGTCTTAACGAATGGATAATATGCAAATTTAAGTTTTGTTAAACATTTTTAAAAAACGCCACTCTGGTCTAAAACCTGCCCAAATATTGTCCACCTGCCCAAATTCAAAACCACCCAATTGGGCGGGAACCTCCCTATCCCTCAACACTGCACTCTGCTTCTGATCCGTGCGCACTCAGTGTTTTGGAGGAGGCATAGAATTTGGGTGGTGAAACTTGTCAGGGATGGATTGTATGATTGCAATGCTAGCCAGCAAACATTACCATTTTCCAGATGATGTTTTCTGCCTTTAAATCGTTGAGCATTATTCAAAAGATTTTTGCAATTTCTAAAAAATGCAATTTTTATAATAACTTTTTTATGACGAAATAAAAAGTATTATTTTAATGTATGCCTCATCATGATTTTGTATTGTAAGATGCCTTCGTATTGTCAGATACAATAGTAATTGACATATAAGTTGTACCACTAGTCATTCTACACACAAATGCAGTTATCTGGGTGCACTGTCCGCGGGGAAAGAGATGTTGTAGTTAGGTAACTGTGGTTTCTTTGCACCATTCCCTGCATTACAGTTGCAATACAAGGCTGAGCAAGCAAATTAATCCTAATATGAAACATTTTATGTTGCTACATAGCAGAAACTGAAAATATACGACCATGAGTGACATTAAAGGCAAACACTAATCCATGAGAAAATAACAGAAACATTGTTCTCAAGCCTCCTTTTTTCCCAATGGATGTAATGGCATTGAATTGGACATGAGACTTGCTTTGATCTTGGGCTGTGGAGAGGAAAATATGTGTGGTTTGTGCCTATCTCCTATGGCACATTGGGATGATCCAAGGCTAGAGTCCATTAGTTGACTTCCTGTAACTTAGCATAAGCTTGTTTGCCCCCTGACATATTTAAATCTTAAAATTCATTCATTTTAAATAATTACAAGAACATAACACCCTGTTAATCTGCTTAAACCAAAAGAAACAACTCTGCTCTCATCAAATAAAATCTTGATTACTACATAGGTCACATTTACATTTTACTGGCAAACGCTCTTATCCAAAACATCTTAGAAATGTAAGGTGTATTGCTTTTACTTGACTGACTGGGGTCCAGGTCAAGAAGCAGACAAGCCAGCTAAACCGACCATCTGCTAGCTGCCTCACAACACAAAGGTCAATTAATTCTCAGCAAATAGAGATTTTTTCACCTATATATCACACAATTAAGACCGTTTCTGTTCCCCGAACTAGAAAATATAAAAAAACGTACGAACCAGTTTATGAGTAACAACTTAATTACAGATCAACCAATACAAAACAGATGCAATATGGATAAACAAAAGATAAAGCTTGACTTATTGAATATGATATCCCTTTTAACAAAAACGCTTTATGTAAATTATATGATCACGGATCATAATTTCTATGTGCTCCGTTTGTCAGAAACCTGGCTAAAACCTAATGATTACATTATTTTAAGTGAGTCAAACCCCCAAGACTACCTTTGAGCCAGCTCCAAAAAGTAAAGGGGGAGGTGTTGCTTCAATATATAACAATATTTTCAGGACTTCTCAGAGGGCAGGTTTCAAGTATAACTTGTTTGAAGTAATGGTGCTTCATATTAAAGTATCCAGAGAGGCAAATGTTAATGATAAATCCCCTGTGATGTTTGTACCAGCAACTGTACATAGGCCAGCGGGGTGCCAGTTGTTATGCTGCTTTGACATAATGTATTTTATATAAATAAATATAAATATATATTTATATTTCTATATAAATAAAGGTAAATTGACTTGACTTGACTTGACTCAAAGGACATTTCAGTCATTGTCTGCTGATTCGAAGCGTTCAAAACCGCAACTTTCTGCTTAAAAGTTTTACTCTCTAAACACCAGACCACATCTGACCCCACGTTTGTCGAAATTTTTTCTCTGTTTGTGCTCCCCTGTGTGCGTGGACTCTTTTACTTCCTGTCTTGTGTCATCTGTTTTGTAGTACTTTAAAGTTAATTTGCTTATTGGTCGTGTGTTAAATCTGGCCCAGGTGTGTCTTGTCATTTTGTTGTCAGGGATAGACAAATGAAGAAGCCAGATGCAGGCAGCGCACTGGAATTAAACTCAAAGACTTTAATACACAAAGATTAAAAATCCATCTCTTTAACCTGGCTTACACATAAATACTAACATGCTTCCAATATTCAAATCCGTTAAAGGATTTTTAGGCTGTCTTTATTTAAGAAACCTGGAACCGGGAACACTCTCCGCAAAACAATATATTTGCTCTAACTTTAGAAGAATGGCATCTAAGCTAATATTGGTTTCTTTCTCTCTTCTTCCGAGCTCTTCAGGGTCACGGGATCCAGTCTGTATCCAGATCAGATGGCATTGCAGTCACCAGGATCCAGTGCATATCCAGACCAGATGGAGACCAGGACGATTAGAACCCCAGATGCAGATCAGGATGGGACCTTGGAAGACAGATGATTTTTCTCGACTTCGCTTCTACTTCGCTAATCGACCTACTGATTAAATTCTAGTCAGAGGATTGCTGGCTCCCCATCTGCGCCTAGCTTTCCCTCGAGTCACAATATCCAGACTATACCTGGATCAGTAGGACATTGCTCTAAGCCGGAGTCAGCATGTATGTGGACCAGATGGTGGGTCCAGAACTAGGAAAAGCCCTCTACAGCCATCGAACAAAGCGAAGCCAAGGACAAGAACACCACAAATACCAATCCCCTGCGAAGACCTCGCCTGTGATGATCATCGGGATACAACAACAACCCACAGATGTTTCTTCTCCATTTTGCTGCAGCCTGGACTTGAACTGCTGGATTTGTCTGGTCAGGGGAGAACTGGCCCCCAACTGAGCCTGGTTTCTACCAAGGTTTTTTTCACCATTTCTGTCACTGATGGAGTTACGGTTTCCTTGACACTGTCTCCTCTGGCTTGCTTAGTTGGGGTCCCCTCATTTACAACGATATCGTTGAATTGATTGAAATTGAAAGCACAGACATTTTTAAGTGAATAAAGAGGACATCAACAAATTGAAAATGAATGCAGAGACACCATTAAACTGAACAGAGATAACGTCAATATATATTGCCTTTAAGTAACATTAAGCATTATGACACACTGTTTTACTAATTATTGTTGTTAAGCTGCTTTGATGCAATGTATTTTGTCTAAAGCGTTATATAAATAAAGGTGACATTGACTAACAAAAATCACCAACAATGGGGAAATGGATTAAATAAAATACAAAACAAACTACTTGCCAAGAGGGGGCAAAAGCAAAACACAGGTATTAACTAACAGGCACGGGATGAATTTAGAGGCATAGGATTAACAGGCACGGAGGAAACAGGCATAGGAGTAGAAAACAGACACATCAACACGAACATTCGATACAAACAGCATTACAAAAAACAAACCAGCACAGCAAAGCAAACACAACGGGTTTAAATAGGAAAACATAACGAGGGATAACGACATGAGGGCAGGTGTGGGGAATGAAACAATGATGGGAAGATAGACAAGACAACGAGGGGGCGGAGCCAGGAGACAAGACAAGAGAGTACACGGCATGTCATAACAAACAATGCCATTTGTCTCACACAAAAAAACACATGGGTATGCCATGATTCTGCCGAACTCATGAAAACCATGGTCAAGAGAGGCAGAATCATGACATTTGTTTTCCCCGGTGTATAAAAGCCCTTATGTTTAACTTGTCTGGTGTCCCACATTGAATGTACTTGCTTGTAACAATGTTTGGATGTTGTGTCTTTCTTGTTTCTCTACAGCTCAGCATTCAACACCATAGTGCCTTCCACACTTGTTGAGAAGCTCCAGAATCTTGGACTGAACAGACCTCTGTGCAACTGGATCCTGGACTTCCTGACAGGCAGAAGTCAGGTGGTCAGAATGGGCAACAACACCTCATCCCCGCTGACCCTCAACACTGGTGCTCCTCAGGGCTGCGTTCTCAGCCCACTCCTGTACTCCCTGTACACGCACGACTGTACAGCCACGCACAGCTCCAATGTCATTGTCAAGTTCGCTGATGACACAACCGTCATAGGCCTGATCACCGACAACGATGGGACGGCCTACAGAGAGGAGGTGAGCACCCTGACTAAATGGTGTCAGGAGAACCACCTTTCAATAAACACGGACAAGACCAAGGAGCTGGTGGTAGACTTCAGGAGACAGAGCAGAGAACACAGACCCATCACTATCGGCGAGACACCTGTGGAGCGGGTATGCAGTTTCAAGTTCCTCGGCGTCAACATCAGCGAGGATCTCACCTGGTCCATCCACACCAACGCGGTGCTGAAAAAAGCACAACAGCGCCTCTTCTTCCTGAGAAGGCTGAGGAAGTTTGGCATGAGCCCCAGCATCCTCAGAACCTTCTACACCTGCACCATAGAGAGCATCCTGACGAGCTGCATCACTGCCTGGTTTGGAAACAGCACTGCTGGCAACCGCAAAGCTCTGAAAAGGGTCGTGCGAACTGCCAGCCACATTGTTGGAGGTGAGCTTCCTTCCCTCCAGGACATCTACAACAGGCGGTGCATAAGAAAATCCCGGAAGATCATCAGGGACTCTAGCCACCCATCTCACAGACTGCTCTCTATGCTGCCCTAAGGAAGACGTCTCCGGAGCATCCGCACGAGTTGACTGAGGGATAGCTTTTTCCCTCAGGCTATCCGACTCATGAACAATCAGAACTGATACATTCCACACACAATATGTCACACACTGCACTTTAACTCCAAAGTTTAACACTGGACAATATATACACAGTGCACTTTATACAACAGTCTACCTTCATCCTACGCACAACTACTAACTGTATTAGGACTACGTCCACTCTGCTGCACCTTACAATCTTTATGCACATCTTGTTTACATTATGCAGATGCAGAATGTGCACACTCTGTGTTTAGTGTTTAAGGTTTTTCTCGTGCTAAATGTATGTATGTACACACTGTGTTGAATGTTTCGACTGTGTTTGTCTATAGTACACTATGTGTACTGACTATATGTATGTGCATATTGCACACTGTCGTATGTGGTCTGCACTATATGTTTCATATTACATGTTACCTGTACTGCGCTGTTTTTGGAGCAAGCTCCTAAGAATTTCACTCACCAGGGCACATGTGCCTTGGTGATGTGACAATAAAAGTGAATTGAATTGAATTGTTCTGTAAATTTTAGCTATTGCTTTGTTTGGTATATTAAGACCTCTCATATCTTACTGAATTTGGTTCTGCTGTTCTGCCTGGTCCCCTAAAAACACATTTTACAACAGTTGAAAAATCTATGATTTGTTCTAAAAAAAGATGACGTGATCCATACTGATTAAATATTAAAGTGAGTGATTTGTTTCTGTGGGCTGGAAACAAAAGTAATACAAGAACTTTAAAATTAAACAGATCTATTTTAAATAATAAATACATTTTTCATGTGAAAGCAGAAGACTGATACCACATTTTCAATAAATCGAATTGTTAGGAATTATTATATATTCAAGCATCCTTTTTTCCAGTGGGACTACTATTAAGAATTATGCAGTTGAAAGTTCTGGTGGAAGTAGTGTTAAATGTAAGTGTAGTTTGTAATTACAGCATGTGTTTTTATAAAACCTTGCTTACCCTCTGGGGTTGTTTGAGACAATAATGCCAAGGACTGTAAAATTATCCATCTTTCTTGATCATACAGATAAAACATGGCTTTATTTTGCTAGATTTTAAAATTGCTCTTTGAAGCGAACGTACAGTTTTTGACAAATTGCCCCACAAATTCAACGTGGACAGCTTATATCAAGCAAATAAATAAAACATGAATTAGATTTTTTTATATGTTCCAAGAGATGCAACACTTCATGATCTTCAATAAAATAATCAGACGATGAACATTATTTCAGTAGATTCTTACATTTATTTTTACCTCAACCACAAATGATAAAAAAATAAAAGTGGAGTGGCATGACATGACATGACATAACATGAAGTGACGTGACATGACGTGTCGCCAAGTATGGTATCCCACACTTGGAATTTGTGCTCTGTATTTAACCCATGCCAGTGTACACACACAGCAAGTGAACACACACACACTGTGAACACACACCTGGAGCAGTGGGCAGCCATGCGGCAGAGCCCAGGAAGCAGTTGGAGGCAACAGTGCCTTGCTCAAGGGACTCACCTCAGTTGTAGTATCCCCGCTGGTATCAAATATAAAACCAGCGACCTTCGGATCTAGAGCTGAACACTTTAACCACCAGGTCAAAGTGCACCCACAATAAGGTTTTTGTTGACCAAAATTAATTCTTCATAATTGGACATTAATTTGTTTTAATATAAATACAATTTGCAAATACATATAACAAATATATAATAATTTGTTTTAATGACATACAATATACTTCCAAAAGTAAGTGACATCCTATTCCTAATCCATTTGCTTCAATTTGATGTTGGTCCACCCTTTGCAGCTAAAACAGCTTCAACTTTTTTGGAGAGGATGTCCACAAGATAAAGGAATGTGTGTATGGAAATCACAATTCTTCCAGAATTGCATTTTTGAGGCCGAACACTTATTTTGGACGAAAAAGCCTGGCTGTTAGACTCCGCTCTAATTCATCCCAAAGGTGTTCTGTTGGGTTGAGTTTAGGACTCTGTGATAGTTTGGTATTATATCAACTGCTAGTCATGCGGGGATATTTTGCTTCTGGACGCAGTTGAATAAAGCTGTGTAAAATAGCAGGAACCGCATCTTAGCATTTTGATCTGACATACCCAATAAAACAAGCAGGCTCTGCTAATACAGCTTTGGGCTCTTGTGAAGGTCTACCATAATTCAAACATATGTAAGCAGATTTGTTTATTCCCCTCAGTTATACATTTGTAATTTTCAGTTTGGCTGCAGTAGCTGCATGGCTGAAAGACAAAATGTCTCTCAAAGCAGTATAAAATTAGAAAAACATAGGCTGACAATTCAGAATACTTTGCTCAGCTCCTATAAGCTGAGTTTCCAGCTTACTAAAAATATCATAGATTAGTAAAACAAAAAAAAATTGCTTTGAGAGATATTTCAAAATGACTGTAGGGCAACCTGGATCATAACTTATTTGACAAGACACACAAAAAGTCATTACACGTTTTCTTTCTTATGGATAATTTTGAGAGTGCGCCAGTAGAATCGATAGAATGGAAGTTACAACACAGCTAGAACTATGGCAGGCAGGAAACTTGCAGTGAGTGGTCTGCTTGTCAGTAGAGTACAACAAATCGACTAAAACAATGAAAGAAAATTCATAGACAGTGGTGAGCTAGCTCCACGTCCCTGTCAGAGATCTTCTGCATTGATGGACAACAAACGCCTTTAGCAGAGACTGCCTCAGTGTGGTCTCTTACTGTTATTGTAGGAACTTTTTGACTGATAGGTAGACCAATGCACCCATATCTGCAAGTGTCAAAAGTGAGGGCGAGTGAGAAAACAGCAAGAAGTATTACGATCAAGTCAGAGAAGTCCTGATGGTGCCATGCAGTCTTAATGGCCAGAAAATGTCAGGTTTTGCAGTCAACTGTAGACACTGGTGAGTGGGATGGTTGCCAAATTTAGACACTGATTACCAACAGTCCAAAAAGTAAAAAATATGAATTCATGGAAATCTTCCAGACTAAAAGAAATAGGGGGCAAATCTTCTATTTGATTACATTGACTAACATTTTAAACAGGATAATAAAATAACATTTCACCAGTTCCAAGATTATTTTTTGCATATTGTTTGAATATTGCTCTTATCTAGTTCTTTTCTTTAATTGTCCTTTGGTTCACAGTAATTAGTTTTTCTTCTGTTTATTTTGTCTTTAACCATGTGTTTTCAAATTCTTACTGTCACTAAAAACACTTAAATCTTCTGGGTTACGTCATAGACAACGGAACAAATATAATCTGCAAACTATTATGACATCCTCAACCTATTCCCTTAAAATACCCATAGGCTTATAGAAATGCCAATCAGTTGTCAACAAGGCAGACTTTATTCCTGCCATTGTTAAACACTCTGGTCTCTTGCTACTGACCTCTGTTTTCACTTTGTAGCTTACATAAAAAAACTTCCTCTAGGTATATTATTTACATGTGTTATAAGGAACGAATCCTTGTTTTTTCTTAATTTTTTTCCCAACCCAGCTTCTTTTTTAATAGTTCATCCGAAAACTGTGCTAAGATTATTTCATCAAGCATGGTAAGTAATTGCTTCTTCTACTATTGTTATTTGCACTCTTTGCCACATTTGCAGTTTATACATGTCGCTGATGAGGGATTCACATTTGATAAATACAGGGAGAAAGTAAGGCTGACAGAAAAGATTTTAGAATAGGAGACACGCATCCAAACTTTAATTGAGGAGAGTAAGAATGTTAGGGCTCTAGAAACAGCTTTAAATGCATCTGGCTCTGGCTTTCTAGTCCATTTTTCGGTTCCGGCAACAGAGACCAGCAGGGCAATTGGGTGACAGTGAAGTAGTATAGTCTTGGGTGAAAATACCGCTCTTCTGTCCAGGTGCTCCCCACTGAGTGATGCACCCACTGAGAAACCTTAAAGTTCTTTAGTTATTGGTGATTTTTTTTAACTGAGTGTGAATAAAGAGACACAAGCCACCATAGTCAACTCTGTATTGAGTGCCAGAGCACCTGATATCTTGGCAATTTTAAAAGTGTTGGCTAATGCTTAACACAATTACAGTAAGATTGTTATTCTTGCCGGCGCTAATAATATTTGACTAGGTCAGTTGGACATCACTAAAAATTACTTTAAAGAGGTGTATGAACTCACGAACACAATGTCAGACACTGCAATATGCTCTAGTCCCCTCCCTGCTTACCGTGTTGATAAGATTCAAAGCAAATGGTCATCACTCAAGGGCTGGATGTCTAAGTGATGCCTACATGATAATATATACGTTTCACTGACAACTGGATGAGCTTTTGGGGCAGCTGACCTGACCTGTTTAAAAGAGATGGTCTCCAGGGATGGTGCCGCACTTCTGTCTAGAAATATGGCACATTCACAGTCTTAGAGTTTATACTTCACTTTCTGGGGCCCAGGTCAGGAAAGATTACCGTCGGAAAGGTAAAGGGGAAGGTGTTGCTTCAATATATGGTTTCAAGTATAACTCCTTGGAAGTAATGGTGCTTCACACAACACTGTCCAGAGTCTCAGAACCGCAACGTCTTAACACCGGTGTACCTCAGGGCTTAGTACTTGGACCGTTGCTCTTCTTGATCTACATGACATCCCTGGGATCAGTCATTCGTAACATGGATTTTCCTATTACTGTTATGCGGATGACACGCAACTTTACCTTGTGTTTCATCCTGAAGATCAGACGATGAGTCTCAGCATCCCTAAGTGACATCTTGCTAAAACTGAACTTCTTGTTATCCATGCCAATCCAAAGACCCTTCACAACCTCTCTATACAACTAGGGTCATCAACGATTGTGCCCTCCAGGTCTGCGAGAAACTTGGGAGTAATCATCAATGATCAGCTCAACTTCACGGATTATGTTGGCGCCACTGCCAGATCCTCCAGATTCATGCTCTACAACATCAGGAAGATCAGACCTTTTCTCTCAGAACATGCTACACAAATTCTGGTCCAGGCTCGGTCCTGTCCAGCAGTGAAAGATAATTGATGAATTCTTGATTGACTCTCTTCCTTTTCTAGCACAGAACCTGAAATAACTAAATATTTAATATAATTTATAACTGGCCTGTGGTTGGGTGAGAAGGAGTAATGTCTGGCATGAGATACTGTATGACATAAGAAAAAATTGATTTTCTGATTAGGTCTCTCTAAAAATCATAATATTCTGTTCATCCCTGCTTTTGAAACATTAAAATGTATGTGTAAAAATGTAGATTCAATCTTATTTTGAGGACTTTGTCCAATGTCCAATGCTCATGCTGTTCGCAGGTGGCGATATCAAAATCCATCTCAGTTAGAGAGACACAAATGTTCCAGAGACAAATGGGATTGAACTAAACATGTCCAGAGGTAAAGTTTATGGTACAATAAGTCTGAAAACACTTTGAGCCTGAAGCCTGGAGTTCCTTCGCAAATCTGCTGCTGTTTATGTTTGACTTAATCTAAAGCTTAATTTTTTTACAATAAGGATCATGTTATAAGCTACTGTTTGAATACCTTTCTGACAAGTGTTTGTTGCTCTCTACGGAATATTCATATGATAATGGAAATTTAATTAGAAAAATTGGCCTACCACAGTGAATTTAGACAATGCATTATTGTTCTGATAAGAACTGGCATTTGATTTTTCTCTTGCTTCAGATGCTAAATGTCCTGTTTCACAAAACATGACTAACATGACCATAAAATCCTAAGAACTTAATTATTAAGTAGCATAAATTGTTTTAAAAATTTTACCCACACTTGGTGTAAATTGAATATCATAGTAAAGTACACAATTGGTGTTAAATTTTAATAATCACACTGTCAATTTTATAAGACTTACACTTATACCATAAAAAATCTAGTGCACATTTAACTCAATTTAGTCTGGACCTATATAAACGTGCTGCTGGTGTACATTTAACCCATGGTGATTTGTTAAGTAGCTTTAATTACACACTCATTGCAGCTCACTGTTCTGCATTAGCCAATTAACAAATTAATATAAAAGTATTGAACTGCAAATTTAGTCACCACACACAAAATAATTTTACCTGTTTAAAAGTAAAATATAAATGTTTGGCATGAAAGAAATTTGGCAGGCTTATCAAATCATAATTCATAATCGGCATGAACAAAAAGTATATTTCTTGCTATATTTACCAAAAATCCACAGCTAAAAAGCAAGGATGAACACTGTCACAACTTCTTATCCTTCACCACAATGACCATTAAAAAGAAGCATTGCTGGCACTGGTCTTATTAACCCCATTTCACCAAATAAAATTGTATACTCTACACAATGATAACACACTCTAGTCATGGTGCCGTACAACAGCTGAAAGTTATGTCTTCCCCTCTACCTCTGCTTCTGAGAAGGACAGGTTGTTGCACTTCAAGAACCAACAACTTTCATTGTACCTTTTTAGCGACAAAAAAACAGCAACAAAGCAGCCCCAGGAAACTCCTCTTCACTGGCTCAGCTGATGACATGCTTGTGTTGAATTCCAAACATAGGATTGAGTAGTTGCCGCTCCAATGACTGACTATCTCGAGAGGGAGAAGGTGACAGCACTTGACAGCATATGGTGTGCCTCATAGCCAAAATACTTGACATTAACACAAACAAGTCAGCAGAGATCACCTGAGAGGGATAAGGGATAGACTGTCAGAATATGCATGGGTAATGACACATAGTACTATGATAATGACACGGACAACTACATTCTCTGGTGCTGTTGTCAGATTTAAATAACAGTGAAAAAGATAGAGGTACGTGAACTGTATGTCAAAACAAAGAAACAAAATGATGTAAAATTTAAGTGTCTATGTGTGTCACAAATCAAAGCAGATGCTACATTTTAGGAATAATGGAGTAGAGAACACAAGTGATATTAATTTTAATGACAGTGGCTTGGCTCATAGTTATCTATATATAAATAACTTTTGTGGATGTAGATACAAATAATGTAAATCAGTAGATTAAAATAAATACACAATTCGCATTTCAGCCTTAAAAACATATCTACAATGCAGTTTCATAAGTAGTTTCTTTTTAGCTAATAGTTTCTTTTCATGACTATTAAACTGAAAAAACACGAAAAAAACCATAAACAAAATAACAAGCACAGGCTCTCAGGCCCAAAAACATAGGCAAACTCCAAATGTTATGCATTTCAGACATATCTTGTTACCATACACCTCTGCAAGCTTCTCACCAACTTCACAGATAAAAATAACACACCCTCAAATACCGCCATCACTAACTCCTTTTCCGATACACACAATTGCACGCATGCACGCACTCACACACGCACGCACACACGCACGCACGCACGCACGCACGCACACACAGACACACACACACACACAAGCACGCAGACACACACATGCATGCACACTTACACAAACAGTCGAAGGGGGAGCTTGAGGCAGTGAGGCACCTGGTAGTAGGAGGTGATTGAAAAGGCACCAGAAAGGTGTCAGTGCATCACATTAATTATCCCTGTTGATCCTGTAGAAATTCTGGCCCAGGGTGCAGCTGACACAAACTCCCAGGGCAGAGTGAGAAGTTGAGTGTGTACGGATGACAGGAGGTGGCTGTGAGCCTAACACTCAAATGTGTCTCCACACAGACACATGCACATCAAAATGGAACACTTTAGTCTCCATGGGGTCCACTTACTGCACAGTCTCTTAAGAATATTTGTACTGACACTTGGACTGATTGGGCTTTGCACCAAAAGTGGTTGGAATAAATATATACTTTTATTTCATAACAGTGCCATTAAACAGAAAACACAACTGGACGAATAATTGTTCTTTTAAAGCCGTGAATATTCATATATGCCAAAAATATATTTTTTAATTATTTAAAAAATAAAGTAATTTCATACATCTCATAGAAAAAGCCACTATGATGGCGCGCATTCAAATGATAGGTTTTAGAAATAATTAAACAACTAGTTGTTTAATTGTTTGCTTAACCTAGTTCTTTGCAGAGACCATGTAGGTTTTTCTAATAACAAGCCAAATATAACCCTGTAAAATACAATACCTAGCAAGTTAAAGATACATCTTAGTAGTATTGGATGTATTATTTTGGGGTAACATTAAAGAATTCATTACTTGGAAAAACTAAAGGCTGAAAGAAATTGTTACTTGGCTTAAGGACAGAACAAAAACAACATTACATTAAACGAAAAAAACAAAGACTGACCACCAACAATGGAAACCAAAAGGCTTTTTAACAATTGGAGAACCATTTAACAAGACACACCCGGGGAACAATCAACACGAGAAACAATTAACAAAAGAACTACAAATGACTTCAAAACCGATAACATGAACAGGAACTAAACAGAACTAAACCAAATGGCAAGATAAACATTGTATCACAAGACACACATCATGAGACTAATACATCCAACAACTCATATACATTTCTAGTATGCACTTAATTTTCAGTATACATGCTGTATATGCTGGTGCTCCTTTGAACCTTCATCTCTCCTCACAACCTTCATTGAAACATAAAAACAATTATGGCTTCGTTTCTGTGTTCAACCTGCATTATAGAAAGGATATTATGCGGATAAAACAAATCAGAGTTATAAACAGTAGCCTAAATTCGAAGTCAAATGAGCTTCCTGAAAATATTTTATATTCTTAAATGCTTTTAAATTAGAGGTTTAAAATTTGAACTTGTTTTTTCTACTGGATGTTCTGGGGTGAACGGAATGACCAAAAATCAATTTTATGGAATCAATAATTTTATTTCATACAAAACTACCAAGGGGGAGCTGTCATGAGAGGAACTAGCTCTGTGAGCCAAGCCTGGTTGGGCCAGTGCGGAGCAACTAGAAGGACTTGGTGCTCCTCTGCCCTGACCTTGCACAGGACCTGGTGCCTGTGTGCTACATTCTCCTCGGAACCCAACCCTTAAGCCAATGCTGAAGTGGTCCCGTGTGCTTCAAACAGAGTGGGATTACACCAGTCGAGGAGGCCACATGCCCCAGGAGCCTCTGAAATTGTTTCAGGGGGACTGCAAGACGCCTGAGCTTGCTGTGAGTCGTGCAAACATGGTGACAGGGTCTGATTCCATACCGAGGTAAGAGATGCTCTGCACCGGTTGAGTTTGCTCTTTTCTCAGTAGGCCTGTAAACCTTTCTAGGTGCAAGAGCACTAAATCCCTGTGTATATACGCTTAGTCTCGTGAGTGTGCCAAGACAGGTCAGTCGGCGAGATAGCTGAGTATGCGCAAGCCCCGCTGTCTGAGGGGGAACTGTGCTGCTTCCCTGACCTTTGTAAAGGAGCTCGTATTGGTACGCTTGACCCTCGACAACAAATGTAGAAACGGTCAGTGTAATGGAAGGATTGAGACGAGGGAATACATGTCCTTCAGGTCGATCGAGTCAAGAGCTTGCCTGCGAGAGACCGAAAAAAAGGGAACCTTACTTTCATGTTCAAAGAAATCACAGACCCCACAGTTTTGCAGGAGCTGCTCACTGCGACCAACTAGCCGCTCCAGGTGACCAAGGTAATGTCGCGTGCCCTGTGTCGGACAATGTAAAATCTGGTGGTCCAGGAAAGACATATCTGGCTGGACCTTTGGATGTCTGCTTTCTCGACGCACCCATCTCAAAGTGTGGGCTGTTTAGAGTCAAAGTTGAGGGCTTTTTGAGGGTCGAGCGTATTAGAACAAGGCCCAGCCCTTTGGTCTGTCCATGTCTCCGGCAGCCATGCTATCCCCCTCAGAGAGCAGGATGTGAAGGGCTCACTCCAGAGGAGTCCTGAGCCACTGCCCAAGAGGAGGCTACATCCCAGGTGGAGTGAGCCCTCACTTCAAGGCCAGATTTCAGGGATTTGTTTAGTGATGGATAGGGTGCCTGTGCTCGCCCAAAGAGAAGCAGGGAGGCAAAATGAGCAAGCAGACTCTCCTGAAAAGGGGAGAATGCACTCTCATAGGCCTATGCCCGGCCGGTGACCTCTGTAAGGCCCGAGCTGACACCGGCTCCACCCTGAAGTTGTAGAACCTTGCGGATGTGTTAGGCGTAGCCCAAACTGCAGCGCTGCAGATGTCTGCCAGATCCATACCGAGATAAGAGATGCTGTTCGTTGGGGAGAGCTTGCTCTTCTCTCGGTTGATCCGTAAACCCAGACGGCCTAGATGCTGGAGCACCAAGTGCCTGTGTGTACACAATAGATCTTGCGATGTATAGCTGGACATCGGAGAGGTCCCTTCTTCAGGTGAACCCCTTTCTTCAGTTTGTGCTCCATGCGTAGTGACTCCCGCATGATGTATTTCCTCACTCATGATTCCCCTCACCAGGTGAATCTGTGACCTTCTTCTCCTGTGTAACTCCCCAACAGGGTACCTAACATACTATTTTCCAATGAGTTCTTCCCGATCCGCAAGACCATGTGGTAATCTCCACATATCAACCTCCCAATGGCAGAATGTGGCCTCCGTAACGCTTTCCCTCCTTGAGGGCCAGCATTTCCCAGAGCAATTTAGGGTCGGGCGGCTATCCCGCTACAGAGAATCGGAAGGCTGTCGCACGTGGAGACTGGTGGTAAGGCCCTCTTCCATTTCCCCACTGGATGGTCACTCTCTGGATTAGAAGCCCTCACCTTTGACCCGCTTAGGCCTGTCTGGAATTTCATATGCTCCTTTGTCTACCATTCTGGCTACCGAGGGAGTTCACAGCGGTCATCATCACAGCTGTTTACATTCAAGCCAACACAGAGCAGGCACTCAAGGATCTGATTGGGAATATAAGTCGGCAGGAAACCGTGCACCCAGAGGCAGCGTTTATTGTTATGGGGGACTTTAACAAAGCAAATTTCAGGAAAATAGCACCAAAATACTTTCAACACATCACTATTAACACTCGTCATTATCGTGTACTGGACCACTGTTACTCTCCCTTCCGGGACGCCTACAAATCTCTGCCCCGTCCACCGTTCGGCAAATCAGATCACTTCTCCATTTTTCCGCTGCCTGCTTATAGGCAGAAACTGAAAGAGGAAGCCCCCACCCTCAGGACAATTCAGTGCTGGTCGGACCAATCAGACGCTACACTTCAGGAATGTTTTGATGAAATGGACTGGGACATGTTCCGGGCAACGTCTGATGACGACATCGAGGTGTATTCAGACACTGTAACGTGTTTCATCAGGAAGTGTGTAGAAGATGTGGTGCCTACAAAAACAATCCGCATCTACCCCAACCAAAAACAACGATGTTCAAGCAGCCTTGTCAGCCCGGACATCCATTTTTTAATCCGGAGATGCTGACGATCACAAACAAGCCAGTTACAGTCTCAGAAAATCCATCAGAACCGCAAAAAGACAATACAAAAACAAAGTGGAAGATCAATTCAACACCAACGATGCACGAAGCATGTGGCAGGGCATCACTAACATCACAGACTTTAAATGGAATAAATCAGCTAATGTGAACATCGCTGCCTCTTTACCGGATGAGCTAAATAACTTTTATACTCGTTTCGAGGCTCACAACCCAGCCCAAACAGAGAGAGTTCCCGCACCTGCTGCAGAAGATGTGACCTCACTCTCCATCTCAGTCGCGGATGTAACCGGATCCTTCACACGGGTAAATATCCATAAAGCTGCGGGTCCAAATGGCATCCCAGACCGTGTGCTCCGGGCATGCGCATACCGACTAGCCTGTGTTTTCACAGACATTTTTAACCCCTCCCTCTGTCTGTCTGGGGTTCCGTCATGCTTCAAAACATCTACCATTGTGTCCATACCTAAGAAAAGCAAAACCACATGCATAAATGACTGGAGGCCTGTTGCTCTCTTACCCATCTTCAGTAAGAGCTTTGAGAGACTCATCAGTGTCAAGTTTGCTGATGACACAACTGTGATAGTCCTGATCACCAGAAACGATGAGACGGCCTACGGAGAGGAGGTGAGCAGACTGACTAAATGGTGTCAGTAGAACCACCTCTCACTCAACACTGACAAGACCAAGGAGCTGGTGGTAGATTTCAGGAGACGGACCAGAGAACACACACCCATCACCATCGACAGGACACCTGTGGAGCGGGTATGCAGCTTCAAGTTCCTCGGCATCAACATCAGTGAGGATCTCACCTGGTCCTTACACACCGACGCAGTGCTGAAGAAGGCACAACAGCAGCTATTCTTCCTTAAAGTGCTGAGGAAGTTTGGAATGAGCCCCAGCATCCTCAGAACATTCTACACCTGCACCATAGAGAGCATCCTGACGAGCTGCATCACTGCCTGGTTTGGAAACAGCACTGCTGGAAACCGTAAAACTCTGAAAAGGGTTGTGCGAACTGCCAGCCACATTGTTGGAGGTGAGCTTCCTTCCCTCCAGGACATCTACACCAGGCGGTGCATCAGGAAATCCCGGAAGATCATCAGGGACTCCAGCCACCCATCTCACAGACTGCTCTCTATGCTGCTTTAAGGAAGATGCAGCATCCGCTCCCGTACTAGTCGACTGAGGGATAGCTTTTTCCCTCAAGCTATCCGACTTATGAACAGTCAGAACTGATACACCCCGCATTGGCACACTCCAATATACGATATGCCACACACTGCACTTTAACTCCAAAGTTTAACACTGGACAATATATACACACTGCACTTTCTACAACAGTCTACCAATTAAAAATGTATATCATCCTATGCACAACTTCTTTACTGTATTCAGATCATGTTCACTCTGCTGCACTTTAGCATATTTCTTTGCACATTTTTGTTTACATAATGCAGAACGTGTAAACTCTGTGTTTAGTTTTTAATGTTTAGTGCTAAATTTATGTATGTACACACTGCGTTGAATGTTTCAACTTTGTTTGTGCAACAATCAATGTCAATGTCAATGTCACCTTTATTTATATTGCGCTTTAGAAAAAATACATTGGATCAAAGCAGCTTAACAACAATAATTAGTAAACCGTGTTCCATAATGCTTAATGTTAAAAGACAATACATTATTGAATTTGGGGACGTTATCTCTGTTCAGTTTAATGGTGTCTGTGCATTCATTTTCAATTTGTTGATGTCTTCCTTGTTTACTTTAAAAAGTGTCTGTGCATTCAAATTCAATCAAATCAAAGATATCGTTGTAAATGAGGGGACCCCAACTAAGCAAGCCAGAGGCGATAGCGGCAAGGAAACCATAACTCCAGTGATGACAGAAATGGAGAAAGAAACCTTGGGAGAAACCAGGCTCATTTGAGGGGCCATTTCTCCTCTGACCAGACAAATCCAGCAGTTCAAGTCCAGGCTGCAGCAGAATGAAGAAGACACATCTGTGTGCTGTGGTCGTATCCTGATGAACATCACAGACGAGGTATTCGCAGGGGATTAGTATCCGTGGTGTTCTTGTACTGGACTTCCCTTTGTTCGAGGGCTGTAGAGGGCTTTTCTAGTTCCCGACCCACCATCTGGTCCAGAGAAGAATCATCTGTCTCCTGTTGTCCCATCCTGATGGTCATCTGAGGCAAGGTCTTGAGAGGGATCTGCATTTGGTGTTCTAGTCGTCCTGGTCTCCGCTGTCCTTCCGGGCCCTAGGGGTCCTTTCTCCACAATCGGGTCTGGAGATGCACTGGATGCCTGCAATGCCATCTGATCTGGATACGGACTGGATCCAGTGGCTCCGAAGAGCTCGGAAGGAGAAACAGACCAATATTAGCGTAGATGCCATTCTACTAAAGTTATAGCAGATATATGGTGTGCTGTGGAGAGTGTTCTCGGTTCTGGATATCTTAAATAAATGTAGCCTAAAAATCCTTTAACGGATTTGAATATTAGAAGGATGTTAGTATTTATGTGTAAGCCAGGTTAAAGAGATGGGTTTTTAATCTAGATTAAAACTGCAAGGGTGTATCTGCCTCCCGAACACCTATTAGGTAAGTTATTCCATAGTTTAGGTGCCAAGTAGGAAAAGGATCTGCCGCCGGCAGTTGATTTTGATATTCTAGGTATTATCAAATTGCCTGAGTTTTGAGAACGTAGCGAACGCAGAGGATTAAAATGTAACAGGAGCTCTTTCAAATATTGAGGTGCAAAACCATTCAAGGCTTTGTAGGTAATAAGCAAGATTTTAAAATCCATACGATGTTTTATAGGGAGCCAGTGCAATGTTGACAGGAACAGAGTAATGAGGTCATACTTCCTGGTTCTTGTAAGAACTCTTGCTGCAGCATTTTGGACTAACTGTAATTTGTATTGCACCTAATAAAGCATTGCAGTAATCCAACCTTGATGTCATAAATGCATGGATTAACATTTCTGCATTTGATATTGAGAGCATGGGCCGTAATCTAGATATATTTTTGAGGTGAAAAAATGCGGTTTTACAAATGCACGATACGTGACTTTCTAAGGAGAGATTTTTATCAAATAGCACACCCAAGTTCCTAACCGATGACGAAGAGCTTACAGGGCAGCCATCAAATTTTAGACATATTTCTAGGTTGTTGTAGGTAGAGTTTTTTGGTCCTATAATTAACACCTCTGTTTTTCCAGAGTTAAGCAGCAGAAAATTACTCGTCATCCAGTTTTTTTATATCGACTATGCATTCCGTAAGTTTTTCGAATTTGTGTGTCTCACCGGGTAGTCAGGAAATATAGAGCTGAGTATCATCAGCATAACAATGAAAGCTTGATGATAGCTCCCAAAGGTAACATGTATAGCGTGAAGAGTAGCGGGCCAAGAACTGAGCCTTGAGGTACTCCATACTGAACTTGTGATCGATATGATAGCTCTTCATTTACTGCTACAAATTGATAGAGGTCAGTTTAGTATGACTTAAACAACGCTAATGCACTTCCATTTATGCCCACAAGAGGATCTATGACTTCTGGAAGCACCTCTTTTAGTAGCTTAGATGGAATAGGGTCTAACATACATGTTGTTGCTTTTGATGATTTTACAAGTTTACACAGTTCTTCCTCTTGTAATGTAGAGAATGAATGGAACTGTTCCTCTGGGGGTTTAAAAATTTTATGCGATAAAGTAGCTGACGGCTGAATGGTTACGATTTTATCTTTAATACTGTCAATTTTAGAAGTGAAGTAGGTCATAAAGTCATTACTGCTGTGGTGCTGGGAAATGTCAGCAGTTGTTGAGGCTATATTTTTCGTTAGTTTAGACACAATGTTGAATAAATACTTGGAGTCTTGTTTGTTTTCCTCTAAAAGATTAGAAAAGTAATCGGATCTAGCAGTTTTTAATGCCTTTCTGAAGGATAGGTTACTTTCCCGCCAAGCAATACAGAATACCTCTAGTTTTGTTTTCCTCCAACTGCGGTCCATTTTTCGGGCTGCTCTCTTTAGACTGCAAATATGCTCATTATACCAAGGAGTCAAACTTTTTTCCTTGACCTTCCTTAAGCTTAAGGGGGCAATGGAATTTAAAATGCTTGAAAAGAGCGAGTCTGTCATTTTAATCACATAATCTACTTGTTCTGGTGTGCTGTAAATGCTATGGAATTCGGATAAATCAGGAAGATTACTTACAAAGTCGTCTTTTGTGGTAGAAGTGATGGTTCTACAATATTTGTAACAAGAAGTTGGATTTACAACTCTGGCAAAAGATATCATCACTTTGCTGCAAAACTTCAACATCATCAAGATCAATTCCATGTGACAATATTAAATCTAGGGTATGGTTTGGCAGTGGGTGGATCCTGAAACATGTTGTCTAACTCCAATAGGGTTCAGAATATCTATAAAGGCTGATCCTAATGCATCATTTTCCTTATCAACATGGATATTAAAATCACCAACTATTAAAACTTTGTCTGAAGCCAGAACTAACTCAGATATAAAATCACCAAACTCTTTAATGAAGTCTGTATGGTGCCCTGGGGGCCTGTATACAGTAGCCAGTGCAAACATCAAAAGGGATTTATCATTCACATTTGTTTCTCTGGGTAGTGTTATATGAAGCACCATTACTTCAAACGAGTTGTACTTGAAACCTGCCCTCTGAGAAGTTTTTAAAATATTGTTATATATCGAAGCAACACCTCCCCCTTACCCTTTGGACGCGGCTCATGTTTATAACAGTAATCTTGTGGGGTGGACTCATTTAAAGTAATGTAATCATCAGGATTTAACCAGGTCTCTGTCAAACAAAGAACATCTAAATTATGATCAGTGAGCATATCATGTACAAAAAGAAATCTCTTAGAAAGGGATCTGATATTCAATAAACCAAGCTTTATCATTTGTTTATCAGAAGTGTAGCTGTTTTTTATTTGTTGATCCTCAATTAGGTTTTTATTTTTACTTTTAAACACGTTTGTACGTTTTTTGTATTTTCTAGTTCGGGGAACAGACACAGTCTTGATGGAGTGATATCTAGGAGAAATAATTTCTATGTGCTGAGAATTAACTGAGCTCTGTGATGTGAGACAGCCAGCAGACATTGGGTTAAGACAGTTTGTCTGCTGCATGACCTGGGCTCCAGTTAGTCAAGGATATACTCTAAGACTATGTTCCATATTTCTACACAGAAGAGCGGCTCCGCCCCAGGAGGGATGGAGACCATCTCTTTTCAACAGGTCAGGTCTGCCCCAAAAACTTGTTGTTAACTATGTTATTCTGTGGGCACCACTTAGACATCCAGCCTTTGAGTGATGATAATCTGCTATGAATCTCATCACCACGGTAAGCAGGGACAGGACCAGAACATATTACAGTGTCTGACATCATGCTTGCAAGTTCAAACACCTCTTTAAAAATATTTTTAGTTATCTCTGACTGGCGCAGTCAAACATCATTAGTGCCAGCATGAATAATAATCTTACTGTATTTACTTTTATCATTAGCCAGCACTTTTAAATTTGATAAGATGTCAGGCGCTCTGGCTCCTGGTAAACATTTGACTATGGTGGCTGGAGTCTCTATATTCACATTCCCTACAATAGAATCACCAATAACTAGAGAACTTTCATCAGGTTTCTCAGTGGGTGTATCACTGAGTGGGGAGAACCTGTTTAATTTTTTAATCGGAACAGAAGAGAGATGTTTTGACCCACGACTATGCCGTCTCATAGTCACCCAGTTGCCCTGCTGCACACGCTCTGTTACCGAAACCGAACAATGTGTATTAAACCCAGAGCTAGACGCATCCAAAGCTGTGTCTTTAACAAATTTACTATACTCAATTAAAGTTTGGATACTTGTCTCTAAATCTGAAATCTTCTCTGTCAGTCTTACTATTTCCCTGCATTTATCACATATGAATCCCTCATCAGTGACAGAGATAGATAAACTTTATATGTGACAACAAGCGCAAATAACAAGAGCAGGAGAAGCCATTACTCACCGTGTTTGATGAAGTAATATATCCACAGGTGTTTGATGACTTGTGAAAAACCTGGAGCGAGTGAGAGAAAAATGTAAATATAATGAAGCGATCAAATCTTATAACGATAGAAGAGGAAGAAAAAATAAATAAATGTAAAAAAAAATTATATATGGAGTGTAAGTTTTGGTGGAGTTTTTGGCGTGACTGTGTGTACTGATTATATGTGTGTTTATATTGCATACTGTCTTATGTTGAAGTCCGCACTATATGTTACATGTTATATGTTAAGTGTACTGCAATTTTTCTGGAGCAAGCTCCCAAGAATTTCACTCACTAGGGTACATGTGCCATGGTGATGTGACAATAAAGTGAATCGAATTGAATTATAATATGACTGGTTAAATGGACCTTGCCATGTCAGGTTTTAGGAACTTCTGTCTACCTAACAAAACAAAGACACTAGGACTTTTTAATTAGACACATTCGTTGAGTCTTGGTTTTAATGAGTAATAGCTGTTTTTTTTGTTATTCATAACCAAGCCGAAAGCCTTTCCAACACACACTAAATTACTAATGGACTGATCCTGACAATGATAGAGTTTAGCATCTATATGCATTTAGAAAAGTTGTCAGTGAGTCTCAAGGACACTCAAAGTGTGTTTGTCTCAGAGGGAACCAGGTATGCGTGTCTGGCTGTTCCTGGTACATGGGGGCTTGATGACATCGCCCGAATGCTGATGTCTTCCCCACACTTTCTCCCTGCAACGGCACAGCTCCTACTTCAACTTTCAGCCAAGACAGCGAGTTACAGCCCTCCGAGAGCACATGTACACACACTGATTTGTTTCAGAAGCTTGCTTTTTTGCACGTCTCAGGAGCTTATTCACAGGTGGTAATAATGCTGAATATTTCCTGACAAAAGCCTTCCTTTTTCTGGTTATTTTATTTTATTACTTTCATAAACCTTGTACCTCCATATTTCCCGAATTGTTATTTTTAGTCATAAACTATTATTCGCCTAAGCAAATAATTAAATGCAGCTTGACGAATGGTAAACGTATTTGACGTGCTCTCCATGGAAAGTGAGGAGGGATGCTGAAAACCATAGAGAGAATGAAAGGTGCTTCCCCTCTTACGCTGATTTGATAGAGGATGTATTCTTCTGGATGTAACTTCTGACGGCAGCTGTATAATTATTTGCGCCTGCTCCTCTGAACTTTGTTAATAAAACTTCATTTATTATTCACCATTTATGTTTGTTACCAAGATTTAAAGATATTTTTTATAAAAAAGTATTTAATAGTGTTTTTTCAACTTTGACATCCCAGTGTTTAATAATTTATAAAAGTAGTGTTTTTCCATTTCTTAAAAAACAATGAATTAGGACGTCAAATAATTAGGAAGGTCAGCAACAACATTTAACACTACAATGTATAAAACTTATGTATGAACTGCAGAGAGGACACTATGGAGTGTCCTATACAGGAGTTCCTATAAGATTGCAAAGAAAAGAACAATACTTTTTAATTCTGTATGGACATCTGTCATTTGTGTCAAGTACAAATTTGTACTTGAGTACACTGTTAAAGATTGATTTATAGGCCAATACAGTAAAGTCCCTTAATCACACTGGGGTAAATTTTTATCTCACTATCTCCTCTTCCTCTGAGTGAGTGAGTGAGTGAGTGAGTGTGAGAGAGAGAGAGAGAGAGAGAGAGAGAGAGAGAGAGAGAGAGAGAGAGAGAGAGAGAGAGAGAGAGAGAGAGAGAGAGAGAGAGAGAGAGAGAGAGAGAGAGAGAGAGAGAGAGAGAGAGAGAGAGAGAGAGAGTAAGTGTAAATGTAATGTAAAGAAGTAAATGAAAAACAAAGAATGGAGAAGTTTAAATGGAGAAG